>PITA01000885.1:66000-229078 GCA_004023965.1 Spilogale gracilis
GGGGTGGGGGTGTCAAGGCGTGGTTAAGTCCAACAATGCGGGCTCGGCTAACAGCTCTAGGGGAAACAGGCCCACAGCCAGGTCCTGCTGTGCCTCCTGGGGCGAGACGGCCACCCTTCCTGGAAGATCCTCCCGAGCCCTGTCTCAGAAAGGCTGGGGGCCCTGACTGCGCGGGCAGGCGCTTGGTATTTCTCTTGGAAGTGCGTGCGTCTGCCACGTAAGACGGATACGTGTATGTATTGTGTCTTACTTATTAAAAAGCAGAGATTACTGGAGCTCCCTGATTACGTAAAAAATATTAAAGCAGGTTGTTGTCAAAAACCAGCTAAAAATATTGGGGGAGAACACAGGCAACATAAAATCACAGATCAAGAGCTAGTACTCTCTCTGTAAAGAGCTGCTTAAAGCTGCGTGGGTGGGGGGCCCCACACTCGAGAGCATGGGCAAAAGACCCAGAAAGGCAAGTCACAAAAAGTCAAGACAGAAAAATGGCCCTTGAGCACCTGAAAAGTTCGAGTTCCTTTAGAAAGGAGCGATGCGATTTCGAACTCCATGGCAATACCGTTCCTCTATCCCACTGGCAGGGAAGTGGGAAGCCTCCCCCATGCGGGGGGCAACAGCACCACATGCACAGCCACCTTGAAAGATACCATGAAGGTGCACTGCGAACAATTCAGACCCACACACCGGGTGGCCCTGTGCTCTCACCTGTGACTGTAAGGTCCCGGAAGCCCGAATGCCCATCCACAGGACGGGCTGAGGAAAGGGCAGCACAGCCACATGAGGGGGAGGGGGGACGGGAGCGGGGGACGCAAGTGGGGGACGCAGTTGTTTAAAAAATGAGGAAGGGTCTACAGAGCAGCATGGGATGGTCTCCCTCATATGTCGTCAAGCGGAAATAAAGCAAGGTGCAAAGGGAGAGTAGCGCAGCGCCCTCCTTTTCCTTGTGAGAGAGTAGGGGAAACGCAGGACCTGTGGGTCCATTCATTTGGGTAAGGAGACACACAGGAAGGAGGAATCCATGCTCAGCAGGCTGTCTGCTTCTTCCTCTCCTGTGCCCCTCCCCCCTACTCCTGCTATCTCTAAAATAAGTAAAATTTAAAAAATAAAGAGCTATATAATTATAAAATACAGACATACACATAGATGAGATATAAAAAGACCAAAATAGATGCATACCCACATAGATTAAAATCTCCTAGCTCTCTGTCCACTGGGAGGGCCCAGTGATACCTAGGGCAGGATCTCAGTCTCTAAATACCATTCTCCACCAGAAAGAACAGGGCTCCTTGAAGAAATTATGACTCACAGTGCTGGAAAGGGCACGATGAACCTGCTAGAAATTAAGAAAGTGTGGAAAGAACAAAGGGGGTAGATTAACAGGACACAGGAGCTGGGTTAATATGGCATCCTTCAGCTTTTAAATAAATAACAATAAAAGGTTATAATCCATAGAATAAGAATGCAAGAGTCCACATAGATAAGAATGGAGAAGTGTGGGGTAGAAGGAACTAGAGCACAAGACTCGTTCACCTCCATGTGATACTAAGTTGAAAGCATAATAGATGTGAAACCGGTGAGTTTGATAAGAAGCAGATTTACATAATCTCAAAATACCTTCCCAGATAGGGAAAAATAGGAACTTTCAAGTGAAGAAACCAGGCAGTCACTCCGCAATCAGTGTTCAAAGTGAACACCACCAGTAGCAGGACACAACGAACCAAGAAGGAGGCATCCCTTCTGTTTTCCTGCCCCAAATGCATAATCTGTCTCAGTGTGCGAAGCAGCAAATTCAAGTCGAGGGGCTCAACAACAGAGCCGGCCTGTGCTCTTCAAGATATCAAGGGAATGTAAGAACCCAGACGGATGGGGAACTGTTCTAGACGGAGACACTAAAGAGTCAGGACAGGTAAAAGCAACATGAGAACCTGGACTGGATCCCAAACCAGAAGATTTTTCCCCCTTTTCTATGACAATATTATGACAGTTGGTAAAATAGGAATAAGGTCTATCTGCAGGTTAGGTAAGAATATCATACCAAAAGTCAGTGTTCTGCAAATACAAGCCACAAAACAAAATCCTGTAAGTGGTGTACCGGGGCTTTGAAAATAAAGTGACAGGAACCAAGCCCTATGTGGCACTGCAGAGAGGAGAAAGTCAGAAAGAAAAAAAAAACAAAAACCCAACAAACGAATACAGGATTACCATACCCAGCTCTGAGTTCAAATCCCAGCTCAGCCACTACCTGACGAGCACTGGATGGGCCACTAGACATCTCAGATCTCATTCTCATCACTTTCTGGGGAACAAATCATAGCCTTCATTGGGAAGCTCGACTATATTCTGTCTATGCATACAAATAAACAACACTCATTTAAAAATACCACTTCTATTTACGTATCAGTCACTGTCTTAAAACAATCCTAGCGAGCCCTGCCTTAGATTTTATGCTTTTTCTATTAAAAATACAAGGAATGGGGCGCCTGGGTGGCTCAGTTGGTTAAGCGACTGCCTTCGGCTCAGGTCATGATCCCAGAGACCCGGGATCGAGTCCCACATGGGGCTCCCTGCTCGGCAGGAAGCTTGCTTCTCCCTCTATCACTCCCCCTGCTTGTGTTCCCTCTCACTGTGTTTCTGTCAAATAAATAAATAAAATCTTTAAAAAAAAATACAAGGAATGGTTTAAGGAGGAAGTGGTAGTGTCTTTAACAGAATAAATTATAAACTGCTCAATTTCCCTCAAATTGGCATAACATCTTAGATTCTGATTAGTTCTTCCGTAATAATTCTGATGTTTAAATTCTCTGTATTCCCTCTTTTGGGCACTTCCAGATTGCTTTGTGTGAACTTTTGGAGCCCCACATCTTTGCATTCTGAACACCAGAAGTATGTAAAAATAGCCGTGTTGAATATGTAACACACCTCTGGAATATTTCTACCCATAGGCACTTAAATATAGAATCTTTTATTTAGAACGCTCACACTATGTTTTTGCTTTATTATTCTAACAGTTCTGGCGTTTAAGTGGGTCGTTGTGGGCTGATGCCAGCATGCCTCCTAGTGGATAGCATAAAGCATTTCATTTTTAAAAAGGGCTGAGCCATGTTAACATCGCATCTACTGGTGCCTTGCTAATCCGTAAGGAACAAGGTACAGTTTATAAATGAGCCTGCGTGCTGTGAACTGTGAACAGAGCGTTTCTGGCTTCCCAGAGAGGATAGGGACCATAATCCAGGCTTTCCTTGGTGCCTTGGGTCCATCTCCTTGGCCCTTCACGGGGCTTGATCACTGAGGGCACTGGCACCTCCCTGGTTCTCAGGGGGCTACGGCCCTGTGCCTGTGGGATATTCGCTTTGTGGGAGCAACGACTCAGCATGTCCAGTTCCAGCCGCCCCACTACCCACCAGTGCTTCCTGCTGCCGTCGCCAGCCTGCGAAATCATCCGTGAGCTTCACCGAGCGCCCCAGCATGCTTTATGAGGTTGGCGCTCCATCTTCATGGAGATTTTGACCATCAGAGGTAGGATGGTCAATGAAGGGTTAATGTACCAGTTTTATGCCACCCTCCCTCTTTTAAAATCACTCATCCTTTTATTCAGCAATCTAGTAGCTACCATATTTTCATCCATCTCTCTATTTAAAAAAACCACACTTGAAATTCCTTGGAAAGAAAATCTTGGTCCCTTCAATAAAGACAAAAATGGCTGAAATCATGGCCAGCATGTTCTACGTAATTCACATTTCTTCGAGTTTCCATTACGTCTTTTTAGAAGGAAAATGTCCTCATCCTTTTATGACTCGCAATTATCCATTTCTTGACACTTCAGAATTGAGACATGATTGGCAAGGGGCCTTTCTCACCAGAGAGGCCTGAGGAGAAGCTCTCTTTAACTGCAGTAACAGGAAGAGAGCATGAGGACAACACCGTGTATCTGCCCGTGGAGGGCTCCCTCGGGCGCTGCTTTCATCGCAGGGGGCTAGTGCTTGCCCAGGACTCATCTCTCCCACATCGGTTAGGCTGGGATATGGTCAGATGAGCAATGCTACAGAGAGAACCGGCTCTTACTTAGGGGCCGGCACTGAATACCACATGTTGTAGTCTACAGACTCAGGAGAATACTGATTTTTTTAAAAAAGATGAGCAGAGGGAAGGCCAGAGAGAGAGAGCAAGAGAGAAAAAGTCACGGTTCACACTTGATTTATATCTGAAGGAAAATGGCTTGCCTTTTTTTTTTTTCTTTTTTCACGAAGCTTGAACTCACAACTCTGAGATCAAGGCCTGAGCTGAGATCGAGAGTGGGATGCTTTCCCCATTGAGCTTCCCGGGTCCCCTGAAAAATGACTTGCTTATATTTCATGTAAAAAGGCCCAGGAGGATCTACTATTCATAACAAAGGACAAAGAACACGAGGACAATCTAAAAGACATTTTTTCCTGGGTAAACTATATTTAAGAACACAGTACTCTGCCACTTTTTAAAGGTAAAATATCAGAAATGGTAAACAGGACAAGAATTGTGAAAGAAACTATTTGTGAGAAGTTGTTCAAAATGTCACACAGTTTGGAGATTAGACTGGGTGCAGAGGTCTTAGTCTGATTCCACTCTTGGGAGAAAAGATGAAAAGCGAACATCCGCCTAGCAAAAGACTGCGAAAACGAACCCATGGCGGTTTTCCGCTGTTCGGGGATGTCATTCTTTTCTCAATGACCTCGTGGTACTTGGTTATTTTAAGGTTCTCCAGTGAAATGTTCCCCAGGAACAGTAGCTCTCAAGAAACAGCTATGAGGTGTTTTTTTGTTTGTTTTTTTAACTTGAACAAAGACAGAACGTACATACTGCTTTACAACTGTTGGCTATCAGACTGGCCGTCTTCTTGAAGGTCTTCTCAAGGTAGTGTGAGAATCTTTCGTTCTCGTTTTCTTTTGACCCCAGCTGAAGAAATTCACCTAGAAAGGAGGAAAGAAAGAAGAAAGAAAGTGGTCATTTGCATTGTGGCTTGCTTGCCTGGCTAATTAGACTGGGACTGAATAAAAAGGAAGAAAAGTCAGAATTAACGTACCACGCACCAAATCTTCAATAACTTGGGTTAAAATAGATATCACAGTTGTATTTCCAATTCGTGCCAGAGCTATAGATGCTGCAGAAAGAATTAAATCACCAGCAAGAACAGCCTAGAAGAGAAGAAGAAAAAAAAAAACTTTCGGAGCAAGGTATCAGAGCAGTGGAGTCCACAATGGAGCTGGCCCAAGACATTCTGGATGGGAGGGAGGGGTCATTTTGGCTGTAAGTCTTCACCTCCCTCGTCCTCAGCAGAAGTCCACATAATAATTAATTACAGATTCGGGACATCGCCGGGTCTGGGTCGGTTCCCAGAGATCACCAGTCTTCGTCTCCAGTTCAGAGCACAGAAAGTGAATGTCTGGACAGACAGGCATCTCACTCTCTCACTTCATCCTGGGCCGCACCAGGGTCCAGTGGCCTAGGGTCAGCTCCGCTGGAATACTCACGCTTTCTTCAAGCCACGCTGTTGTGCCTACTCAGAAAGTCCTTTCCGTTCTTCACTGGGCAGACTCAGCTGCACAGTTAGCTCAGGTGACACTTCCAGGAAGTCCACCGGGATCCCTCAGTCTGTGGATACTCTTCCTCTGTGTGCATGTGGCTCCCCTCGCATGCTGCTGTCTTCATACTTGTCTTCAACCACCAACGCCCTGTTTCCTGAACTCCTTGAGGGCACAGGCTTGGGATTATCTCAGCTGGTGCTCCGCACACCTCAGCATCAGGCACACACGTGCTTTTCTCACTGAAAAGCAAACCTAGGCATCCTGGCTCCAAGTTCAATGTTCTTTGCTATACACATTGCCCCTTGTCCTAGACAAAATTTTTTGTAGTGAGCACCAGATGATCGATATTTTTCCTATCTTCTTTACACTGGTAATAGATGCCAATACTATACTTACAGCTTGTTATAAATTATACATAATTGAATTATACACTAATCAAATATACTCATCTGCATATTTAAAGATATGCCTGAGTTTTATTATAATTAGTATAATTATAAATTACAAAAGCCAGGTTTCATAGAAATTTTAATTCACAGAATTTTCAACATCACATTTTAACTTTTTCTATCTTTTCTCTAGTATCTAAAATTAGTGATGTTCAGTATGTTTACCTAGTAATCATTTTATATAATATATTGCACAAACTATCTCGATGTAAACATGAATGCACATTTATAGCGTCATTGTGTCCATAACAATGTAGATGGATCCCTTATCTACCCCTCCATCATTAGAGCTCTGGCTCCCTAGGCTTCTATGTCTTCTCTCTCCAGGCCCCAGGGATCCCAGAGGCCAAAAGGTTCTCCCAGACAAAGGTGAAGCCGCCACATTGGGCATTGGGAGCACGGGGTAAGGCACCCAAGGAAGCGCTGGAACCAGGGCATGGTAACAAGAGCTCCTGGAGGAAGAGCTGTGTGAAGGGATTTTTGCTGGAAACACAAGCACTTTGAGTTGAGAGGCAGAAAAGGGAAGGAGGCTGACAGGCGGGACAGGCGGGCCGGGCGGGCAGACCAGTCTTAGGCCGAAAGAGGCCACCAACTGCAGAGGCAGGCACAGTGCGGGCACTAATTAGCCAAGGAGAAGATCCAAATTTGTCCTCTTAAATAAGGCTTTAGGACTGTCCCTGAAAACAGGCAGTTCGCTGCAGGGACCTGTCACAGAGGTACCCGTGACCTCTCCAAAAAGAAACTGCACCCCCCCCCACCTTTTCTTTTAAACAACATTCTGACGTATGGAATTCTGTTAATAGCACACAAAACCTTGTAATTCCAAATCTGAAATAAAAGATTTGTAAATGAGATCACAGGACTCGATACACAGCCAAGCCATGTACCCCAAAGCAAAGCCAGCATGTGAAGGTGAAAATTATGATACACATCTTCTTTTTCCTAAGTGCGATTAGAGAACAGGAGGCAATGGGGTACTACATACACGTGAGGAAGGTAAGCAGAGGGAAATCTTGTTCACCCTAATGTTCTGTTTGCGCTTCCAATAGGCAGGGTGGCCCGCGGAGACGTGGGGGGGGGGGGTCGCCGGCTCCGAACAAAAGTCCTGTGCGTCTCCATGTTCATTCATTCGGCGCCATTCCCATTATCAACCCGTGACATAAATACGCAAAACTCCCCATTCTACATACCCCATTCAAGAGATGCTAACAAAATACCATAGAAATATGCTTTAAAATATACATATATAAACCGAACTCAATTATAGAGCCTCTATTTAAAAATGTAGGATTTTCACAGTATATGTGTATGTATTTTTACATATCTATATTTAACATATGTATGTGCACACACACACACACACACACACACACACACACACATATATATATATATATATATTTAGCTTTAACTATTTATTTGCCAGGTACCCTGGCACATGGCAATCAATAAATGATTAAAGAATTAAACTGAACCCGAGTAATCTCGGCCCCAAAGTAAAATGTATGGTTCCTCCACAAAATACGCTTTTTGGATAACAAAAATCCCTTTCCTATAACCAAAAGGAGTTCTATATAAAAGTGTGAATAGCCAGAAATATGACGCTTATTTTTCTGTGGTTTTCTCTAATTTCCACTGTATATACACAGATAAGACATGAATACTATTTTGAAAGTTGGAAGGCTGTGTTTGAGGAAGCATATTTTACTTTTTAATGAGACAAATCTGACAAGGAAATGCAATCCAAAGAGCGTGTGAATGGGTAAGAAGATGCAAAAGAAACAAAAACACCGTACCTTCTTTTCACCCCAGATCTTATTAACCGTGTGCTTTCCTCGCCGAGAACTTGCATCATCAATGACATCGTCGTGTACCAGACTAGCAGTGTGGATCATTTCTGCAATTAAGGCTATGGAGCGCTGGCTTGCTTGCACATCTCTAGTTAACAGAAAGCAATGCTTTTTAACAGAGACGCCGCCTATAACCATCTCAGCAATCATCGTGTGAAAACTGGACATCCGATCTAGGATAAAGAATTTTATTTCTCTAAGAGAAACTGTATAAACACTTCGGCTTCCCCGCCGAGCCATTTCTATCATTTGAAGAACATTTTAAAAATGCATGAGCTACCCAGCCAACATTCTGTTTTCTGGACAGCCCATTCAGAAGAATTTGTATGACTGACAACAAAAAAAAGCCTTAAATGGCCCAGAAGTCTAGCAGTCAGACTGAAGAATTGACTTTATGCCCTGTAATCGTGGTCTCAGGCAAAGTGCGCAGCTGGTCCAAGTTACGATTAGGTTAGGAGATTTCAGGGGAGCACGGGGGAGACAGGTTAAGAAGCATTGTGGAAAAGTATACTGAAAAACCAACAGTATGGTGTTTAAAGCTTTTAACATTGTGTTAAATGAAATGTTTAGGAAGGAGACCTCAAGAACCAAGATAGAATTTTGGTCAAAACTGTCTTCCAATCCACATTTAGCCTTTGCATTAGAAACTGAAACTTCCTGGGGCACTGGGGTGGCTCAGTTGGTTAAGTGTCTGTCTTTGGTTCAAATCATGGTCCTGGGGTTCTGGGATTGAGCCCTGCATTGAGCTCCCGTTCTGTGGGGGAGCCTCTTTCTCCCTCTGCCTATGCTTGCTCTCTGACAAACAAATAAATAAAATCTTAAAAAAAAAAAAAAAAAAAAAAGGAACTGAAACTTTTCTTTCCAGCTCTAATACCATATATGGGATAAGCATTCTCAAGAAGATACATAAGTATGAGGTTTACAGCTTTTAAAAGAAAGTGTGCCCTAGCTCCTTAATCATCAATGGGTATTTTTAAAAACTGAATCTGAAGAAACCAAATTGGGGAAATAACCAATGGATTTTTCTGACCAAAAAACAGGCCTGACTTAAACACATGCTGACAAAATGTTTCACTTAGTCTGGTAGCTTACTTTTCACATATCATCACGCTATCTCTTTGAGGGGAGAAAAGTCAGAGGGATGTTGAAATAGGACTTTTTCTTCAAAAACAAAACAAAACAAAAAAAACCCCTAGTCTGGACATCGGCAAAAGACAGTGTCCATTCTAATTCTTCACACCTACCACAAAGCAATGAAAAACGAACCGCAAGTACATAAAAGTCGCTGGTAGTTAACTAGATGCTAAATCAGCCTGGAGAATGTCTTCTGATCTTGGTTTAAATATAATTTTGAAAAATGGTGCATTGCCAGCAACTCTCAGCTTTGAGAATGAAACCTCAGAACCTTCCCACTGCTTTTAGCCCAGAAATCACTTGTAATGTACTGCTGATTATTTATTAACCTGTCACAATTGTGACAGTTCTAAATCCTTCCGCATCACACCATGTTCTTCTGAAGTGGGTGAGGGTAGGGACGCATTCTGACGCCATGACAGGAAATAAGAAGATGAACACTCCCACCCATGGCTTCTAGGAGGGGTTCTGAAGCCCTGGGTGAGACACTCACAGACCCCACAGTAGAAGGCTTGGACCTCACAAATTTTCCAGATAAATGTGTTGGACCCTATCTTACTTGAGTGCAAATGTATAGGAAAATGTAGACATTTGCAGGGGCTATCTTTCAGGATGTCTTCTCAATGGCCTCTTGGTCTAACACATGCTACCTAGTGGTGAGTAGCAGAACCTACTTTAAAGCAACTGTGAGGGGCGCCTGGGTGGCTCAGTTGGTTAAGCGACTGCCTTCGGCTCAGGTCATGATCCCGGAGACCCGAGATCGAGCCCCACATCGGGCTCCCTGCTCGGCGGGAAGCCTGCTTCTCCCTCTCTCACTCCCCCTGCTTGTGTTCCCTCTCTGCTGTATTTCTCTCTGTCAAATAAATAAAAAATCTTTAAAAAATAAAGCAACTGTGAGGGCCCCAGCTGTCCTTGTGCTTTCCTAAGTAAGCGGGGGGGGGGGGGGGGAGAGGAGGAAAGCCCACCTCCACTGTCACAAAGTAGATCAGCAGACAGGGGCTCCTGCCCGGAGGTGGCCGGGAACTGGCAGGTGCTCATGGAAACACTGGCGTTTTACGATTTGAGGATATTAGAACAAAGACAAAGATTTCTTAAAATCTTCTGAAATTAAAAATAATAATAAAAAAATATTCTGAAATTTCAGAGACCGGATGTATACAGAAAGGCCATCTGACCGGGCTAAATTCCTGACTGGTGCAATTAGGATTCTTGCTTAGAACATTATCTGGCATTGTGACAGAGCCCCTATGTGGGATAAAGGTCATGTTTTGGATGCGTTCTGATTGTATCCGTTGTGTTCTCTCCTACATAACTAAGCTTACTGTGTGTCGGCTTCTATCGGGAGAAGCTGCTGCTGCATTTCCACAGCACAGCGTAATGCCTGGAACCAAAATTTACGTATTACAGAACACTCTCACACTGTCTTTAACATGAGATCTCCGAAGTGCCAAACTGAGTCATGCCTTCAAAAAGCTGGGCACCATCTCCACTTCCTACTGGGGGAGAGCTGACACACTTCCCGGCTTCTGGGAGAGGTGCTAAGAAAAGGCAGACTGGCAAGACGGCATGAGAGGCCCTTAGCTTGAATGCTGGCTAGGGCCCTTGTACGTCACACACGCACCAGTAAGTGATGATTCAGCAGCCCCAGGACATTGGTTTCTTCCCCTCCGTTAGACTTAAAACAAAATTTCTATAATGGAGTATTTCAAGCAAAGACAAAAACAGACTGAATAATATAACAAAAGGCTCCCATCCCCATGTACCCAGCTTACATGCAATTTAAGTAAAATGTTTTTTTCCTTATTCACACTAACATATAATGTGAACTCTTTTTTTTAAGATCTGTTTATTTTTAGAGAGAGGAAGAGGGAGAGAAGCAGACTCCCCGCTGAGTGGGGAGCCCGACAACCTGGGGCTCAGCCCCACAACCCTGAGATCATGACCTGAGTCAAAATCAAGACTCAGATGCTTAACCCACTGCGCCACACAGGTGCCCCTACACAATGTGAAGTCTTAAATTACAAGTAAAACCATCCAGTGTGGGGGCACCTGGGTGGCTCAGTTGGTTAAGCAACTGCCTTAGGCTCAGGTCATGATCCCGGAGACCCAGGATCGAGTCCCACGTTGGGCTCCCTGCTCGGCGGGAAGCCTGCCTCTCCCTCTCTCACTCCCCCTGCTTGTGTTCCCTCTCTGGCTGTGTTTCTCTCTGTCAAATAAAAAAATCTTTAAAACAAAACAAACAAAAAAAACCCCAAAAAACTATCCAGTGTGGGAAAATCAACTCAAAACAGAAATTCAAACCCTCTCAATTGATTACTTGGGTTCGGAATAAATGAGGGAAGCAAATTTAAATAGTAAATGTGACTTCACTTTAACAGCAGAGACACTGAAGTTTCTGTTCCCAAATCTACAGAGGTTGTGTAAAGAACAGAACTCTTGAGTTCTCTACAGAAAGTTCTATTTCTATTTCAAAATGTTTTCTGTCTCTTCTAACAATTCTAAAAGTGTTTCACTTTGCCTGTTAGGGCTTTGACACGCTTAGTGTTTCTGAGACACATATCCCTTGTCCACGCCAAAATCTGATGGGCCCAGGAATCTGCATTTGTAAAAAGCACACAAGGTGATGCTGATGCACGAAGTTTGGGAATTGCTGTTTTCATTTGCTTTACCATAAGCCACAGATGGAAGCTTTCCTGCTCTGCTTCCAAATCACAGGCAAATGAAACAAGAGAGCACGCTCTTATTCTAAAGATGACCTGAAACCTCGAGGGGTCTGTGCAAAGGTCTCATGCTATTGACTTGACAAATCTCTTTGCAGAGAGCAGAATGGCTCACCTGCTCACCTGCATAATTGTGGGAGGGTGACCTCTCTTTCCTCTTACACTCTGCATCCTTATGCATTTTTAAAGGACATGACTAAACACTTTATCAGTTTGGTATTGAAGACACTCACTACTTAAAATGCAATTTGTAAAGTCCTCTTTCTCCAGCAAATGCTTCAGGATGTAAACCATATTTACTAGTTGTTACTTGACAAGAACTACGTTCAAAGCATTCAAGTTTTCAGTATGTGGAACACTATATGCATCTAAACACAAATCAGATTTTATCTTTATCCAACAGTGAACTGGCCTGGTACAAGTTGGGGTCCTTCACCGGTGGAGACCGTGGAGTGTCCTCTGTTTGACTCTCTGGTCTGCTCACCGCAGAAGAGGCCCTTCCCCTCACACGTGGTAAGATGCAACCCTGGGGTCTGTGCTGTGACACACTACCATAGACCTGGTGGTTTAAATCAATAAAAACTCTTTCACACTGTTGTGGAGGCAGGAAGTCCAAACAGTTCCACTGAGCTGAAATCAAGGTGTTGACAAAGCTGTGTTCTGCCCGGAGGGGCACCCCGTCCCTTCCAGCCACTGGCAGCTATCCACAGGCTCTGGCCTCTGGCCACAGGACTCTAACCTTTAAGACCAGCATCTTCCACATCTCTCAGCTCCACCTTCACTTCGCACCTTCCTGCTACCTGTTCTTCTCTATGAGCCAACCTCCCTCTACCCCCTTCTTACAGGGAGACACAGGGCTGCATTTAAGGCTCACCTGATCATCCAGGATCATCTCCCCATTTCCAGATCCTTAATTTACATCACTTCTGCGAAGACCCTTTTTTTGCTATGTAACATAACACAGGCTCTAAGGACGAGATGTGGATACCTTGGATGGGGTCATTCTTCAGCCTAACAGCTTCCTCACCTTCACTAGCCTCTTGTTGGGGCTCAAATGTTTCCTTGTCAGTGATTTGATTCTTGAAATACCTGCTTTTGCTGCACCTACGGTCTCCTTTGTCCTCATTATTGATACTACATTGAAGTGTCTCACCTTCCACAGTGGCGGAAGTGGGACCAGAGGGGTTTCTGACCACCTCTTGCTCTCTACTTCTTGTTTGGCCTCATGTTTCTGTCTCCTGGCCTCTGCGCTCTCGTTCCCTTTTCCTGTGCTCCTTGCAGGCATACTGAGAATGTGACCAGCAGAATACCAAAGGCGCCTTCCATAAGGAACAGCAGGGTGCAGGAGGGATGCCTGTGAGCTCAGATTTGCTTAGCAGGTCACTATCTTTGCTTACTGGCTAGTCACCTTCCAGAAACCAAATACGCACACTGCACACTCGGCTCAGGATCCCATCTGTTTTTCTTGGTTGAGAACAGTGGTTTCAAGCCTGAATGTAAGTCAGAATTCAGAAGCAGTTCTAACATCAAGAGAAAAGAATTGACGAATATTCAAGAGCAACACCTCCTGGTATTTTAGATTTATCTCTGGATAGAACAGAAGCCCACAAAGCCACATCACACATGATGTGGGGTTCATGCTGGTTATTTTCTTGCCACTGAAGACATACTGCAAAAGATTCGGGATCTGTGGATGTGTGGAGAACAGCCCACCATAATGATGACTTAGACCCGCAACTTACCCAGGCTGGCTCTGCACCCAGCTTTCTCCACCGGAGCTGGACACTAAAGAATAACGCATCATTGTTTGGTTTTTTTTCCCCAAACTGGGCATAGCAACTGAAAGTGTGGTTGATTCCTTCAGTGATGACATCACCCTGGCGTGGTGGGTGCATGCAGCATGTTTATAAGCCTACAGGCCTCTGGCTCTCTCTAGTACTCTCCCAACGCTCGAGCTGGACCTCACCAATGAGACTGACAGCCAGCTGGTTACCCAAGTCTCTCCCGCCTCAGTTGGTGCCCTTCATTATCGACTATAGTTCAACATCCCTTTAAAAAAAGTTTCTGTTGTGGGGCGCCTGGGTGGCTCAGTTGGTTAAGCGACTGCCTCAGCTCAGGTCATGATCCCAGAGACCCGGGATCAAGTCCCACATCGGGCTCCCTGCTTGGCAGGAAGCCTGCTTCTCCCTCTCTCACTCCCCCTCCTTGTGTTCTCTCTCTGGCTGTGTTTCTGTCAAATAAATAAAATCTTAAAAAATAAAAATAAAAAAAAGTTTCTGTTGCTTTTTATTAATTCCTGTTAACAGTCCATTTTATAATAACATATTCAACACTTCTGAGCACCTTCCGTACCGCTTTCCTTGATTTATCTTTTTAAAGCAGTATTTGCAAATGTCCAAAATTCCCTACCATATACAACTGAAAGCTGGCTAGAGGATGGACAGTACGACCACAAATTTTTAGACAGCTGGTATTTTTTTTTAAGCTGAAGAAACTTTTTTTAAAGACTAAATCAAACCCCAGTTCAGAATCTGAACAACCAGCAAGTATGACTACAAACTTTTCACAATACGAGGCCATGTCAACTTGCGGTTATCTTCATAAGCCAATAGATGACTACACACTCTAATCGGTATCTTTAAAACCCTTATTAGAGGGGGCACCTGGGTGGCTCAGTTGGTTAGGCGACTGCCTTCGGCTCAGGTCATGATCCCGGAGACCTGGGATCGAGTCCCACATCGGGCTCCTTGCTCGGCGGGAAGCCTGCTTCTCCCTCTCTCACTCCCCCTGCTTGTGTTCCCTCTCTGGCTGTGTTTCTCTCTGTCAAATAAATAAATTTAAAAAAAAAAAAAATAAAAAAAATAAAACCCTTATTAGAAATGAAAGTGAACTAAATGGGGGCGCCTGGATGGCTCAGTTGGTTAAGCGACTGCCTTCGGCTCAGGTCATGATCTCGGAGACCCGGGATCGAGTCCCACATCGGGCTCCCTGCTCGGCGGGAAGCCTGCTTCTCCCTCTTTCACTCCCCCTGCTTGTGTTCCCTCTCCGGCTGTGTTTCTCTCTGTCAAATAAATAAAATCTTTAAAAAAAAAAAAAAAAGAAAAAAGAAAGTGAACTAAATGATGCCAGCAGCTTAACTCTGGGCTGCCCGGGGGCCCACAGGCTCTGGCTTTAACGCCAACTATAAGACTCAGGTCCCAGTGCTTTGATTCGCTCAATAAATTCTTCCTGAGCAGCTATCTGTGAGTGTCACAGTCAAGAAGAGGTTCTTGGCCTCACGGAATTTCATTTCCTAGCTGATGCAGAGAAATTACAGGCCTTTACCACAGGGGTTTTCATGCCGATGCGTAGCAGGGTGGCTAGCCTCACTCCCCTGCTGCCCCAGCTCCAATCCTTCCAGACCTTCCACAATCACTAGCTGAGAAACCAGTTAAGCCAGCGTGCCATGGGGTAACGCACGTTAACAGGAGGGAGAGAAGAGCACCTCATGGCCCTACTAAACTGTAACATCCTTCTCTTGAGTTGAGTCTGTCCAATGCCTTGGAGGCTCCCAACTGTGTCAAGTTGTCCTTTAATACGTGTTTTGCCAGAGGGCAGGCACGGCCATTCCAAAAACAAAAGCACATTCAGACATGTACCTCTGATTACCCAAGTAGATGATATCCAAATATCATTTCTTTTTAAACAAAACTCATTACAATTATTTGTAAGATCCAATAATCATATTCTTGAAACAATTCTTAATCAAATGCTTAGTTTTTATTTGTAAATCAATAAATAATACATGTATATATACTAAACCAAAAAATTCAGACCATCAAGACATCTGCATAGATGGAATGAGACCAATCTAGTTTGCAGATTTGAATGCTTTGTAAAAAGCACAATCACTGCATAGTATACCCTGAATACACTTTTTTTTTTTTTTAAATATTTTTATTTATTTGACAGAGAGAAACATAGCCAGAGGGGGAACACAAGCAGGGGGAGTGAGAGAGGGAGAAGCAGGCTTCCTGCCAAGCAGGGAGCCCGATGGGGGACTTGATCCCGGGTCTCCGGGATCATGACCTGAGCTGAAGGCAGTTGCCCAACCAACTGAGCCACCCAGGCGTCCCAATACACGTGTTTATTATCTCATTTTTACTATCAACTCTCCTCAGGAAGATTCTTAGTTCTAGTTGACTATAAAGCCCCAATTAATAAAGCTTTACTGCACTTCTGAGCCTAAGGTGCTAATCCCCGTGGTCTTGCTTCCTGCTTTCATGTGCATATGGGAGTAAGTCTTGTGTATGTGCAGCTTTGTTTTAAAGTATAATACAACGTACTCTTAGTAACTAGCACACAGATTTGCAGTGTGAAAATATATCTTTTAGTTCTATTTTTTTTTTTTTAAGATTTTGTTTATTTATTTGACAGAAACACAGCCAGAGAGGGAACACAGAGGGAATGAGAGAGGGAGAAGTAGGCTCCCTGCCGAGCAGGGAGCTGGATCTGGAGCTTGATCCTGGGACAACGGGATCATGACCTGAGCCAAAGGCAGACGCTCAACAACTGAGGCACCCAGGAGCCCCCCTCATTTCTAGTCTTAACTTCCAGTCCAGTTGATTTTTATTGTCTTTACCTGAGTACATACAACTGTTATACATGGGAGAAAAAAAACTAGGACCTTAAATCAAAGTGGCTATTTTCACTGCTTTGTTTAGATTCTAATTTAAATATAAATTGAGATGTAGATGTATGCAGTTTGAGAGATTTCTGACCCCATCTTTCTGGAAGGAAAATGATGTACCATTTCTGGACAATTTTGCAAGAAGTGATGACATTCCCAGGGAGTTTAAAAACAATCCTTCTGTATACTGAATTTCTAGATTTGTCTGGGAATTCACCGATTTCTAAAACTGGCCTTAAGCAAAGGTCTGAAACCTAGGTAGGCAACTAACAGGGGCCATGCAACACAGTTCAAGAAGGCACTTCAAAATGTCTCAGGATGGTTTTCTAGTTTAGGGAAAACAACAGATTACACTAAATCCTGAAATTAGGTATGGAAAAGGGCCTGGTATGCAGGTTCGACCCCCTAGGACAATCCCACATTGTCCTAGGGCTTAAAAAAGTTGTCTTGTGCGTAAATGATGGCTTTCTCAAATGACACCATTATTACCAATCTCTTAGTAGACCAAAGGAGTAAAGACTGAGAAGTGCATTTTTACTTATATAGCACCAAATACATTTACTAGTTTCTTTTTAAATCTGGAAAGTGTGTTTAAAGAGGCTCTGAAAGAGCAGAGAAACTAAGGATTGGAAGATTTAAAAGTCTCTAAAATGTAAATATTAAATCTTTTATACAAACTCTCCTTACATGAAATACATTTAAATGTCTTCTATTTTTTAAATCAGATAGTTCTCTAAAATATGTAAGGAAGTTGAAATCATTTAAAATACGAGAGATGGGACACCTGGGTGGCTCAGTCAGTTAAGCATCTGCCTTCGGCTATCATGATCCCAGGGTCCTGGGATCAAGTCCCACATCAGGCTCGTTGCTCAGAGGGGAGTCTGCTTCTCCCTCTGCCTGCTGCTCCCCTTGCTTGTGCTCGTTCTCTCTCACAAATAATTAAAAAATAAAATGTAAGAGGTAGGGGTAAAGGATGAGCTATATATCCATTTCAATTTTTTTTTTAAAGATTTTATTTATTTATTTGACAGAGAGAAACACAGCTAGAGAGGGAACACAAGCAGAGGGACTGAGAGAGGGAGAAGCAGGCTTCCCGCCGAGCAGGAAGCCCGATGTGGGGCTCAATCCCGGGTCTCCAGGATCATGACCTGAGCTGAAAGTAGTCGCCTAACCAACTGAGCCACCCAGGCGCCTCTCCATTTCAATTTTAACCCAATTTAATTACATTAAAATTCAACTATAAAATAGGTATAAGTGAAATTTCTCTAAAAGGAAGTAAATATTTACTGTTCCCCCTCCCAAAGTAGGTAAATTACACTACAGAGAAGAAATCTACATGTACTAATATATTTTCTCACTTTGATACATGTAAAAAAATGTTCATGTTCTGTAAAGTTTTAGAATTATATAGTTAGAAATCGAAACTTCTACTTTTATAGACGTGTCCACTAGGGGAAATAAGTTAGCACAATCATTTGATTTGGTTTTCTACACACTGGATAGGGCTTATTCCTTTTCTTTAGCTTCTTTGCACACATAAAGCATGCCACAGGATGTCCTGTTTTGCCATGAATGATGCTTAGGTTCACTTGGCCAGTCACACAGGGTTCAGTGGCACTGAGGAGAAAACCAACCAGAGGGGCGCCTGGGCGGCTTGGACGGTTAAGTGTCTGACTCTTGATCTGGGTTTAAGTCACAGATCTCAGAGCTATGAGATCAAGCCTTGTGTTGGGCTCCAGTCAGTGCAGAGTCTGCCCGAGATTTCTCTCTTTCCCTCTCCCTCTCTCTAGAAAACAAAAAGAAAAAAAAAACAAAACTGGATCCCACCGTATTTTTTGTTTGTTTGCTTTGTGTTTTATTTTGACTTCTTGGCTGCTATAAATGATGCTATTAGAAGTTTATGTCTGAGAACACTCCTCGCTCTTGGGATTAGGCGGCTTGTGTGATTTTATCACCATCTTCCTCAGCACAGGATTCTCTAGAATCATTCACCGTAGGTTTTTTGTTTGTGTCACTTTTTTGTTGTTTTGTTTTTTTACAATCAGAGACATCAAAGCCTTCTTTTCTTTGTGTTGAATTTTCCAGTTTGGTTTTTCTTTTTTTTTAAAGGTTTTATTTATTTATTTGACAGAGAGAAATGCAGCTAGAAAGGGAACACAAGCAGGAGGAGTGAGAGAGGGAGAAGCAGGCTTCCCACCGAGCAGGGAGCCTGATGCGGGGCTTGATCCCGGGATCCCGGGATCATGACCTGAGCCGAAGGCAGTCGCTTAACCAACTGAGCCACCCAGGTGCCCCACCAGTTTGGCTTTTGTAGGCATTTTCCCTTCATCCTTCCTTGATCTTCAGGAAGCCAATTCTCATGAAGGGCCCAGCGTCTGCTGCAATGAGGTGGAGGGGGACGATTCATTTCCCTGAGTGAAGCACAACCCTGACAGTCAGCTAAGAAGTTTCAGGATCTTCTTCAAACGCATCTGTACCTCTCTCCCCTGCTCGACGCACCTTCTTCAATCTCATTATCTTCATCTGATGACTTTCCTAAAGGCTACACTCTTCTGAATGTAGAGACTCAACTTCAGAGTCAACACTAAATTGATTTGAAACTGAATCCTGATCCAACTGATCACCTCGACGCTCACCTACACCAGCATCCAGACCCTCAGTCTGACAGGGTGGAGTCCCCGTTGATTCACTCCTATTGTTTCTTTCACGAGGCACTTCCCTTCTTACAGACAGAGCAAGGCTTTCATGGAAGGAGAGAGAAACACTATCAGATCTAGGACGCTCTGTCATTCGCTAGGTAATTCATCTGAATGTTCTTCTGCCTCATCACTAAGTGAAGGTTCCTCTTCCTTTTGATCACTCCCACCTTCCAGGTGGCACCCATTTTCACTCACAGATGTGCCTGAATCGGTCGTTTGTGCTGACTGACTACTACCAAGTTTCGGTAGAACCCTGTATTTATTTTCCTGGGCTCTCCCACAGAGCAGCTTGATACCCCAAACAAGCCCCCTGCAAGCTCCTTGGGGCCACACACAATACGCTGTTTCCTATCCTCATGTAATCATGTAGTTAGACTGGCCAAGAGGAAACAGGACCTCTGTCCCAGGAGGATCGGTACAGTGGAGCATGCACGTATTTCTAGTGCGTGCTTAACCTTGGATCTGTGGATGCCCAAGGAGTCCTCGTTCACAGTCTAAGTGTCTCCCTGTGCACGGACAGACTTTAACCACTTCAAAAGCAAGTGGCTTTGGTCTCACCAGGGTCTGAGCTGCTTACAGGACTGGCACAGACACAGCTGTGTTGGTATTGCACGCCTGCCCGACTCGGGGTCACACCTGCTCTGCATCAGTGACCATGGCTATCTAGTTCTCCTCACCCGTGAATATAGCAGGTCCTCACCAAACGGGGTTTTTCTGCATCCCCAGCACGGGAAGTGGGGACCCTCAAGGCTCCCCAGTTCCTTCCACTGGGCACACAGTTACGTGACGTCCTGGACCCTGGCCACCAATTCATTCGCAGGACTCGGGCCCCTGGGAGGCTAGAATGTGTCAGGTCTGGAGAATGAGGCTCCTGACAGTGAGAATGGTAGGACCTCAGTCAGAGAGGTTAGGGCTGCCCCCTCAGGCTCGTGTTCTCACCCCATTTTCCCTCTAACCACACGAGCCATAGAAGGAGCCCTGCTGGCTAAGCAGAGCCTGATGCATGCCCCCTGCTGCCCTCAAGATCCATTTCAGTAATGAATACAGATACATCAAAAGGGCCATCTCCTAGGTTAAAAGCAAAAACATTTCTTCTGGCACCAGCTTTCCTGCCTACCCCATAAATCGCTATAGTAGTGCCTGGCTCAGTGATTCGCAACACACAGAAACCAGGAATGGTTCCAGATTCACGAATGGCCTGAGCTTAGGAATCATGTAAGTGAGATGGTGCTGGAATGACTATTTTGTTATAGTTTTCCCAAGGTAGGCTTCTGTAATTTCCTTTGTCTTTATTAGAATCATAAAAGTCGCTTCCTCTACATGTAGGATTTTCATCACGCTGGGACCCTTGGTACCATCACTAATGTGAAAACGGCATCTTATCTTACACTCTGTGGTAAGATACATGCCTGGCTTTGTAAACTGCTACCAGGGCCGCTGGGCGACTGGCACAACCAAGACCAATATAATGTGAGCAATCTCATCATCCCAATCACTGGCAGTGACAGCCACTTTCAGAGCCAGAAGACGTGCACACGGGAACGGCTGGGGCCAAGACCGAGGACAAGGGCAGGTCCCTCCTATATGGCTGCTTAGCAGGGGTCTAGCGTGTCGGAGAAAGATCAGACACTACAGCTCTACCGCACTCAGTGAGGACAACCATTTTACAAATAGCTCCTCACTCTAAAGCTCGATTCTGATCTACATTCTTCAATAAAGGCAGTCCTGCCCTACAGTGAATTTGCTGAACTCTGGTGCACACTGGGTTCTCTGGGAAGTAGACTCTGAAGTTTAAAGTGTCTGGCTCTGGAGTGCCTTGGGATGAAAAGCTGGGGGAGGGAGAGAAGGAAACAGGACTGGGTAGAGGGAGAAGTGTCTGCCATGCAGGCCTGTCCACCACGTGCCCTGGAGCCAGAACGGCCCTTTCGTGTCAGGCCTGCATGTGGGCCGCCTCTGGAGACAGGATGTGCTGCAGCGGATGCGATCCTTGAAAAGGCTAAGAACTGAAGGTTCTCTGCCAGCGAGACCAGGTCCAGCACAGCGTCCTTTTTTGCAGGAGGATGGAGGCGGCACATTTCAGAGCCACTATAGTGGTTTCCTGGACCTTTCAAGTCTGAGTCTTTCTGTTTGTGTGTTCCTACTTCACCTGCCCACGTACTGTTATCAGGATACAGAAGGGAAATATAAAGATTGAGTCTTAAGCTCTTCAGGGCCATATTACCTTTGGAGATAAATTATGAGCTTCTGATTTCCTTTCCCAGAAAAATGCAAACACACAAAAAATTCCACACACAATTCTAAGGGACTCACAGACCCCCATAACTGTCATGGACCTAATCTGGCAAGGAATACTTAATGGACCACTGAAAAGCTTAGTAGGGGAAAAGGGAAAATCAATTAAAGGTAGTTTTCCTTCTTGCTGTTTCGTAGGTATCTGTCCTACTGGGTTTTCTAAAACCCCTTTAGGATTATCACTGATCTATGTAATGGACATTTCACAAACAAGAAGATGGTATCTGATAAGCCACATAGAAACCTTTAAACTTTTGATTGTCAGATGATAAAGCAGGGATCTCTCAAGTCTGCTATCACCAGCGAGCCAGCAGATGAAGGACTGGAACAGGTTCTGGTGCCCCTGGGGTGGGGCACTGGCTGGAACCAGAGGCTCTGTGAGGTCCCGCCCCTCAATCTATAGCTCCCTTTTGTCCATACTGTTCTAAGTCTTCCTCAGCAAGCAAAACCAAAAATGCTCCAGGTCTCCAGAAGCTCCCCCCACCAACCTGTCCCTGTGTCCCTTCTTGCTTTAAGAGGCATGAAAGTAACAGCTAGATATTTAGCCAGTTCAGAGCCTAATTCAAAAGGGTTCTTAGCAAGCAAGTATTCTCAAGAAGCTCAGGCTTAGCGACTCACATGCGGGATACTACTCCACTCCAACGCGCGCCACCATCGCAAGTCAGCCTCTGCACCGGGCCTCTGCTGAGCTCTGCTCCCAGCACTTACAGGAGAATGAGGCCGAAGCTGAAGCATCCGGAGACGGCAATGAACTTACTCTTCATTCTACTCAAGTAAATTCTAACCCCAACATGGGGCTTAAACTTACAACCCCAAAATCAAGAGTCACACGCTCTACTGACTGAGCCAGTCAGTAGAGAAAACTTTTCTTTTTCTTTTTTTTTTTTAAAGCTTCATTTTTTTTTAAAGCTTCATTTATTTATTTGAGAGAGGGGGACAGCAAGCAGGGGAAGGAGCAGAGGGACAGAGAAAGAGAATCTGAAGCACAAAGTCTGATTCCGGGCTTGATCCTGTGACCAGAGACCACGACCTGAGCCAAAATCAAGAGTCGGGCACTCAACTAACTGAGCCCTCCAGGTGTCCCTGAACTTACTTTTTTAAACTGTTGTGTTATATCCTTCCATGTTTTCTGCCACCAAGTTTACACAGTATCAGCAAGGCAAATTGAAAAAACTTGCAATCATGGGGATAGCAGTGGAGAGGATTTAAAGCAATGCAGGAGGATATTTTCCTTCCCATGTCACTTTGGATGGTGATGGACTGTATTACACATTAATCTGAGAAATTAAAAATACAAACAAACACTCTCTCTAGACCAGTGGTTCTCAAGCAGGGATGGTTTTGCTCCCCAGGAGACATCTGACAATACCTAGAGACATTTTTGGTTGTCATCAACTTGGTGGGGGGTGGGGGATTGCTACTGGCATCTCCCGGGCAGAGGCCAGAGACTCTGCAGAACCTCTATGACACACAGGGCAGCCCCCACGCAAAGAATCATCTGGCCCAAAAATGTCAAGGCTGAGAATCCTTCTCTAGCTCCTGTGAGATGTATTTCAAATCTGGTTAATTTCTGCTGTTCTGCCTCCCAGATGAAGTGGACATGGTCCGAAGGATGGTCCAGGACCAGAGATCTCACTGCCTGTTCCCAGCGCACTGTGAGCACCTAGTGAGGCTTGGTGGGGAGGCACCCTGAGGGGGTGGTACGTGCTGGAGCTGGAGGCACAGTGGCAGGAAACAAAAGGCTGAGGGGAGCAGCTGTTAAGAGGATATCTCTGACACACTTCCTGATGCATTCTTTCAAATGTGCTCCACTGAGAAGGAATGTAATACAAATGTTCCACACTAGGGAGATGTAAGAGTACATTATGGTGTACTGGAATTCCCATCGGCAGATCACACCATGGGAAAAAAGCCACTATGAATATAGTCTAGCAACATGATTAAGAGAGAAAACAGGGATGGGGGGAAAAAACAGAATAGAGAATCATAGGTACAAAGAGATCAAGAACAGAGGGGAAGAGGGAAAGGCAGAGATGGCTACATAAGGTAAGGGGTCAATTTTTTAAAAGATTTCATTTAATATAGTGGATTTAATATTTAAAATTTTTTAGATATTCAAAACACAGAAGTTGAGGACCAACAGTCAAAATGCCTTCTCTTTCGAAGATTTTTCTTTGGCAAATTTCCCAAGACCACAAGAAGACAGACTTAGGGCACGGGCGTGTGGCTCAGGACTTTATAACCACTGACCTTTGGACTAAAGGCCCTGTGTATATAATGATCACGTGCAGGCACACACACCCTGCTCCTCTTTACTTTGGAGTGAGGAAACTAACTTTGACTTTTAATTCTTTTCAAAATGGTTGCGTACAGCTGAAGTCGTTGTTCTAGGACATTAAAAAGTGTGGAAAGGGAAGATGCCCAAACCAGGTGACTCTGGGGACCCAAAGCCAGAAACTACTCACCACAAAGTGAATTCTAAGATAAATGCTACCTCTTCATCTGGGACCTAAATGGCAAGCTTGGGAAGGAAGATTTGCCAAATATGAAAATGACAGAAGAGTGAAAGTGACTTACCGGGAATTATTATGATGAATATTACAAGCCCGGGCCATTAGCACCACAATAATTGGTCGAAAGGCTTTTCCTTTTCCATCAAAATAGTATTCAGACATTTCCTTAAGTTCTGTTGTAGATATGAGTAGTTCCTGAAATAAAGTTTCTCTATGTCAATATGGCATCATGATAGCAAAAAAGGCAACAGGATTTCTTTTACATAACTCTGATTTGATTTCAGTGTACTCACTTGTACACGGTATACTCATTTCACTTGAGAAATTCAACACTCAATTGGCAAAGGTTCCAACATTTAAGGCCACAAACCTGGCTGGCCACAGGTGACGCCTAGCCTGCCTGAGTGGCCAGAGGCCTAAGGTGACCCTGAAGACTCCGACAGACTCCAGGGAGGAGGAGTAAAGCACTAGGTGGCCCAGGGACAAGAGAAACAGGGGCTGGTAGCTGCTTGGAAGACGGAGGGGCGAGGACAAAGATGAGGAGCGTGGGAGCCAATGAAGCAGCAGTTAAGGGGGTGTCTGGGGTATGGAGGCAAAGCTGTGTATCAGGGACAGGAAGAGAAGATGGCACCAGAGAAGAAGCAGGCATCAGTAGCCTGGCTCAGCCAGATGCATCCAAAGTTCCAGAGGAAGTTGAAGACATAGTTTGCTGATTGTCAGAACTTACAACGGAGTTGAGGAGATACATTTTTTAAAAATACAAAATGTTCAGAGTGGTAACTTGAGCAATGACATAACTAAATTAAATGCAATAATTTTTTTAAAAGATTTTTTTGCTATTTATTGATATGAGAGAGACAGAGTGTGAGAGAGAGAGAACAAGCAGAGAGAGAGGAAGAAGCAGGCTCTCCGCAGAGCAGGGAGCCCATTACGGGACTAGATCCTAGGACTCTGGGATCATAACCTGAACTAAAGGCAGATGCTTAACTGAGCCACCAAAGCACCCCTAGTTAATGGAGGATAGACGCTTTGGCCTTTATTCTCAGGAAAGAATAAGTAGGATTTTGATTCATGAAGGGGAAGGAGAGCCTTCTAAGTGATGGACTTGCGTTTGTTTTATGTGTCTCTCAAGGACTTGCTAGAATGAGTATCAGCTTATGTCCCCCAAGCAATGGGAGCAAAGAACGGCCCTAGAGGAGCCCCAGCCAGGTTCAGGCGAACATGGCACAGCGGGGCCAGTCTTTAAGTCACCAAAATACCGACTTCACTGCCAAGCATGGTCATGAATGCAGAGGTTACAAAGAAAAATAAGACAGTCTCTGCCTTCGTGGAGTTCCATGCGGTTCCATTCCTACTGAGAAGGAACCCAGTAACTGCAATACACAGTGGGATGGTGTTGGCCCTGAGGTAAGTGCGGCTCCTCTGGGAGCACAAAGGGGGCACGGCTGGTGCAGGAGGAGCAGGTGGGAGAGTGACCATGTCAGGGCCACAGGAAGGGGCGCGGGCTGACCTAGACTGAGGGACTGAAGGCAACAGACGGGCGAGGGGAATGTGGAAGGAGAAGGACAGAAAGAATTCCAGGACCCTGCCCAGGTTCCTGGATGGTACCCTCAATGAGTAGGAAAAACAAGAAAAAAGGATTAGGAGGGGAAAGTAGAGTTTCAAATATGTTACTGTGAGATAGTCATAGACACTCCATGGACTTGACCCCTGACAGTTAGATGCATGGTTTTAAGAAAGAATAATTCAATCTGGAACAGCTGTATTATTTGGGAATCTTAAGTGTGGAAATGGGTAAACTGAGGACACAGAGAGAAGACGGAACCGAAAAAATCCAAAGGAATGGCAAAATTAAAGGGGGTGGGGAGGGGACAGACAGGAAACCAAGAAGGAGACTGATGGATGGCCTAAGACTTAGGAGGACGAGAAGGGTGCAGAAGCCAAGGAAGTGTTCCACGCAGTGGGGTGCAGTCAACAGTGCCCACTGTTCAGCAACGTCAAGGGAGATAAAACCACAAGTGTCCACTGGCTTTAGCAGAAAGAGCTAAGGGCTGGCAAAGGCACTTTCAGGGGAGAGGTTGGGAAGGAAGGCACAGTGTGATGGTGGTGGTGGAAACATGAAGGTGCGAAAGAGGCAGAGAATATGGGAAGGGAAGGAGACACGTGGGGTCAAGAGACAGTCCCTGAAAAGATGAACATGAACAAACTAGAGCAGTGACAATATATGTGAGAGACACGCAGAGGGAGAGCTTGCAGATAAAGAACAGCAAACAGGCAACTGTGGGAGTCATTCCTAAGGCACCGAAGAGGCAAAAGGCATGGGACTGAGCCGGAGGTGAAGAGACTCTTGGAAAGAAGGATCCATTTAATTCTCCGAGGAGGAAGGAAAGGAGAGTAGGGCGCAGGCAGCCCTGTGGACAGCGGTGCCCAGGGAGTGGCTCTTCAAGGCCTCGCCCAAGGTCGCTCAAATAAAAAGTGGCACTGTTGTGAGAACAGGAGAGGGGAGTGCGGGTTTGAGGAGGAACGCGGAAAACCTTGACAGGAAAAGGAAGGCGATGAGGGGCACGTGAACACTTCTGGGCAGCATTCGAGAAGATACCAAATGTTTTGGGGGGAAAAGCAGTCAATGGAGAAAGCCCAATTTGGGGCAGCCTGGCATGCATCTTCAGCACCTCAGCACACCTGGACCAGGGGAATGGATAGAAGAGTGTAAGTAGGTGCTGCCTGTCTATCTTTTCAGTTTCCCAAGTCTGCAATAACCTCGGTCCAGGTGGTGAGGCGCCCCGCACCCTCCACAGCACCACCCCCACCTTGCCGCTCAGTAAACACGGGACCCTGGACACTTGCAAACCAAGTTTGCAACGGCACTGCATGGATCTGAAAACCTGCCCCGTCTGTTCACAACTCTCAGAAACCAACACTACTTTCCAGCACATTCAAACCGAGCTAGCTTACCTTTCTAATGTCCTCATACAGACCGTTCAAATCTCTCCAACCGAGTTTGAAGGGATCGGTGTATTTCTCCCCACTCTGTGTTTTGCTACAACAGCACGCTGCCGACGTCATGTGATGGAACCTGGGACAAGCCCAAATGCACACCACGTTAAGTGAATTTTATTAAGTAAGATGATTTCGTTTTTAAATAAGAACTATATACACATCTACTTGCTGGAAATTAAGCATGAATGGAAAATGGTAATTATAATTTAGAAAAACACACAGACTTCTGTTTTTGCTCAACAATACAGCAATAGTTTATTTTTATACCCAGGACCTTGAGAACCCACAAAATCAAAGACAAAACTGGTTTACTGTGTTCTGGGTTTAAATTTTATTACATTCCCATTTTTTGAAAAGGCAGAGGTCACCCAGAGCAGATAGTGTGTCACTTAGTTAACCAAAATATTTAATTTGCTGGGCTAGTCCACCACAATTCAGAACAGAAATTAGCTGGCAATATGGCTAATAATTTTAGCAGTTGTAACATAGATCTTACCGTGACATACTATACCTATTTGGAAAAGCAAATGTTAAACTCTTCAGAAGATTAAAATAGGGCATCTGTAAAATAAAAGTATTAAGACACTTATAAGAATATTCATGAAGAATGTATTTATAATGCCAGATAAAAACATTCATAATTCACAGAACTCATAATTACTCACATGTAATATGAATTCAAAATAAATTCATAATATAATCCCTTTTAGTTGTCCCTTTGTAGGTGGACTGCAAACTTTAGAAAAATAGCAAATTTCTTTATTACAAAAGCATTATTTGTCATTACAGAAAATACAAGGAAAAAAAAACACATCTGTAATCTTTTTATCCAAAGCCTCATTTCCATATTCCTATCTAGCTTTCCAAACCGGAGAAAAGGTAGTTTTCAAACAATTTCTTTCTCCTTAAGGAAGACTGGTTAGAGAACAGTAAAAATTAGTGCTATTTACATTCTTTTACATTCTTAAACCAGTTTAAAACAAAGAGTAATCAAGCTCCCCCAAGCATCAGACAAGATGGTGAAAAGGAAGATTTGAAAGAAGAATGAATTTACATTTATACATAAACACTACCTATTTTAAGTTATTGTTCCCAAAGAGACTTGGAAGTACTACTTCTTAATCAGTAACATTAAAAAACAAGCTAGCTCAGTGGCACGTTCTGAGAATATTACAGATAAAGAATAGAAGATTCAGAGTGGATGGTGACAAGTTCCAATGATTTCTGAGTACTACTATGGGCCAGGGAATGTGACAGGCACTGCGACCCAAATATACAGACCACCAGTCTTTTTTTTTTTTTTTAAGATTTTATCCATTTATTTGAGAGAGAGAGAAAAAGCACAAGTAAACAGGTAATCAGAGGGAGGAGAATCAGGCTCCCCACTAAGCAGGGAACCCGATGTGGGCCTCCATCTCAGGACCCTGGGATCATGACCTGAGCTGAAGGCAGTTGCTTAACCCTCCGAGCCACCCAGGTGCCCCCAGACTGCCAGTCTTAAAGAATGCAGAGACACAGTCATTTCAAAAATTACTAATTTACAGGGTGCCTGGCTGACTCTGTTGGTGAAGCACGTGACTCTGGAGCTTGGGGGTCATGAGTTTGAGCCCGACCTTGGGCACAGGGGTTACTTAAAAAAAATTTACTGGGGGCGCGCCTGGGTGGCTCAGTTGGTTAAGCGACTGCCTTAGGCTCAGGTTGTGATCCCAGAGACCTGGGATTGAGTCCCACATCGGGCTCCCTGTCGGCAGGAAGCCTGCTTCTCCCTCTCTCACTCCCCCTGCTTGTGTTCCCTCTCTGGCTGTGTTTCTCTCTGTCAAATAAATAAAATATTAAAAAAAAAAAATTTACTGGGGCGCCCGGGTGGCTCAGTTGGTTAAACGACTGCCTTCGGCTCAGATCATGATCCCGGAATCCCCGTGTTGGAGGCCCCATGTCGGGCTCCCTGCTCCGCGGGAAGCCTGCTTCTGCAGCTCTCACTCCCCCTGTTTATGTTCCCTCTCTAGCTGTGTTTCTCTCTGTTAAATAAATACATAAATAATCTTAAAAATAAATTACTGATTTACTAATTTGATGTGGTAAGGACTCTGTATCTGAAGAAAGTATTTTGACAAAAAGGACAAATTTAGCACAAGAAAAATAAAACAAATCTGCTCTATTTATAATAACGTCTTACAATGTGATTTTACACTATTTGACCCTCACAACTACTTTGTTTATACAGCTGGGGAACTTGAAACTCAGAAAAGTCAAGTCTGAAAAACTGATATACAGGTATATTGAAAATATATCAAAAGAAAAAAGCAAGGGGCGCCTGGGTAGCTCAGTTGGTTTGAGCCTTGACTCTTGATTGTGACTCAGGTCATGATCTCAGGGTCCTGGGATAAAGCCCTGCATTGGGCTCCATGCTCAGCACAGAGTCTACTTGGGATTCTTTCTCTCCCCGTCCCTCCCCTTGCTCAGGCACGTGCAGGTGCTCTAATAAATATTATCTTAAAAAAAAACAAATGAAAAAGCATGTAAAAAACCATACATATTTTGTGATCCCACTAAAAAATTATACATGCATGCATGCACAAATAAAATACACAGAGAATAGGGTTTAAAAGCATATAAACTAGGATATTAAAATAGTTATTTTTCAATAAAAATATGGAAAACTATGTGGGAGTTTTTTGTTTTATTCCTTTTTTGGCTTCTATTTTCTGATTTTTCTCTAGTGAACACATAATGCTTAGACATATTAAAGTGACAGTAAAGGCTGACTTTGCCAGGCAGGCAGTGGCTGGTGCTCAAAGCAATAATGTCCACCACTGCCAGGATATGGAAAGAGCCCAGATGTTCATCGACGGATGAATGGATAAATATGTGCCCAGATGTCATTAACAGATGGATACTTAAATAGAACACACACACACACACACACACACACACGCACAAATGCAAAGAGGAATACTCAGCCATCAAAAAGAATAAAATCTTGCCATCCTCATCAATGTGGATGAACTAGAATGTTTTAAGTAAAATAAGTCAGTCAGAGAAAGACAAATACTATATGATTTCACCCATATGTGTAATTCAAGAAACAAAACAGATGAACATAGGGGAGGGGAAAGAAAAATAAAAGAAGATCAAAATAGAGAGGCAAACCATAAGAGACACTCAACTATAGGAAAACGAACTGAGGACTGCTGGAGGGATAGACAGGTTAACTGCATGATGGGCATTAAGCAGGGCACTTGATGGAATGAGCACTGGGTGTTGTATGCAACTGATGAACCACTAAATTCTACCCCAGGAACTAATAATACAGTATATGTCAACTAAACTGAATTTAAATTAAAACAAAATTACACGGTTAATACAGTGTTCTTAACCACTATGTACTATAACGGTTGTTAAAAGCATGGTCTTTGGAAGATGGATCTTGGTTCCATCCCAACATTTCCTGGCCGTGTTACCTTGTGACATCTTTCTGATTAATACCTACTCCTGGAGGCAAGCTGCGATTAATTCCAAGATGTGTAAAGCTCTTAGCTCAGAGCCCAGCACGTTGTATACATTTCACACAGTACCTTCAGATCTACAGTAGCTACAGTATTTAATATCTATTCTGTTATTTTCTGCTTTAGAGGGAGCAGTGTTTCCTAAAGTAAGGCTAGAGGGACTTGGAGGAGCCGTGAGGTACGACTTGGCAGCTGCGACACTAGTTGGTGTGCTGGTTCCCTTCCTTCCCATCACGTACTCTCTCCTGAAAGCCAACCTAGCCTTCCATGAATTTACTTAAAAAAAAAAAATGCTGCTGCCTAAGAATCAAAAACACACGGACAAGTGATTTGACAGTAACAGATGCACACTGGTTTCTGTCCTATTACAGGATGTCAATGCTACCAGTGGTGAAGCTGGGAGAGTGTACATGTATCAGGAAGCAGAGCTGTGTCTGAGGGCAGATGTGGCTTTTATTACTGTTGCTCTTTGTCCCCAAGGACCATGAGGCCCTAGGAGACTTGAACTAACCAAGAACACATACATGCCTGAGGCAGACACCAGAAGGCTAATATCTTCGTTCATACAGGAAATACTAATGACACACAAGTAAGTCCCACCCTGCGGTTATGAAGGCAGAAGGGAAAAGACTGAGCATGTTCTCTCCAGGAAAGCACTCTTCCTGCGGCTGAGAAAGGTGCTCAGTGGGCACATCATCCAAAAAAAGGCGTGTCAGGACTACATCAAAAAGCTTCTGCATGGCAAACAATCAACAAAAGGAAAAGATAACCTACTGAGTAGAAGATCTTTACAAATCATATATAATGGTTTAGTATCCAAAATACATAAAGAACTCATATAACTCAAGACCAAAAAACCCGGATAATCCAATTAAAAATAGGGAGAAGACATGAACAGACATTTCTCCAAAGACATACAGATAGCCAATAGAAATATGAAAAGATGCTCAATCTCACTAATCATCAGGGAAATGCAAATCAAAATCAAAAGAGATTATCAACTCACATCCGTCAAATGGTTAAAGTCAAAACCACAAGAAAGGAGGAATGCTGAGGAAGTGGAGAAAAAGGAATACTCATTTACTGTTGGGGGAAATGCAAACTGATGCAGCCACTGTGGGAAATAGTATGGAGTTTCCTCAAAAAAATTAAACAGAACTACCATATGATCCAGAAATTCCACCTCTAGGTATTTACACAGAGAACAGGAAAACACTAATTTGAAAAGATACCTGCACCCCTATGTTTACTGCAGTGTTATTTATAATATGCAAAATAAAAAAGTAACTCAAGTCCACTGATAAATGGATAAAGATGTGGTACATATACTCGTCCATTGTACGGAATTGTCCAATCACTGTATCGCACACCTGAAACTAACATAATACTGTGCATTAATTATACTGGAATGTATTTTTTTAGAGAGAGAGAGCACACATGTACACAAGCAGGCTCCCTGCTGAGCAGGAAGCCTGATGAGGGCCTGAATCCCAGGACCACCTGAGCAGAAGGCAGACATTTAATTGACTGAGGCACCCAAGTGCCCCTAGATTGGAATTTAAATAAATTTTTAAAAAGGAGTGTCAAAGAAGTATCCAGCACTATTAGATGGTGGGTGCAAACATCTCTCCAAATAATGCCTTCGCCTGTGATGCTAGAAATTTCTGAAGTCTGGTTAGGACAGTACTGAAATGGATCCCAGAAAAGTCCTGAGACTCTCTGCCCACATTCTCTTTTTACTAGCTGTCTCTGTTGGCCCTGCTGTTATTCTCTCTCCAGGTGCCTGTCCTGGATAAGTTGTGATATGTAACTGGTGTCTGAGGAATGGATGGGAATATGAAATGTCTCAAAGCCAAATGAAATAGAAAGGTCCTAAATTCAATACTCTTTTGAAAAAAAACGAGCCTTGTGGATGAAAGAGGAACACATCATAATTACTGCTTGATTGGAGAAGCCTCTAAAAAGCATAGCGAGTACAGATTTTGCTCCATGACTCTAAACAGCAAGGGCCTACCCTATGGCACGTTGACAGTCAAATCACCACAAAGTGCAGGAAAGACTGACTCATGGAGCCACAGAACATGCCACTCTACAAAGGCTAAACTGGCCGGAAAGGGAGAAAAATGAGGTTGGGCCCAAGAGCAGCGGAGGACAAAGTCAGGTAGTCATGGTTAGTGCTGAGAGTTCTGACTCTACTCAAGAAGTCACATTAAATTAAATCAAAGTTCAAGGTTTCTCTACTTGTGACATCCTCAGGCCTTTTCTCCTTCTAGTGCCCTTCCACCCCGGCCAGGTAGGGTCTCCCCGGAAAGCAACAATTGTACGACAGAAATCGGTGCGCCCAGGGCATCAGCCCTACACTCTCCACAAACTACCTATTCCTAACCCACCTGGATCTGTGAGCCCTCAGAGCACCTTTTGCTTTAAAATCCTAATTAAGACCTTCCTCCTGAATCAAAAGTACACTGACAAGTGTGTTTCCTCCTGAAGCCCTGGCTGAAATCCGAAAGGAAACAGCTGCAGTCGGGTCTCCAGGCTTCACGGGTTCCCTACCCCAGGAGACAACCTGACTACTCCCCGCGCCCCCACTTCCCCAGAGGCTTAGTTCCTCACCGCTCCCTCCCCAAGCACCGAGGCGCCCGGGTCTCCAGGACCGCGTTCCGCAGTCTCGCGCGGGGCGACCCTGCTTCAGGAAGACGCCCGGCGCCCACCGCTCCACGTCCCCCCCGCGGGGCTCGGGTCCCGGCGCCCAGCCAGCCCGGGGTCGCCCAGCCAGCCTGGGGTTCCCCCGCCGCACAGCCCCGCGGCTCCCAGCCCCGACGCACGTGCCGCTAGCTCCCATTCATTCCGTGGCGCCGCTGTCATTGGCGCCGTGACCTCTGTGCCCGGCCGCCGCGGGGCCTCACCTGAGCGCTGGTGTCTGCAGCCGAGGGTGGCCCGGAGGGCCCGCACGGCTCGGCGCGGCCAGGGAAACTGGGCCCGGGGCTCCGGGCCGCCGGCCTCCAGAAGCAGCAGCGCCGCCAGGGCCACCGACTTGAGGCCATAGTCCGAGTCTGAAAGCCGCGGCGGAGCGCTGGCTCCGCCTGTGGCCCGGCGGTCCGCCTCCCGGACCCGGAGCCGGAAACTTGGCACAGGAAGAGCTTCTGCCCCTCCGGGGCTGCGGCTTCTCGCCCCGCCCCGGGCCCCCGGCGCCCGCGCGCTCCCGGGACGCTCCGCCCTCGCCTGAGCTAGCGGGAGGGGCTGTTTGCTCTCTGCCGGTCCCGGACCGCGAGCAGCCAAGCGGGACCTTCTGTCTGGGCCAGCCGTCTCTCCCGAAGCCCTGCCGGCCGCTGCGGGGAGCCTGGAGCTCCAGCAGTCACAGATTAGGACCTTTGGGAGGCAGGCGGTTAACAAGAACTGCCATGGTGTCCAGACCTGCAGTCTTCAGCTCTTCTGTACTGCGTGTTTAGGCAGAGAGATGACTCCAAGAATCGGGTTCCCGATCTGGGGGCTCCCCTGTCCGCCGCTGTTTCTCTTGGGCATGTCCTGCCACGCCGTTGTCCGCTGCTTCTTGCTACCTGGCCTCGAAGGAAGTGCCCGTCTTTTGCATCTTTCCAGTAACGTGTCGAACCGCCAGCTGGGTTATTGTGAGACAGAAGCTAAATTAGCCTTGTCCCTCGACTTTTGGACTCTGTCCTCTGAAAACCTTATAGGTATATCATGGCATAGATTGTCAGTCTTGCTCCTCTCTGGGTAGGAGGCCCTTTCGTGGGTGTACCTAGCTGTGTGAAATTGTTTGGTATTTGGTAATGTTGACCATATTTGCCAGCCTAGGGGATACTGGCATATGGACAGGATTAGTACCTGATGTGAGTTAGAAAGACCTCTCCTTGGTTCCATAGCCAGATCTACTCTTCTCATGGTAATGTGAAAGCGTACTTATAACAGAAATCCGTGCTGTAATAAGTCAACATGCTCTAAACAGAGGCAGGGAGAGAAAGTGCAGGCGGTAGGGATACAGAAATGAAGAAACTTGATCTATCCTCAAAAAATTCAATGTTATGGGAAAATAGACTGGCAAATGGGCAACTACAATTCTCTAAAATTTTTGTCTGTTCTTTTGAACCCTGCTTTTTGCATTTAAAAAGTGAAAGTACACATAGTATAGCTGAGCACGTTATATTCAGAGTGTTGTTTTTTACTAAAGGCATAGAATAAAGTTTATTAAAATAAGCCCAATCTAATTTTCCCCCCAATCCTGAAGAATATGATGTAAAAGAAAAAAAAAAAGCCAGATGCTTTACAAATAAAAGTTGTCAGTACACATCTTCTGTGACACAATAAGGTTTGTATATTAAGAAATAACTCCACAGCTCAACTTCGCCATGGCAAAGTGTAGGAATGAATGCTTGTATTTACAATAATCCTACAACTTAGATACTATCATTTGCCCTTTCACAGATAGGGACGCAGATATGAGGATTTACACACACATGTTTGTGCCAAGCTCACAGTTGGCAGATACAGCACTACCTACCAGGCCATTTTCCTTTAGGGATTGTTCCCCCCCCCCCCCCAAAAAAAAGGGATTGTTTTCCCTTGTTTTCCCCGGATTAAAACAAAATACCTAGCTCTTCAAAAGATGGAGTATGGCAAGGCTAAGGAGGGAAAGCAGATGAAATTTGTGAAGGCTTCTAACATTACAGTATATCTAAAGTTTTGATGAGCTATAACCTACTAATAGGTCACGCAGAATACAAAGTGGTTCTTTGATCCAACGAGGCCAAGCTTCTTGTGTCTAGGAAGTTAAAAACCACTGAGCTGTGCAAGTAACTGCCAAAGAACAGACTCCTCTTATGCACAGGCTAGGAACAACTTGGGTCTTTTTGACTGTACTTATATGAATGAAACAACCCGTATTGACTGATAAACATGGAGTAAGGATGTCATTGAAAACATTTTCAAAGTTGTTATTTGGATGTTGGAGAGTTGACTATACTTTAAGAAGACATCTTCTTTCCATAGTGATGATACTGTCCAAAACATGATCTATGGTAGGATCAGGTTTTATAGCTAAGGAGAGATTATATACATAATACTATGTATATCTGTATATCATGTCTTGATTCATAGCACTGCCTGAAAACATGTCATCCTGATGTTATTAGAGAAATGATCAATGAATCATCAAGGTAACTGTGGTAAGACATTTACTGAGAGAAGAGGTTCAGACATTGTTGCACTGAAAGACTAGCAGTTTTTGTGGATTTCATATTCTTAGGCCAAACTGAATGCTACAGAATGTAATTTTGGACTTATTGATTTCTCTGAGATGTTACGATAAAAACAATATACATTTAGCATTTTGTCTTGAGTTGAGTTTGTAGTCTATGACTGATTATTTGGTTGAAGTGTAACAAGGGTGAGGAGCGGGGACCTCTGAGGCAGCCTTTTGTTCCACTGTCGATGCTTAAATGTATTGGCTAATCAACTACCTTGCCAAAATGTGAATCAGTCAGTGCAAAATCATGGGTATTTATGAACAGTATATACTGTCTCTGCTCTACTAAAATGTTAGGGCATCATAATAAATGCATAAATTATAATTTAGTCTATTTCCACATAGTGGCTCTCCTAAAAGAAAAGAAAATACACTGTTAAATCTTCTACTTTTCATCTTGTTGTCAGGTTTTCTTTGGTGAATGCTGAAATCAGCTGTTTTTTGACTGACTACCCATTTGTTCCCTATGATGTGCCTTATATACAGTATATTTAGGGGAAAATATGAAGGTTAAATCTGGTCCACATTTGCCTGTTTTTATACTCATCTGGGAAAGATAGAAGAGTACTCTTATTTCTGTTGTAACTAACATTTGGTTCACCCATGCTTGGTTGGATAAATAGAAGTTAATCCAAACGGTCGGATAACTTGCCTTTCTGTACTGTTCAAAATACCATTTTTATTATATAGAGAATTCTTAACATTACTTTGGGCTGTTTCTGTTCTTTTTATTGAGCCCCTTTGTTTGCATCTATTTTTAGGATAGCTGTTTTTAGTTCCTGTGTAATTCCTATATAATTTAAAATAAGAAAACTCCCATTTCTAAAAAATTAGTTTTTATTTTTCAAGATTTATACTTCAAGATGATCAGCTTTTAAAAAAGATTGTGCTTATTTATTTGAGAGAGAGAAAACACATAAGCAGGGGGAGCAGCAGAGGGAGAGGGAGAAGCAGGCTCTTGACTGAGCATGGAGCCAGAGCCCATGACCTGAGACCAAAGCAGGCACTTAATCAACTGAGCCATCTAGGTGTCTAAGATGATCTGTTTCTTCAAAAAAATCCTACTAGGATGTTGGTTGGTTTTCCATATGTTAATTAAATAATTTGGTTACGCTGACATCTTGACAATATTTCTCTATCTAAAAACAAGTTTTTGTGTCCCCTTGTTTTGTGATTTTCGTAATACACCTACCCTCTTCTGTTTATTTTTTGTTTTAATTGGTTTGGATTAGGAGAACAGATTAAGATTTTTTAACTTGTACTTAGAAGAAAATACATTCTGAGTATCTAAAGCATGTTCAAAACTTTTTTTGTATAGCTTTTAAAATAAGGTACATGTGTTTAGTGCATGTTTTCTACATTTAGTAAAACATCTGTTGCCTGATATTAGAGTTTTTTATAGGTATCTGTTTCCTTTAGTAACTATGGTTTTCTGAAGGGCAGAAAGAATTTGATTAATTGCCTAATATCTTTTGGTTGTATTCCATTGAATTGGGTAGTACTATAATTCTAAAACTATAATGCAGCTCACCTCCACTTCACTTATGCATTCTTACTTATAAGTATACTCTGTATCCTATTGGTCTCCCATAAGTGAAAATTCTTGAAGACAGGGTATATGTCTTGTTTTTTGTTTTTTGTTTTTTAAGATTTTATTTATTTATTTGACAGAGAGAAACACAGCCAGAGAGGAAATACAGCAGGGGGAGTGAGAGAGGGAGAAGCAGGCTTTCCACTGAGTAGGGAGCCCAATGTGGGGCTAGATCCCAGAACTCCGGGATCATGACCTCAGCCGAAGGCAGTCTTTTAACTAACTGAGCCACCCAGGTGCCCCATGTCTTGTTTTAAACTTTTCCCTCTCCCATCTTCTTGGATGGTTCCACTACTGTATTATGTGAATGTTGGATAGATATGGTTGAAAATGACAAAATAGACTTTAAATAACAAAGTAGGAAGAAAACAGTGGTATAAATTGATTTTCTTGAAAAACTATTGTTCTCTTAAGGAATATTAATGTCTGTGGGACAAATGAGAACACTAAGAAGAGTTTTTGTTGTGTTTTTTTTTTTAATCAGCTCTATTGCCAGTTGATCCTGTTAGAGAAAATTACGTTCGTAAAGTGAAAAACTGTATTTTTTCAGTTGCCTTCCCTACTCCTTTCAAATCAAGAGTACGTCTTGTAGCAGTTTCAAAGGTTAGACTTTATTCTTTCACAACAAAAATACTTAATTTATTATAACTCTTGTCTAAAAGAGTCTTACTTTTTAGAGTTGAATAGTCTATTGGTAAACGATTATATTTGTGTTTAAAATTAAGACACTTGGAGAATGTCATTTTTAGAAATCACTTTTCTTTCTATTTCTTTAGAAATACTGATTCTTGGAACCTAGTATTCCATTTCATCTTAAAGTTATCTTACAAAGATACACTTTTTTGAAAAAAGGGGGCAAATGAGTTAATTAAATTCTTAGAAATGGGCTCTAATAATTGTTTTCTCATGATACAATTGGATTTGGGATAGAAATAGGACATTTGCTTTTTTTCTAGTTCCTTTAAAGAATGTGTGCTAAGAAAAATAGTATATTACTGTGCACCACAAGAATTATATAAAAATTTTAAACCTATCTAATAGAACTGATTTTCCCAAATAGCACAGATAATCATATAAGGTATGGTACATCCCTCAGGAGAAAGCATTAATGTACTTTTGGAAGAGTTTCCTTCTTTTAATTTTCTTTCTTCCATCAAGTCTCTTTTCTCAAAAATTATTAAAGGATTACTTAAGTTTGTAAGGTCTTTTTGGTTTTTTTTTGTGTGTGTTCCTGCCTCAGGAAGTTCTAGAAGATATTTTGGACCTTGACCTATCTGTCTCAGAAACGGATGATTTTATCCAGCTTGTGAGTGGTGAAAGGATAGTGTTTGGATCCATTCCATTGGCTCACAGATATGGTGGGCACCAGGTACGAGTAACGAATCATTGCTAGAGAACTCATTCAGGGAAGTTCCAGGCAAGAGGAATAGGCAAAGTCAAGTAGCACAAAAGGTCAGTCTAAAAGCCCCAGAAAGATAAGAGATTATAGTTTTTCCAGTATAGCTGAGTTTTGGAACTGCTAGAAATGGCTAGCATTTAATCAGGATTAACTGGGTGTGTTATCTATGCTGAAGCAATTAAGAAAGCACCTTCGAGAAATGAAGTTAAGATGCTGAAGCAAGTTCAGGTTGTGGTATCTGACTAAATTAAAAAAAAAGAGAGAGAGAAAGAAAGAGAAGGAACTCAGGACCAATGGTTGAACTTGCTGTGACTGTCTTGTGAACTAGATAAGATGAACAGTCTGGTTGTCCCGGTGGCTGGTTTACTTCGGAATATATTTTAGGAAAAGTAGCAAAGTGTAATAGGATTGGAGTAAGGGTTAAGTTAGGAAATACAAAAAGTGAAAAGTGCTTTCATGACAGCTATTATAATAATGATAATATCAGGCTCCAGTTTGTTGGAGGCAGTTAATTCCTTTTAGATTTTTGTTGCTTCTATTCCTCAGTGTCCTTAGAAGCAAAAGTATCATGAAACCCAAGCTAACATAAGCTGAGAAGCAAAGTGACATAGACCATTAGAATTGAAAAAAAGACTTCAGGGGTAATCTATGACAAACTTGAACCTCAGTATCTTGATCCATAACATACAAGGGTTGACCAGGTGCATTTCAGGAGTTGTGAGAAGGGCTGTGGCAAAGAAATCTGCTTAATTTTATTTAACACCCCATTTTCCAAATATACTTGACTATAGGGTTTTGTTGTTTTGTTTTTAAGGAATACTTATTAACATTTTGCTGAACTATATTTCCCAATTTTGAAACTTCTGGAGTAGATGATCCTTATGGCTTTTTCTAGCTCCCAAACATTCCATAGTTCAAAAAGTCATTCCCCATATAGGTTAAATTTACTAGATAGCCTTTGTACCGGTACTTGCATGTACTGTTAGAGTCCAAATGCAGACTTTAAGTCCTGCAGAGTTTCGTTAAGTTGTATATTTTTTTGTAGGTTTTTTTTGATAGTATAGTATATTAGATTTTTTAAATCAATTTCATGTTTCATCTCTTGCTTCTCTCTGATGTGAAATTATAAAGATTTATTTATAAGGATGGCTTTGCGATTTTGAACAGTAAATGATTTTTCTTTTTTTAAAAAAATTTTTTAAAGATTTTATTTATTTATGTGACAGAGAAACATAGCCAGAGAGGGAACACAAGCAGAAGGACTGGGAGAGGGAGAAGCAGGTTTCCCACCAAGCAGGAAGCCAGACGTGGGGCTCAATCCCGGGTCTCCATGATCATGACCTGAGCCGAAAGCAGTTGCTTAACCAACTGAACCACCCAGGCGCCCCAGATGATTTTTCTTAATAGAGAACTACTTTCTTGTTTCCCCTGACTTCACTCCTAGCTCTGGAGTCACCATTCTTTCTACTTCTTTTTAATGGTGTGGGTTATATCTAATGTGTTGTTGACTTTAGAAATTGAGAGTATGCTGAGGGCACCTCTCAAGATGTTGACTTTAGAAAGTTGTTGACTTTAGAAATTGAGAGTATGCTGAGGGCACCTCTCAAGATTAGTGCTCTTAGAGGTATTAGATAGCGAAAATTTATGATGATCTCTTTCTGGATAAGACAAAAAATTAAAACATTGGGTAGATTTTTCTCAAATTCATATTTTTTGGTTAGAACTATAAACATAGTTTAAATATTCCATACCTATTTATAGAACTCCTTTTATGTTCCAGGAGCTATAAAGGTGAATGAGACCTGTCCTCTTAGCTCTGATTGCTAATACTCTAGGGGAGAGGATAAAGAAATGAATTCTAAAAACATCAGGGTTGTGATAGGGTTAAGTATAGGATTACGGAAATTCACAGAACCTTCCTAGTCCCAGAAAGTCAAAGGCACTTTTCTGGTAGAAGTAGCACGCATGTGGAAAATGGAATGAATGATGTCTAAGTTAGCAAATCACTGTTGGTAATGATAATTATTACCATCTCATGAGCACTGCATATTTCGGACATAGTACAGAGCATCCGTTGGCATTCATTCTTACAACAACCTACAAGGGTTATCCCAGTTTAGAGAAATGAAAGGTCAGTCTCAGTGGGATTAAGTAAAGCCAAATTTCCACAGCTAGTAAGTGACGTTACTGGGAGTTGGGTAACCGCAAACAGAAAATGTTGGAAACAGGGTGCCTGGGTGGTTCAGATGTTCTGGGATCAAGTCTTGCCTCAGGCTCCCTGCTCAGTGGGGAACCTGCTTCTCCCTTTGCCTCTTTTTATCTCTCATGAATAAATAAATAAAATATTTTAAAAAGAAAAGAAAACGTTGGAATAGCTAACTGTATAAGTTCAAAAGCAATTTTTTCAGTGACAGGTATGTTCTTGATTTTACACCAAATACATATAATATAGGCAAACTTTCTATGAATAAATTATTCCTAGTTTGTATTCTGAAATTAAATAGATCAATAGATCAGTTTTAAATATTCTGCACCTTACAAATGAGCTCAGTCATAAGATGATGAAGTTAATTATAGTGTCATATTTATATATATATATATTAGAGATTTTATTTATTTATTTGACAAGAGAGAAACAAAGCTAGAGGGAACACAAGCAGGGGGAGTGAGAGAGAGGGAGAAGCAGGCTTCCCGCTGAGCAGGGAGCCTGATTCAGGGCTCGATCCTGGGACTCCAGGATATGACCTGAGTCGAAGGCAGACACTTAACGACTGAGCTACCCAGGAGCCCCTCAAATTTATATTTTTAAAATGAATTTCACTTACATTTTATTGGTTGAATTTTTTCACCTTTGTTCAACTTGTTGATTATAATCCTAAAAATGCAATACCCCCTTCTCAATTTTGATAAAATAGATTTGAAATTACAAAATCACTATGAAAGCTTTAAAGGATAATAACCATGAATAATTTTCCTTTTTCTCCTTTAGTTTGGGCTATGGGCAGGTCAGCTTGGGGATGGAAGAGCCCACCTTATTGGAATTTACATGAACAGGTACCACATGTTTTCTGGTATAATAGCTTTTCTGCTAAATAGTAACATGAATCAACTGATACTTAGATTTCTTTGTTGTTGCTGAAGGCAGGGTGAAAAGTGGGAGCTCCAATTAAAGGGCTCAGGAAAGACTCCATACTCCCGGTACAGTTGATTTTTTTTTAGTCATCTAAATAAAAATTGATGTTGTCTTCATCACAACTGAAAATCTTTTTTCTCTCATCTGCCCTAGAAATGGTGATGGCAGAGCTGTACTTCGTTCTTCTGTTAGAGAATTTTTATGCAGTGAGGCTATGCACTCTCTTGGAATTCCAACTAGTAGAGCTGCAAGGTAATTCCTTTTTCCTTGAAGCTAGCTTTCAGGACTGCATCATGTCATCTGCAGGCATGTGTCAGTAAATTGAGCTGATAAATCTCTGGTAGTATGATTTTGCATTGTTTCTTATGGTTTTAGGTACTTCTTGGTAACTTGCTAGCAGTTAACGTGTAACTTTAATTGTTGGATTCTCTTTATGTTTCAGTCTGGTTGTGAGTGATGATGAAGTGTGGAGAGATCAGTTCTACAATGGAAATGTTGTGAAAGAAAGAGGTAATACTAATTTTTAGAATATTTACATAAAATTAGGCTAAGTTCTTAAAGAACAGATCCTGGATATCTTTGCAGTCTTCTTTAAAAAAATGACCCGTGGTTCTTTAAGATGTAACTGCATCATTAGGATATTACCCTAGGATATCCTTTGCCATATCCTTGTATCACTGGCCCTTTGGTTTCAAACAGCAGACATCTGGGAAGTGAACAAAAATGTTTATGGACAGACAGCAGAATGTTACAAAGCTGGGACACAAAAGTTCATACACTTTCTTCTGAGGAGAGACTGCTCTTCATGCTTGCTGCCAGTTGATTCAGTTAACTTTTTCCTTTAGTAAGCCAGAAATAAAAAAATTAGGAAGGGGTAAGATGTGTGCTATAGGACAGCAAAGGGAAACAACAAGGAAGACTTGGACCTTTAGGGAAGGAAGAGACCAAAAATCAATAATAAATTTATTTTGTTTGATGGATTGATTGTAAGTTCTGCACCAGTGTGGGGCTTGCACTCGCTACCCTGAGATCAAGAGTTACATGCCCTACCCACTAAGCCAGCTAGCCACCCTAATAATAAACTTACTCAACAGTTTAGAAAGCAGAGCCCTTGAGGGATGCTGACAACCCTCCCTGCTCTGTTGGGTCCTGTGGACACCCCTGTATGACTGGGCAAGCATTTTTACTGATGATCATGGTGATTCACTGAGTGCATGTGTTATGGTCTTTATGCTTAGCGCCTAGTATGTTTTGACAAGATTTTCATAAAAAACAATTCCCCTAAAGTATTCATGCTTAAAGGAGTTGAGGGTTATTGGCCTTTGAGATTAGGAAGAATTTCAGCTGGGGGAGAAGGAGTGTGCAGGCTCATGGAGCAGGGAAGAGCACAAAGGCGCAGAGGTAACAGTGAGGGTGGGATTGTGGGGAAGAGCAGGGGGCTTTGTTTCCTGGAATAGACCTCATCTTCACATCCAAACACACAGAAGTACAACATTCCTTTTAGGAAAAAAAAACATGCATTCTCTTTACCAATTGTATTACTAATGCCTGTAGTCAAAACAGAAGGCTGCAATGGGAAGGCTGCAAACACTAACACAAAAATGCATAGATTCACTTTCTTTCTTCCATGTTTCGTAAGTTAGAACGTATGCCAATGTTTATTTATTAAAGTTGGTTTTCAATTAGTTACACCAAGAGAAGGCACTTGCAGGGACTCTGCCATGGAAATCATTCACTAATTCCCTATTCCAAGATGAGGTACAGGGAAAAGGTCACAGCAGAGGAGATAGTGGGAATTCCGTGTTTGGAGCCTAACAGTTTAACTGAATAGTCTTGAGTGAGGTTGGAGCCTTGGTATTTATGAAAAAGTGTTGTGGGTCCGGACATTCTAACTGAGTCAGCCTTAAAGAAATAGAGAAAAAAAACTTTGATCCTTTCTAGGAAATGCTTTTCTGATTAGTTGGGTTCCTGTATTACTTTTTTACTAAAATAATTCAAATTTTTAGGAAAGCATATTATGCTATATTTGCACAGTTTAAAATAACTTATGCTAAAATGTGTGTCTTTCAGCTGCCATAGTTCTGCGTGTTGCAAAATCATGGTTTAGAATTGGATCATTAGAAATTTTGGCTCATAATGGTGAACTGGATTTACTAAGGTTAGAAAATGACTTTTTTTTTTAAAAGATAGAAGACAGTAAAAATGCTTATATATGAGCTGTGAAGTTAAAATATTTTTGGTTTTCTTATAAGTAAAATATTTCTATTAATAAATATTTTTAATACTTGCTATGTGTGAGTTTTCTAGGAGGCCAAAAGAAGTGTGAGACCCAGTAGACCCTTAGCTCAAGGAATTTTTAATCTAGTAAGCAACCCAGTTGCAGCTGAGGGCTGATCTCCCTCCAACTTCTGGGATTCCCAGAATGTGTCTTCTCTCTCACGTCTCTTCTTCCCTGGACTGCAGTTGTGACACATAGGAGATGCCTGCTTTGCTCTGGGTTGACCCACACTTGAAACTCAGCCCCTTCGACGGGACAAAAGTAGACAAACAGGCAAAATTTACACAGAGCATTTAAGAACAGGGGATGTCTTACTGGAGTTTTCTGCGGGGAGAACAGAGGATTGCTTCAAAAGAGCAAAAGCAACAAAGTCTTCCCCTTGCATCACGCAATACAGTTTCCAGCATTTTGTAACATCTCTGTGCCTGCAGTGTCTCTACTTACACAATTCCTCAAGCCAACTTAGCAAGATATGTCTTCAGGCAAAAACATTTCCTCCTTTAAGAGGAATTGTCCTTCCTTTTGTTAAGATAACACAGTTGTAAAAAGTTCTAAAAAGTCATACAGATTCTCTTAGACAAACTAGAATCATTTGGGATGTGGATCCTGTGTTGTAGTTGTCAGTGCAGGAAGTCCAGATACCTGTCCGTGCAGGAGACGGGGAGAGAAGACCCAGAGGAAGTGAGGAAGCAGAATAGAGAAGTCATCACACTGGTCAGAGCAGTCTCTGAGTCTCTTGGCAGATGTTCACTGAGCTCCTCGTCATCTCGCTTGTTGAGAAGAGTTGTCTACACTCACTGGGCATTATTTCTAACTTCCTGTTTGTTTTGGGGTCACTACAGTGTCACTGAAATTGTTCCATCTGGTGGTAGTACTTCCGTTGTAGTTCACTTACTTCTCTGACGTGTGATGTCCATTAGTGACCGCCTCCTCCTGAACATCTCTCTAGAGGCTCACATAACCACGCATATATTCCTTTTTGCTTCCCAAATACCTGCTACAGTTCTTGACACATAAACACTTATTCACATGATTAATTTACTGAATGATTAGAAAAGTACATACATACACAACTCTAAGCCATTCCTTTTGTTTTGACTGGCTTTTAATAATTCCCAAGTCATATCTACAACCCCCATTTTTAAAAAAATTTCATTATTTTTTTTTAAAGATTTTATTTATTTATTTGGCAGAGAGGCACAGAGAGAGCACAAGCGGGAAGCAGCAGGCAGAGAGAGAGGGAGAAGCAGGCTATCCATCGAGCAGGGAGCCTGATGTGGGGCTCGATGCCAGGACCCTGGGATTATGACCTGAGATGAAGGCAGACGCTTAACCAACTGAGCCACCCAGGTGTCCCTACAACCCCCAATTTTTTTATGGCTTCTTTCTTATCCAATGCCTTAAACACTATAGTTAGTTGATGAGTCAGTTAAAATAGGGAATAAAAAATATGATACACAGACAACTTAAATACTTTAACTTCAAACATTGGGCAGTCTTTTGCCACCCCCATTTGTGAAGCTTATGCGACCCTGTAGACATAAATAATCGTTTCCTGTTCTGTTATTTTTGTAACTTTATATCTTTTATGTTGTTCTATTACTACATGTGCTACACTGTAATGTCATTATTTCTTCGTGTGTTCTTCTCCCTGATGGGCTCTGTGTGCTTTGAGGTTTGGGTCCTCTGGGTCTAGGTCTTGGCATCCTTTCCCCCAGGAAATTGCACCTGGTGGGACATACAGTAGGTGCGCACTGGGCATTTACTGAACTAATCTGCATTTGTAATATAACGTAGCAGAATCAAAAACTGTCTTAGAAACACATTTCCAGGTTTTTTTTTTAAAGATTTTATTTATTTATTTGACACAGAGAGAGAGATCACAGGCAGGCAGAGAGAGAGGAGGCAGCAGGCTCCCTGCTGAGGAGAGAGCCCGATGTAGGCCTCGATCCCAGGACCCTGGGATCATGACCTGAGCCGAAGGCAGAGGCTTTAACCCACTGAGCCACCCAGGTGCCCACATTTCCAGTTTTGTTGGTATTGAGGAAGTATTTCTCTATGGCTGTTTTGAGAATAAAATCTCATTTTAATTTTTAAAATTTAAGCTTGAGTCTAATGGCTTCTTGGATGTCAAGGGCAGATTTAGATGATTTGATACCGGGGAATGCTGAAACTCTCTCCTTCTTCTCTCCAGGACATTATTAGACTTCATCATATGGGAGCATTTCCCCTCAGTAAAGGCCACAGAACCTAACAGATATGTGGTAAGTTTTTAAAGAGAAAGGTCAATACTCGGTTTTCTCTCATGGCCCGCCAACATCAACAGTTACAACTTAGAACTTGACTGGGTATGTAGGAGAGGAAATGGAGCGTACTTTGAACATTTTGTTAGAGGGGGAGAAGGTGAACCACTTCATAAACAAGACATAGATAAAAAAGTTGTTTTGCTTAAAAGGTATCCAGAGAAAAAGAACAGGTGCTACTGTATCCTGACTCTGGATGTTATATTTTATACACGTTTTATAACTTGGTCTTACGTATTCTGTCCTCCAACGTAAGAAATATAGATATCTCTATAGTAGTGGTTTAAAATAAACACAATAACCAACAGGAAAATGTGATTTTCTATTCTTGTGAAAATGATTTTGCCTTCATAACTCTCTTTCATTCTTGTAGCAGCCACGGAGAAGGGAATTCCATTATTTTTCTTGGTGACTCATTTCAAAGTTTAAGAACTCACTTTGCTTACATTTAATCCCTTGTGCTGAGTTCTAAGGCTTACTGGACATGGAGAAAGCCTGGTCATAATACTGTGTCTGGCCTTTATATATTATATATTATTTTTCAGTGACTAATTCCATATTCTTCCTTTTGTTCCCCTTATATTTGCTAATTTCTATTCCTTTAGTCATCTTTTGGCATTGTGAATTCTTTCCTTGTTCTCCAGATGACTTAGCAGAAGATCCTAAAAGAGTATACATTCCTGAAAATCTGAAAAATTTCTGAATTTTATTTTAGGATTTTTTCTCTATCGTGGTGTCAAAGACAGCACAACTCATTGCCTTGTGGATGTCTGTTGGTTTTGCTCATGGTAAGTCATCTACTGATGTTTCATTTTCCCGATGGGAAAGTAGAGTTAATTTGTTGAAACAGAAGGCTTCATTTTTGTGTGCTTCACAATATTTCTGCTGATGAGCTTCTTAATATTTATGACATATGAACTTGTTCTTAGCAACAGAGAAACAATTTTCTTGTGTTTAAAATGGTTTTGAATGGAACAGTATACACAAGATAGAATTAGTTCTCAATTTGATGAGAATGTTATTACCTATAAAACTTTCTCTTTAAAAAAAAATATTTATTTTTTTGTTTGTTTGTTTGTTTTAGAGAGAGGGCACAAGTGGGCAGAAGGGGAGGGGCAGGGAGGGAGGGAGAGGGAAAAGCAGACTTCACACAGAGCTCAGAGCCCAACTCTGAAAGCTGGAATTGATTTCACAATCCCAAGATCAAGGCCTGAGCCAAAATCAAGAGTTGGACTCTTTTTTTTTTTTTTTTTTAAGATTTTATTTATGTATTTGACAGAGAGAGAGAGATCACAAGTAAGCAGAGAGGCAGGCAGAGAGAGGAGGAAGTGGGCTCCCCGCTGAGCAGAGAGCCTGATGCGGCCTGGGTCCCAGGACCCTGAGCTCATGACCCGAGCTGAAGGCAGAGGCTTTAACCCACTGAGCCACCCAGGTGCCCAACAGTTGGACTCTTAACCAACTGAACCACCAGGCGCCCCAGCCTTAAAAGTTTCTAACCATGTGGCTACGTGTATTATATTTAGACCACTTTAAAACTGTTTTAAAAATCTTAATTATAAAAGCATTGCATGCTTATAGTTGAGAATGGTAGGTATAGAGTGCCTGTGTGGTTCAGTTAAGTGGCTGCCTTGGGCTCAGGTTTTGATTTCAGGGTCCTGGTATCTTCATATTCCCGAAGGTGACTTTTGAGGGCAGACCCCTATCATGGAATGGCTGGGTTACCATCTGTACATTTAACATTTTGATAAACAGGGCCATCTTGCTCTGAAAAAGGTTGAAACCTGGTATTGGACACAGTTGCCAAGTATCTTTTTTTTTTTTTAAGATTTTATTTATTTATTTGACAGAGAGAGAGATCACAAATAGGCAGAGAGGCAGGCAGAGAAAGACGGGGAAGCAGGCTCCCGCCTGAGCAGAGAGCCCAATGTGGGACTCGAACCCAGGACCCTGAGATCATGACCTGAGCCCAAGGCAGAGGCTTAACCCTCTGAGCCACCCACGCGCCCCACCAAGTATCTTGTACTAGGGCTGGAGTATCCATTCTCCAGTGTCCTCCTACCCCACACTCTGGCCACCAGCCCTAGCCCCCTTGCCTGGAGGGCACACTCCCTCCCCACTCTGCTAGGGGTCTGCAACTGAGGACTGTAATGGGAGTGAAGATCCATATTTTCCTCTTTTCCCATCCTTTGGAAATGAATTCATCTTATTTCTTTACTAGTTTCACTTCCATTCCAAGTAACCTATATTTTTTAAAACAAATGCAAGAAATTAAAGGTAAGTAAGAAGAGGTTGTATTTCTTGGGGCTTTTGTTCCTGCAGTATTTGAAATCTTTGTGGGGATAGGGCATGAAACAAAAGACTAAATTTAATTAAAAGATGTAGTTTTAGGGGCGCCTGGGTGGCTCAGTTGGTTAAGCAACTGTCTTCGGCTCAGGTCATGATCCCGGAGACCCGGGATCGAGTCCCACATCAGGCTCCTTGCTCGGCAGGAAGCCTGCTTCTCCCTCTCTCACTCCCTCTGCTTGTGTTCCCTCTCTGGCTGTGTTTCTCTCTGTCAAATAAATAAAATCTTAAAAAAAAAAAAGAAAAAAGATGTAGTTTTAATATATAGTAAGCTATTTGACATCACCAGTTAAACTTTCAATTGATAATCTAATTTTGTTTCACTTCCAAAACAAATGCATTTCCATTTTCCTATTCTGGATAATTTTATATATTTAAAAATGTTTTATTATTTTTTATTACCATGTTTCTGAAATCTTTCTGTGACCGTTTCAGGTGTTTGTAATACTGATAACTTCAGTTTGTTATCCATTACAATCGACTATGGCCCATTTGGTTTTATGGAAGCCTATAACCCAGGTATGTGTGATTTATATTTGTAAATATGTATGTGTATACACACATATATCTCCTTTCACTAAAAAATGGTTACAGGTTTATTTTAGATAAATTGTAATAACTAATACAGTGTTGAGGTAGTAGAAAGAACTGGGTTTATTCATGAAATGGTCATTTTATGTGGTATTGAATGTTCCAGGTGCTATAGGGATGCAAAAATGAGCCCTTCGGGGTGTCTGCCCTTAAGGAATTACATAGCAGAGAAGATGGTAGGGAGGGTAGTAGGGAACCTATATGAGACAGATCAGGTTTGACTTCTGCCTTCTGAGCCATAGTGGCTGGGTGCCCTTCCCTGGACAAGTTACTTAACTTCTCACTTTACCGACCTATAAAATGGAGGCCATAGGACACAGTCCTTACAAGGAGGGATCCAAGCCGGCTTTGTGGAGGATGTGACACTTGAGGTGGAGTTTGAAGTATATTTATGAGCACCTGAAAATTCTTTTTTTTTTTTTTTAAAGAATTTATTTATTTGAGAGAGGGAGCAAGCATGAGCAGGGGGAGGAGCAGAGGGAGAAGGAGAGAGAAAAGGAGACCGTGGGATCATGACCTGAGCTAAAGGCAGACACTTGAGAGACTGAGCCACTCAGGCACCCCTGAACAGCTGAAAAATTTTACACAGTAAAATTGTATTCCTCTATTAGGCGAATATTCATATTTAAAAAGAATTTCATGTGTATGGGTAGTAAGTGTTCATGTTACTTTTTTAGTTAAATGTTTAATGTCAGAAGATTTACTAAATGTAAACATATCTAACAAATATAAAGTTATTATGTTTAAATATAAACTTACAAAGGGAGAGGCTGTTTATTACAATTATCTCCACTGTAAAAGGCTAATATTGGGTACCTATGTGGCTCAGTCACTAAGTGTCTGCCTTTGGCTGAGGTCATGATCCCAGGGTCCTGGGTTCGAGTCCCACATTAAGCTCCTTGCTTGGGAAGCCTGCTATTCCGTTTCCCACTCCCCCCGTTTGTGTTCCCTCTCTCACACTCTCTCTTTCTCCAATAAATAAATACATAAAATCTTTTTTAAAAAAGGCTAATATTTTTTATTTTAAACAGATTTTGTCCCAAACACATCTGATGATGAAAGAAGATATAAAATAGGAAATCAGGCCAATATTGGGATATTTAATTTAAACAAGTTGTTGCAGGCTTTAAACCCATTACTGGATCATAGGCAAAAGCAGCTGTGAGTAAATCCTAAATCCACTAATTAAATCTGTATGAAAATACATTTGTATAATGATTTTTTTTGAAATTGTTTTGGAAGATAACATTTTAAAAACCATCTCATTATTTAGTCTTTAACAATGAAGGCACTTCAAACTGTATATTTCTTTACAGTACAGTGTTGGCTTTTCCCCACAGTTACCAGGATAAAGTGTTTCCCTATTTATTGCTTTTTAGGTGTTCTGAACTTTTAGCTTATTTCTTTTTTGATCTATGGGTTATTTATCACAGTTTTTCTTAATATCTAATAGTTGGGCTCATTTTATTCAATCTTTTTATATGTGTTTGGTAAAATCTACTATTTAAAATGTGTTAACGTTTCTTTGTGGCCCAAAATAATGAATTTTGTGCATGTTTCATGACCGAACAAAAGAATGTATACTCTGTAGTCAAATTGAGTGTATTGAGTGTATTATTCAAGACCTTTATGGCTCTGGTTTTTTATCTATTCAATAAATTTGATTCATAAAATTTACTTTAATTGTATTTTTACTAAGTGATTTTTTTCTAATTATTTTAAATTTGTATATTTTGCTATTGTATTATTGGTACATAAAGGTTTTTACTTACATTTTCTTTAAAAAAGTGACTTTTAGCCTAACATCATAATCTCTTTTATTTTGATTTATCCTTTTAACTCCAAATTTCAATTTATCTGATATTAATATTGTGATTCATGCTTTCTTTTTGTTGGATTTGCCTTGAGTCTTACTTTGTTTTTTTACCTTTATCACTTGTTTTATTTTTTATTTATTTTTTAAAAAGATTTTATTTATTTATTTGACAGAGAGAGATAACAGAGAGAGAGGGAACAAAACCAGGGGGAGTGGAAGAGGGAGAAGCAGGCTTCCTGCTGAGCAGGGAGCCCGATGCAGGGCTCGATCCCAGGACCCTGGGATCATGACCTGAAGGCAGATGCTTAACAACTGAGCCACCCAGGCGTCCCAACACTTTTCTTAAAGTATGTTTTTTGTAAAAACAAACAACACATATAGCCAGGTTTTAACTTAATGTGATGGTTTCTGTCGTAATAGAGGTATGTAGGCTGTTCACATTTATTATAACAATTGATTTATTTTATTTCTGTCTTATACCATGCTTTAGCTTTATTTTATGTGTCAGTCCTCCCCCCCCCCCACAGTGACTTATCTTTTTATGATTTGAGAAGTTCATTCATCAACCCCCCCATCTTGATTTGGAAACTGCTGTATTCTCCACCTGCCTCTGATAATTATCTTTCTTTTTCTGCCACTTTCTCTAAACTGTTACATGAAAGTGAGTTTCCAAATACTTTTGCTTCACTAAGATTCTATTGGCTTATGTAAGTTTTCCCTTCCATCTCAGCGAGACTCAGAATGCTTTTATGTTTTACCTCTAAGTACCCAACTGCTGGATTTTCTAATAAGATAGATTAGCACTTTTTTAAAAAAGATTTTTTTTATTTATTTGAGAGAGAAAAACACAGTTGGGGAGGGAACCCAAGCAGGGGGAGTGAGAGAGTGAGAGGCAGGCTTCCCGCCAAGCAGGGAGCCCGATGCAGGGCTTGATCCGGGGACTCCAGGATCATGACCTGAGCCGAATGCAGATTCTTAGCAACTGAGCCACCGAGGTGCCCCAAGGTAGCTTAGTATTTTGAATTTCAGACTGTTGTAGGTTTTCCTGCAAAGTATAGGAAGTGTGTCTCTCTCATCCCATCTTTACCGTAGGGTTTCACCCACCTGCACATGCACACATTTCTAATCATTTCACTGCTGGCCACCGCTTTTTATTCAGGGTTTCATCTCAAAGTTCCTGTTTTGATTACTCTATTATTTCCCTTACTGGGGTGTAGAGGTGATATATTTTCTGAATTCTTGCATAACCATTACTATTTTTATTTTACTCTGTCAGATGATCGAGATGTAGGGTATTAGAGTACAGATTCACTTGTGTGTAACAGACGCCCCAAATAATAGCAGTTTGAACAAAAGGGACATGGCGTTTTTCTATCCCATGATAGCGTGCAGGTTGGTAATTGAGGACTGGAGTAGGGACTCTGCTTTCTGAGTCTCAGACTGCTTTTGCCTTTCCATCTCACCATCCACTCCTGCGTGAAGTCCTCAGGGTCTGAGATGGGGCACCATTTGTAACATCCACATTCTGTGCGGCAGCACAGAGAAGAAATGAGGCAAGTCCTCACCATTGAAGGGTACATGTCAGAATCTGTACACATCTCCTCCCTCCTTTCACATTAGCCAGAACTTAATCATAGAGCCGTACAAAGTGTAGGGGTCTTACATTGTATCAGTGTAGCTATACTGATCCGAATTTCCCTTCTCTGTATGGTTATGGGTTCGGTTGGCCCACGAGAAGTTTGCAAGATCTGGAAGGCAGAAGTGAGGCAGCGGCGTGGTTGCACCCAGAAGGCCGGCCTGGTGCCGCTCACGTGCGTTGCCGTGGGTCTGCTGGTTCATGGTGTTGGTGGGGAAAGAGCCAGTGTGAGCGCTGGGCCAGGGCACGCACTGCTCCGTGGTGAAGGGCACCGACTGATCCTGTAGCCGACGTGCACTGCTGAGCTTGGCCCCTTGAGATACAGACTTGGGTTTCAGTTTGTGCAGATTCCAGTTGGTCTCCACTGTTTCCAGTTTCACATCCAATTTTCTATCATCTCCTCGCTGCCAACGTTGGGCCCCCAAACCAGACAAAGAAGCAAGAGTATGATACGTCATTCTTCACCAGCTCCCGCAATCACGAAAGGTCGAATCCCCACAATAAGCCCCTTGTTCTGTAGCCCCCACAGCGCCTCTCTTCTCTCTAACTACATACCCAGGGAGGGAAATCTCTGCTTTCGCTTTACTGTTGACTTTCTTCCATTCATTTCTTTCTGTGCTTCACTTCATTCTTGTTATGAAACCTCCATACGTCCCCAAGTCTCTTATTTTTTTTCCCTTATGCTTTCCAATTCTTTATATTTTTGTGTAGTGTTCTGTGGCATTTCTTCTCCCCGATTTTCTAGGCCACTAAATTTGAGTCTCTAATGAGTAACCATCTTCTCTCTCAATTCATCCACTGAATTTTGTAGTCTGATATACTATCTTGTAGTTCCAGAAGGTCTACTGAGGCATAGTTTTTTCTTCTGAAATCTCTTACTATTTATTTCGTGTTGTCTTCTGCCCCCACTAGCTTTCCATTGTGCTGAGGGCCAACTGTCCTGGCGCTCTTTTGTTTTTCTTCTTTCTGGGTACAAGAGGAGAATACTTAGGCACTGGGTTATTTTCCTTGGCCTCTCCGTTGGGGCTCTGCTCCAGCCAAGTGCTGGTACCCCTTCCACAGGCTGGCAGAGTACCTGCAGGCAAGTTTTCAGCTTTCCATTCAACCTCTGTGAAGCTGTCTCTCTGCTCAGCAGTCACAGCTAGCATTCTCCTACCTTCAGGGAAGAGAGGTTTTAGCAGCTCTCCTGTAGCCTCTTGGAAGCCAGGGGACCAAGAATTTTTTCCAGTAACATTTATACAGGTAAGGCCCTTAATGCTTTGCTCTGCTCAGCCATGCTGTACCTCAAGAGGGAGGGCTTGCAGCCTTGCTCAGCCCCTCCTGGCCCTGGCGCCTCCTCCAGCCTGAGCAGCGCTGAGGCCCAGGAAAGGCACTAAATTAGAGCAGGGAAGGGCAGGCACCAAAAATTCACTTGAACTGCCATCTTCCTTTGACTTCTATGGTTTAGTATTTGGTCTTGAAGACTTTTTTTTTTCTTTTTGAAGATTTTATTTATTTAATTGACACAGAAGAGAGAGATCAAAAATAGACAGAGAGTCAGGCAGAGAAAGAGGTGGAAGCAGGCTCCCCATTGAGCAGAGAGCCTGATGTAGGACTCAATCCCAGGACCCTGAGATCATGACCTGAGATCATGACCTCATGATCAGGTCATGAGGTGACCTGATCTCCTACCTTCAGGGAAGAGAGGTTTCCATCTCTCTGGAAGGCAGAGGCTTAACCATCTGAGCCACCCAGGTGCCCTGGCCTTGAAGACTTTTAAAGGAAATCCCTTACTCCCCTTCTGGTGGTTTTCTGTGTTTGGGAGTAGGGGACTTCATTAGAGTACACAGTCCTTCTCTGGCTCCACTTACTCCTCTCTGGTGGACGAAGGGTTGATGATCCATTGAATGAATTTGGAAGAAGAAACTAAACATGAGTGGCTCATCCTATTAATATCTCTCTTTTCAGAGATCTGCCCGAACCAGAGAAAGTACATATTTTCTGCTTTTTTATATGACAATTTTACAGGAGTATGCCCAAATGGGGGAGGCCCATAGATGTAACTGTTATTCTAGTAACTGAGGGAATACGTCTTTGTAATTTAGGTGCAATATATTAACATTCCGATTTATCCATAGAGTTAAGCCATATTTTCCAGACTAGCTTTTATCAATAATAAAGCTGAACTTTTAATCTCAGAGTCTATTATGTGATCTCTCATTCTGAATTCAGGCTGAAGAAAAAAGGGTACATGGTTGCCTTTTTAAACAACAGAATAAATAATAAATAGGCAGCATTGTGGTGTTTATAATTACTCAAAATGAAATATCTAGCATATGAATATGAATAAGCATGAATAATAATCTAAGTACATTGATAATTACATAGAATGTTAAGATATTTCTTTTTTTTTTTTTTAAGATTTTATTTATTTATTTGACAGAGAGAAACACAGCCAAAGAGGGAACATAAGCAGGGGGAGTGAGAGGGAGAAGCAGGCTTCCCGCTGAGCAGAGAGCCCGATGTGGGACTCGATCCTGGGTCTCCGGGATCATGACCTGAGCCGAAGGCAGTCGCTTAACCAACTGAGCCACCCAGGCGCCCTTGATGTAACCACTAGACATTGAACTCCTTGAGTGCAGGATCACACTTTAATCATTTCTATGTCTCAGGGCACCTGGGTGGCTCAGACAGTTAAGTGTCTGCCTTTGGCTTAGGTCATGATCCTGTGGTCCTGGTATGGAGGCCAGCATTGGGCTTCCCTGCTAAGCTGGTAGCCTATTTCTCCCTCTCCCTCTGCTGCCACTCCCTGTATTTACTCTCTCTCTCTGTCAAATAAATAAAATTTTTAAAAAAAATCGTTTCTGTGTCTCTAATGTATTTACTAGAAGATAAAGCATATTTAACTTCACTCTCTCCCCAATCCATCCCCCAAATCTAAAATTGGCTATTTCTGTACAAGATCCCAAAGTGGAAGGCAAAGCATATATTAATTTCATTAGCTCCAGGCAGCAAAAAAAGGATTACTACAATAAAGCTTAAAGTTTTATATAACACCTGTGATTTCCTTAATATAATTTAAAAAATATATTGGTAATATATCATAGTTCAAAATCAAAGTAATATAAAATATTATTCATTAAGCAGTTACTCTTGTCTCCATGAATTTTATCTACCTTTTGCACTGCAGCGTTCATTTATTTGTTCAACAAATACTTATTGAAGTGCTCAGTATGTGCCAGACACTGTTTTAAGTGCTAAGGGGACAGCAGTGAATCAAACAGCATGATAATTGGGCCCTTGTGTTACTTCTGGTGGGAGAGACAGTCAAACAATAAATATTGGAAGGAGATAAATACAATGGAGAAAAATAAAGCAGGGGATAGGGAATAAAGGGAGGGTGGGTTTGCAGTTTTAAAAGGATGGTCAGGGGCACCTGGGTGGCTCAGTGGGTTAAAGCCTCTGCCTTTGGCTCAGGTCATGATCTCAGGGTCCCCAGCTTCCAGCTCTCTGCTCAGCAGGGAGCCTGTTTCCTCCACTCTCTCTGCTGGCTTCTCTCCCTACCTGTGATCTCTCTCTCTCTGTCAAATAAATAAATAAGATCTTTAAAAAAAAAAAAAAAAAAAAGAAAGGATGGTCAGGACCTCACTCAAGCAAAGGCTTGAAGGAGTCATAGGAGCAAGCTACATGGATACCTGGGTGAGTGCTCCAGGCAAGGGACTAGGCTGTGCAAAATCCCAGAGCAGGTGTGTAGGGGGGTGTTTAAGAAACAGCAAGAAGGCTCCTGTGGCTGCCTCAGAATGAGCAAGGGGAAAGTTTATATGGGATGAGATCAGTAAGGTAAAGGGAGAGGAGTTTCAGAATGAACTGAGCTTTAGTATGATTTAAAATACATTGAAGAATATTAAGAAATAGAAACTTAATTTTGGGGCACCTGGGTGACTCAGATGGTTAAGTGTCTGCCTTTGGCTCAGGACATGATCTCGGTCCTGGGGTCCATCCCCACATCGAGCTCCCTGGCTAGCTCAGCAGGGAATCGGCTTCTCCCTCTCCCTCGGCCTCTCCCCTGCTTGTGCCCTCTCTCAAATGAATAAATAAAATCTTAAAAAAAAATCAAATTTGTTTAAAGATGAATTTAAGGTTAAGAAGCTTTAATCTTGGGGCGCCTGGGTGGCTCAGTTGGTTAAGCGACTGCCTTCGGCTCAGGTCATGATCCCGGAGTCCTGGGATCGAGCCCCGCATCAGGCTCCCTGCTCAGCGGGAAGTCTGCTTCTCCCTCTCTCACTCCCCCTGCTTGTGTTCCCTCTCTAGCTGTGTTTCTCTCTGTCAAATAAATAAAATCTTAGAAAAAATAAAAAGAAGCTTTAATCTTTCAGAATGTTCATTGAATTGTACAATGAACATTCATGCATTTCACCATATACAAATTTTACCTCAATAAAAATAAGATTGTAAGAGAAAAAAAGCTTCAATCTTTATATTTTTATGAAATATATGAATTGATATTGATTAATATAATTACCATATTTGTATAATAGGTGGAAAGGTTCACTTTGTTCTTGTAAAACGTAATTCAAGAGTGTTAATTTTAATCAACTTTAACTGTTTTTCCTTTTTTCTCCCTGTAGAGCTGCTCAAATTCTTGAGGGGTATCCTGTCCTTTATTATACAAGGTTTGTCCTTTTGCCTAGAGATATTAAAGCATCCTGGTTGGTTTGAGGACAGTTCTTAAAATACTGACAGTTGAATTGACATTTCTCTTTCAGATTTAGAGACTTGTTCAAAGCTAAACTGGGGTTACTTGGAGAAAAGAAGGGTGATGATGATTTAATTGCATTTCTCTTACATGTGAGTTTGTCATTTTATCTTTTTTTCCTAACTAACATTTGAATTACTAATCAGCATCTTCGTGAAGACTTGAGATTGATAAATTTAATTATTTTCATTAGCTCATGGAAAAGACAGAAGCTGATTTTACAATGACATTTCGGCAGCTCAGCGAGATTACTCAAAGCCAGTTAGAGGAGCTCAGCATTCCCCAGGTAGTCGTTTGTGACATTTGCTTTTCTCTTAATTAGGTTTTCTTTAACAGATGTTTTGAGCTATAATTTACATGCCATTAAATTCTACTGGCCTCAAGTATATAATTCAGTGATTTTTTTATAATTTGCAGATTTGTGCATGTATCACCATGTTTTGATTCTAGAACTGTTCTATCACCCTAAAAAAAGATCCTTGGTACCCATTTGTAGTTAATCTCTGTTTCTACTCCTAGCCCCAAGTAGGTACTAATTTACTTTGTGTCTCAAGGTTTTCACTTTCTAGACATCTCGTATAAATGGACTCATACAAAATGTGGTCTTCTACAGTTGGTTTCTTCATTAGCTGAGCTTTGAGGTTCATCCATCTTGCGACCTGTATCAGCAGTTCTTTCCTCTCTGTCACTGAGTGGAACCCCGTTGTATCTTTTGCTGATCCATTTACCAGTTGATGGGCATTTGGGTCATTTCCACTTCTTGGCTATTGTGAATGAATACTGCTCTGAGCACTCATGTACAAGTTTTTGTGTGAATATATGTTTTCATTTATCTTGGATAGATACTAGAAGTGGAATCACATCTTATTAATTTTTATAACCTTCCCACCTAACAGTTCCCAGCACAGTGCTGACATTCCATAAATACTTGTTGAATGAATTCATAGGTGACAAAATAAAATGCAGTTACAAATTAAGTTTTTAAAAGTAAATTATACATTATTTAAAGGAAGGCTTTTGGATAACATAAGTATTCACATGTAATCTCTATAAGGACTTGGTTTATCTTAAATCATGCCATTCCAAGAATTTTTATGAATTCGAATTTTAGAGTTTAATGTTATATAAAGAAAAGGGAAATATTATTCTATTTCAGTACTACTTCAACTTGAAATAACATGTCTTAAAAAATCTGGATATTACAAGTTGTTATTAAAGAACATAATTTAAAGTAACATGAAGTTAAAATAAATAGCTAATAAACATCCTATCACCACATTTTCATTTAGCAATTCTGGGCACTGAAGATGATTTCCAAGCACCAGCTTTTTCCTGCCTGGGTGTCCCAGTACCTTTTGAGACTGAGGAGGTAAGGTAATCTAACCATTCTGAAAAAGCATGTCAGGTATTACTTTAGCAGAGGCAACTCATCAAGTCTTGCTTCAACTTTCCAACATTTAGTTTTTACTCCTGGGTACTTGCACCCACTGAGGCATCCATGGCAACACCTCACCCACGCAGACAACACCCCTCTGTTCACCTCAACTCTGATAAGCTTCCCCAGGGGCCCCGGAGAGCCCAGACCCGGAAGCTCCCAGGTTTCTAGCCAGTGCCTTTTAGTTGTCACGTCGTATACATTTGTAAGAACTTACTTTGCTTCATAAATTATAGTGAAGTAGAAGCAACAAACTTGGGAGTAAAGACCTTGTAGGTAGTGGTGTCTGAAGGGAGAGAAATAGGCCTTCCCAGTTTAATTGCCCCTGAAGGCTGTATTTTATATAGACCATGATTAATTAAGAAAAGAAAAAAAATGGAATTATTTTTTGAAAACTGTTTAAAGTATCAGACAATTTAGATTTTTTTTAAACAAAACTTGTTTTTAATTTATAAAAATAGGGGCGCCTGGGTGGCTCAGTTGGTTAAGCAACTGCCTTCAGCTCAGGTCATGATCCTGGAGACCCGGGATCGAGTCCCACATTGGGCTCCCTGCTCGGCGGGAAGTCTGCTTCTCCCTCTCTCACTCCCCCTGCTTGTGTTCCCTCTCTGGCTGTGTTTCTCTCTGTCAAATAAATAAAATCTTTAAAAATTTTTTTTCAATTTATAAAAACAAAAGGTTTGGGATTAGCTGAAATATCAAAACAAGGTAGTATTTTATATATTTTTAAATCAAACTCAGTATTTTCTATCTTCTTTTCAGACACTGATTCAATGTAATTTTTAAATGTTTTTCCCCCAATATTTATCTTGTAAAATTGTTTCCACCCTGGGGCGCCTGGGTGGCTCAGTTGGTTGGGCGACTGCCTTCGGCTCAGGTCATGATCCCAGAGACCTGGGATCGAGCCCCACATCGGGCTGCCTGCTCGGCGGGGAGCCTGCTTCTCCCTCTCTCATTCCCCCTGCTTGTGTTCCCTCTCTGGCTGTGTTTCTCTCTGTCAAATAGATAAAATCTTTAAAAAAAAAAAAAAAATTGTTTCCACCCTTTTGAAAAAAAGGTATGAGGAGAAAAATGTTAATTTTGTCCTTTGTTTTATTCTTTGTTAGTAACATGAATGATTCAGATTCTGAGAGAAGAAGAAGAATGACAAGTGAGTACACCTTTTGATTTTTTCACCTTTAAGGATTATCACATAAAAGCAACACTTTTTTGAAAGCCAGAAGTAATTACCTGAGGTAATTATGTGAAGTACTTTCTTGAGTGACAGCTGAGGATTGTTTTTTTGTGGGGTTTTTTTTGTGTTTTTTTGGCTTGTTTTTAACGAGAATAATTCTAGTTGAGTCTATTTTAGTTGAGTTGAGGTGTCATCTACCAGCTTTTCTAAATGACCTTTAAAGGAGTCTAACAGATCTGCTTTTAATGAGTTTGCATACTGATATTAAAATAATATAGTCCTAGAAGATGGTAGAGAGACAAGGTAGTTTGGGTTAGGGTGGAAAGAACGTGAGTTTGGGGATCTGGTAGATGAATCTCACCTTGCCACCTTTTAGCTGTATGAGCTGAAAGATACTTAACTCTGAGTTTCAAGGCCCTTCGCTATTGTAAAGTGGGGATATTCCGCAGCGATATTATAATGATGAGCTATAATATATGTAAAGTCTCCTGTTATAGCGCATGGGCCATAATACTTACCTAGTAAGCGATAGCCTTAAAATTATCTCTGTATATCAATTTCAGTTTACCATGTGACTTCACACATGGTTTGGAGAAGAAAAAAAAGGAGGTTCGTTCTTTTTTCTGTGTGGATTCTAACAAGATCAAAGAGGTTCAGACAGAAGGTCCAAGTCCTTGAGTGCGGTTGCCTTACTCAGGACGTGTATAGAGAGCTAGTGTGTGTCATCAGGGTGGCGGATTTGTGTGGATGAAATAAGGATGATGCTAACATTCCACACTACATTACAGAGTGAGATTGCTTCTTGAACTCAGGACATTATTGTAGGAATAAAACCAAGTTTAGCTTTTATTTATTTATTTATTTATTAAAAAGATTTTATTTATTTGACAGAGAGAAACAGAGCCAGAGAGGGAACACAAGCAGGGGGAGTGAGAGAGGGAGAAGCAGGCTTCCCGCCGAGCAGGGAGCCCGATGTGGGGCTCGATCCCGGGTCTCCGGGATCATGACCTGGGCTGAAGGCAGTCGCTTAACCAACTGAGCCACCCAGGCGCTCCCACGTTTAGCTTTTAAAGGAAAGTGAGTGATCAGTTAGGGGCTCGGTATGGATTTCATTGCTAGCCGCTTCTGTCCACTGGTGCAGTCCTACGGAATTTATAAGCCAGCTCAGAATGTGGACTCTCAGCAGTTAAGAGAAAGAAGAAATCGCAAGACTAACATGTGGTGGCAGACTTTAGTATCTGGATTTGTTTGGTTATGACAGGATGGATGAGGTGGTAAGTGAAAGAAATTTAATGAACTCAAGGCTGCAGCTTTCAGTTACTTTAGAAAGTAGTAAGTAGTAAGTGCTGAACAATGTGTTCTCAAGGAAGGGAAAAAGATAAATTTCCACAAAGAGCATGGTGTGATTAAAGTTCATAATGATAGCTCAGTTATTTTTTAAAGGTACACTTCCATATATTTCTATAAATTTAATTGATATGAAAATTTAAATATGTAAGAAATTGCACAAATTCATTTAACAGTGTGTACCAGGGATGGGGAATTGAAGAATTGAACAGGCCTGAAAATATCTAAGAAGAGTGTCCAGGGTAGTGAAGTCTTATTCATCATTTCCTTTATAGAGTCTTCATTTCTCAGCTCTTAACCTGAGTTTCTTTTCCTTAGAGGGGCAGTATGGCCTGGCCTCCAGAGTTGGACCCGCTGTGCCTGAGCTCTGGTTCGGCTGTTTATTTCCTAGATGGTATTAAGTGGGTCACTTGTTTTCTTCATCCCTCTTTTTCTCTTTCTGGTGTGTGTATATACTTTCTAGTGGCTTTATTGAGGTATGATTTACATAACAAAGTTCATTCATTTTTAGTGTACAGTGATTTTTTTTAAACTAAATTTAAAAAACTGCAATCATGGGGCGCCTGGGTGGCTCAGTTGGTTAAGCGACTGCCTTTGGCTCAGGTCATGATCCCGGAGATCCAGGATCGAGTCCCACATCGGGCTCCCTGCTCGGCAGGAAGCCTGCTTCTCCCTCTCTCACTCTCCCTGCTTGTGTTCCCTCTCTGGCTGTGTTTCTCTCTGTCAAATAAATAAAATATTTAAAACAAAACAAAACAAAAAAACTACAATCATGACAGTCCAGTGTTTTTGCTTTTCTTTTTTTTAAGATTTCATTTATTTATTTGACAGAGAGAGAGACTACTAGTAAAAGAGGGAACACAAGCAGGGAGTGTTACTGCCGGGGACCAGCCTCAGCAGAGATGTGGTCCCGAACTGCGGGATGTCTGGAGGGCAAAATAATGACACAGACATGGAGATCTGATGCAAGCTGACAGACCCGAGGTCAGTCAGGAGAGACCTAGAAGCAGGCTCAGGCTCACGCTCTGGCTCTCTAGCTCTGGCTTTGGCCCTCTTGCTGTACTTCTCTCTCTTCTTCTGTCTCTCTTTGCTTCTTGCTCTCTCCTTGCATTGCTTCTGTCTCTCTTTGCTGGATCTCTTGCTCTCTCCTCGCAGGCTCTCTTTCTTTCTCTCTCAGTCTCTCTCGACTGTCAAGGGTCCCAGTCTTTTATTATTCCCAAGTGAGGAAGTTGGGTGGTGCAGTTAAATCTTTAACTGCTTTTGCACCCACCCTAGAGACAGGGTACAGAGTGATTGCTTAAATTACCAGAAGTTGAGACCATTGAGGCAGAGGGATCAAGGAAAGAGATAAGAGATACAGAGATATGATTACCAGGAGAAGGATTAAATGGAACTGTGTCTTGGATAAGCACACAAAGGACATATTGCCCTGACCCACTGGGTACATGGCTTTCCGGATTCTAGGGGGGCGGGGGAGAAAGCCCAGAAGGGTTTCATTCACCTTCACAGGTACCTCCACCAAAGTTTCCGGTGGCTTGGGGAGGGCGCCATCTGGACAAGGGAGAGTGAGAGAGGGAGAAGCAGGCTTCCTGCCGAGCAGGGAGCCTGATGTGGGACTTGATCCCGGGACTCTGAGATCATGACCTAAGCTGAAGGCCTACGCTTAATGACTGAGTCACCCAGGCGCCCCAACAGTCCAGTTTTAAAACATTTCTATCCATTTGACCTCGCTTTTGTTTCCCCATCTATAAAATGCATTTACCTCATGGATTGTTGCACAAAATCAGGGATTTTGTTGGCACATAATAGGTACTCAAGATGTGTCAGCTATTAAGTGAGTATAGAGTACATTAAATATCTTTGTTGGGAATCCTGGGATGACGATGTTTTTTAGAAACCCAAAGACTAAAAGTATATTACTGTTGTATATTGTTTCAAAACATTAAAAAAATCGGGGCACCTGGGTGGCTCAGTCCTTAAGCAACTGCCTTCCTGCTCACATCATGATCCCAGAGTTCTCGGATTGGGCCCCACACTGGGCTCCCTGTTCAGCAGGAAGCCTGCTTCTCCCTCTCTCAATCCTCCTGCTTGTGTTCCCTCTCTGGCTGTGTTTCTCTCTGTCAAATAAATAAATAAAATCTTTAACAAACAAACAAACAAACAACAAAAAAAAAAGCCTTAAAAAATCAATAGTAGATTAAGGGAAGTTTTGGGGTTGTGTTTTTTTTTTTTTTTTTTAAGTAGGCTCCATGCCCAGTGTGGGGCTTGAACTCACAAGCCTACACTCAAGATTTGCAAGCTCTACCAACTAAGCCAGCCAAGGGTTCCAGGGAATGATTTGCTTTAAATTTTTTTGGTAAATGCTCCAAGTTGCAATGGGAACATCACAAGAGGGGTGTTTTAAAGGCCTTAGAATTTTTTTAAAAACTCTATAAAACTTATTATTTTTTAATTAGAATAGTCTTTTATTTATTTATTTATTTTTTACAAGACTTATTATTTTTAAGCCTCCAAATAACTCTATGATCATAAGCCACCAGAAGGCATTGATCACTTCTCCTCTATGTCACATTGTGTCCACCCAGCCCAAGATCATAGTAAAATTTTGTTTAAGAAATGCTTTTTATTACTGTGTACTGAGAATAGGCATTGTGACTCCAGCATTATATGATTGGGTTTATATTGCCTGGGGAAGGTTTTATTAATTTTTATTTTTTCCATCACCCAGCCACCCTATCTCTCCCTCCCATCCCCCAGCAACCCTCTGTTTCCTGGGATTAAGAGTCTCTTATGGTTTGTCTCTCTCCCTGGTCCCATCTTGTTTCTTCTTTTCCTTCCCTACCTGGGGGGGAGATTTTAAAAAGTTTTAAAACAGCTGCATCTGCAAAAAAATCTAACTTGGTTGTGATTCTGAAAATGCACCAGTGTAATTCTGCTTTCTTTGTGCCTGGCAGTGAGTTTGTGGTACATGCTCAGGACAATCTTTACTTGTTCTTAGAACACAGGTTTTAGCGCTCCAGGCCAACTATGTTGAAATCCTGGGTGTGAGCCTTATTGGAAAATACAACCCTAGCCTTAGTTCACAGATTTCCCCATCTGCCAGCCACCTTGTAAATGGCATGCCCACTGATCATGGAGATTGAATTGGCCCAGACTGGGATTAGCTCAGCACAAACTTCTCTCTTTTGGAAAAGACAGAGTGCTCTGCTATTATGATTGCAAGTCTGAGACATTTGCTGTGTGTGCTGAGGACTCTCAGTAGAAATTAAGCAAGATCATTTGGGAATCAAGGTGAAAGTGCTCTCTATTAAGGGGATAGTATAAATTTAAACTGCGACCTCAAGTAGATATTTCAGACATGACCTTTTGTAGATAATAGAATAAAAGAAAAATTTCCTTCTTCATTCTTCCTCCTGGACATTAAAAAAAAGAGGGAGACAGAGAAGGAAAAATGGAAGATACTATATTTGTAATAATTTTTCTCTTCAAGTATCTTGATAACTATTTAACAATGAGAGTAAGATTTATTTTTATTGAGTTAGATAAATGATAAGTAGAACTGTCATTTTTCCAGTTGCATTGCTGGCCTATGAGAGATCAGTTGCATTTAATAATTTGAAGACTTCTGTGTTTTATGGCGATCGAGTCTGCTGTCTTTCTGATACTTTAATTTTTTCCAATTGGATGGTAGCAATGACATGCTTTATTTATATTATAATTTGGTCAGTAAATCATAGTCTTAAATCTCTTCTGGCACTAAATTTGCTTATTCAGAAACATATACTCAGCCCCTGTTACATGCCCCTTTTTCTACAGTCACATTGTTTAAAGCTGCAAGTACAAAGATGAATTTGAGCCCTGCCCATAAGTAGTCAATGCTCCAGGGATCAGGAAGTACCACACACGTGGAAACCCGGCAGGGTTTGTGTGCGGACATAATCCTCACTAACCCACTGCTTAAAACTAAAATTTGAGGAAACTCCCTACTAGATAAAAATGTACAGAATCCAGTAATTCCTCAAAGAATCTTAAAAACAGATCTATATTTTTCTGATTTTCAAGTAGTTTGTATATTTATAACTTGGTCCAAAGCACTTCTGCTTTCATAACTGAGATTTCCAGTATGTTTTCATAGTATTTCATTGCCAGGTTTCTACGAAATGTTTGTGAAAGTTGTGAAACTTTTCATTGGAAAGCTCCCCTCTCCCTCTGCCTATGCTGAGCATTTCCATAGTTCCCCTTGCTTGTTAGTTTCCTTTTTCTTTAAAGATTGTATTTTCTGTGTATATGTGTTTTGTTTTAAACAAATACTGTATGAATTCTTTAAAATTTGAAAAATATAAACTTATAGAAAGACTAAAAATATCCCATTTCCCGTAGAAAAGATTTTTCCTATATTTACTTTTTGATATGTTTATTGTAGTCTGTCTTTTTTCTGTGTGTATTGATTAGGAGAAAAATGTAACATATAATGGTATAATTAGGTCCTTCTTTCTTTTGCTGAAAGTAAATAAGGCATTTTGCCCTTGCTTTTATAATGTAACATTTTTAATGGCAGCATACTATTTCTTTGAAAGGAATGCAGTGTTTTATGCAGCGTTTTACTTAATAACTATTCCCCCACTAAGTATTTAAATTGTTTGTAGTTTGCCTTAATATAAATAATGCTGTTTTATGTTTGAATTTCTTTTCATAGACTATATTCCTACAGGATTACTAGGACACAGGCACTTATTATATTATTAGATTATATGTCATATCTTGGAAGATTATTAAAACCAAGTTGAAAGATTTTGTATGTTTCCTCCATTCAAGTAGCTCAACAAACTGTTGAGAATCACAAAATGATGATTCCTGGAGTCCACTCAGAATTTCTGTTGTGCTAGTAGGGAGAAGCATCCCTCTTCTCCACTCAGTTGATAAATTATTTTGGAAAAGGCTCATCCCAACTAAAGACATAGTTTCTGGGATTTTTCTAAATGTGCCATTATAATACCTTTAAAATGACAAAATGCATGGTTACTATCAAAAATGTAAATTTATAAAGAGTTTTGCTTGTATGTAACCTTTCATGTTTGCTCTGGGCTGCATTAACATTAAGCAGTCCTACTAAGCTGGACCTGAATTCTGAGCTTAAAGATGTTAAAAGCAGCAACTTCTCTCCCCCCACCTCCACTTAGGCTAACGGGCCTAATTCATATGTATTCACTACTTTTTTCATGCTTTAGAAAGTGCTTAGTGACCTGAAATGGTGAAAAAACTAATGATGAAACCCTGAAGAGAAAAACCAAACACAGAATTGCTCATAACGCTCAAAAAAGTGTTTTCTATACCATAAGAGACAGTGTACATTGTTTAAAAACAATAAGAACGGACTGATGCTGATCGTTTTTTTCTCATTTGCACGTTCCAGCACAGTTCTTAAAGCTTATCTAATTTGGGATGTAATTTCATATGGCCTGTATGGACTTAGTAGTTTATTGTTCCAAAACATGCTTTCCCCCCTTAAGCTGTTAATCCTAGGTATGTGCTGAAGAACTGGATGGCAGAGTCCGCAGTGCGAAAAGCAGAAAGGAATGATTTTTCAGAGGTAAGGTTGTTTTGAATATTCTGGCTTTATTTTTATTAACTTTAAATGTATCGTATTTTAAGCACACTTATGTTGTTTGTAGACATATTAAACTAAGCCATTGCCAGTACCAGCTTCCCAGAATTCTTGCTGCTTGGTCTCCCTTCTTTGTTTTTCAGTGAATCTTCCTTTTTCATATTTTCTAATTTATCCTTTAATGGATTTAAAATTTTAAAGATTCATTTATATCCTGTACCTATATATTCAAATTTCCGAGGGTCTGATTCTGCTGTTTATTGCTTATATTTTGGACTTCTGGATTTTAATCTCTGAGATCCAGTGAAGCCTGATTTTTTTTAAAAGGTTTTATTCATTTATTTGAGAGAGAGAGAAAGCATGAGTGGGGTATGGGGAAAAGGGAGAAGCAGGCTTCCCACCAAGCAGGGAGCCTGATGTGGGGCTCGATCCCAAGACCCCGGGATCATGACCTGAGCCGAAGGCAGATGTTTAGTCAACTGAGCCACCCAGGTGCCCCACTGAGGCCTGATTTAAGGGTGTATCTCTCCAGAGGGAATTAGCTTTTTGCTTCTAGCAGGTGTCCATGGCACTAGCCATGTGGGTCCACTTAAATTAATCCTGATAGGGGGCGCCTGAGTTGCTCAGTCGTTGAGCGTATGCCTTCAGCTCAGGTCATGATCCCAGGGTCCTGTGATTGAGCCCCACGTTGGGCTCCCTACTCAGCAGGAGGCCTGCTTCTCCCTTTCCGTCTGTCCCTGCTTGTGTTCCCTCTCTCGCTGTGTCTCTCTCTGTCAAATAAATAAATAAAATATTAAAAAAAATTAATCCTGACAGCAGTGAAGATGGGATGAACTAAGTCTACATGAATCTGCCTGGATGAATCCCACAGATAATGTTAAGCAAAACAAGCAAATGGCAAAGACATAATAATAAGGACCACTTAAATACAGTGTAAAACATGTGAAATTATACATGGCATAGGGATGTATGCATATACAATAAAAGTAACAAAATGAATAAAGATGATAAACATCATCTTTGGACAGTGGTTCCTTTGAGGTAAGGAAGAAATTTGAGTTATGGAAGGAGACTCATACCGGGCTCTAAACCTATTGGAAGTATTTGATTTCTGAAGCTGAGTGGAGGATACGCAAGTGTTCATTGTATTGTTCTGCATACCTTCTTGTGTGCCTCAAATACTTCATAATCAATTATTTAAAATGCAATGCACATATTTTTTAGAAGAGGACTGGCCTTGGCCCTTACTGTTCTGCACTTGAGTAGATGTTATTGATGCTCATTGGTCTCACTGACATTGGTCCCACCTGAAAATTTTCTCACCACAGCATGTATGTGGTCACAATCAAGTGATCAGAGTTGAAATGAGAAACTATTTTGCTGTTTTTTTTTTTTTAAGATTTATTCATTTATTTTATAGAGAGCATGAGAGAGCATACGTGAGTGTGGGAGGGCCAGAGGGAGAGGGAGAGAATCTCAATCAGACTCCCTGCTGAGCGCGGAGCCCGATGCAGAGCTAGATATCAGGCCACTGAGATCATGACCTGAGATGAAACCAGGAGTCGGACATTTAACTGACTGAGCCACCCAGGGGCCCCCTATTTTTGTTATTTCTAATTTGGGCCTTGCATTAACTTTTTATTTTAGTAGTTTCATTAGCCTGACAAATCTAGGTTTTCACTTTAGAAAATAAAACATTTTAAAATGTAATCTTTTTATGATATTAGAGAACGACAAAGAGAAGGGAGAGAGCTCAGTGTTTATCTTTAAATCAGCCTAAGCTGAGGAAATGAAGCAGTGTTTCATTAGCTGTTTTGTTGGCTTCTTTCTCCTTCCTTCCTTTTTTTTCCTTGTTTTCTTCCCTTCCCCAAAATTATACCTGATAAAGGGTGCCGTGCCCACCGTGGGTGGAGAAGTGTCTTCCTCGGTTCAAGTGAACATTCAGATTCATAAGACTAACACAGTCTGCTCTTGGCCCCACTCGACTCAGACAGAGGACAGACTGGGTGACCACAGGGCAACATCAGGCGGGATGTCTTGTGGTGACCCATGCCCGCAGCCCAGCGTGGTAGCAAGGCTCAGGTGTGCAGAGACGAGGCCCACCCTGGAAAGATGCAGGGGCAGCCCTGGCTTAAAACCTTCATGTTCCATAAAAACTCTTGTCACAGCTCCACAGACATAGATTCCCGTGTCCCCACAAGAGACCTGCCTTGTACCAAGGCATCACACTAAAGAAAGACTAAAGCATTCTGTTAGGTATTTACGGTTCTCCCATCCAGAAGCTATTTGTCGGTCATAAGCAATGTTATATGGTGACATATACATAGTTGTCATACTACCTTATCGAGTGAGTAGGGGGACAGACCTAGGAAGTTAATTAGGGATTCAATTCTCATGCAGGGAAGGAAAAAGATTTTGTTAAACCACTGTACAGGTAACCCTTTACACATGCAACTTGTATTTACCTGCCTGCATCAAACATTTCTTGAGAGTCTATGTGAGGTGTTATGAAGAAGTATATAAAAATGTATTCAGGGAGATTTTTAGCTAGCAAGTGTGATTAGATAGGTTAGAAAACTAACTTCTATAAAAGGATATGTATAGAAAGCTCCTGGGGGAAGTGAAGAGGGGCTCTAAGAGCACCATATTGATTATGATGGATCTTCCTATTTAAAATATTAGTAATACAGTAATACCCTCTATTTGATCTCTTGGTACTTTTTTAGTATAGATAATCATGCATTTTTTCTATCAGAACCAAGCATTCCTTTGTCAATACCCCAGGAAATGACAAAACCACCAAAAAATGTATTTTTAAAAAAGATTTTATTTATTTATTTGACAGAGAAAGAGATTGCAAATAGACAGAGAGGCAGTCAGAGAGAGAGGAAGAAGTGGGAGCCTGACAGGGAGCCTGATGTGGGCCTCTATCCCAGGACCCTGAGATCATGACCTGAGCTGAAGGCAAAGGCTTATTAACCCACTGAGCCACCCAGGTGCCCCCAAAAACGTATTTTAATTGAGGTATAATTGACATATACCATTAGATTACTTTCATGTGTATGACATGATGATTCAATATTTGTATATATTGTGAAACTATGACCACAGTAAGTCTAGCTAACACCCATCACCATAGATGGTTACAAATTTTTTTTCTTGTGATGAATTCTTTTAAGATCTACTTTCTTAGCAACTTTCAAATATACTATACAGTATTTTTTTTTAAGATTTTATTTATTTATTTGATAGAGAGAAACACAGCTAGAGAGGGAACACAAGCAGTGGGAGTGAGAGAGGGAGAGGCAGGCTTCCCGCCGAGCGGGGAGCCCGATGTGGGACTTGATCCCGGGTCTCCAGGATCATGACCTGAGCCGAAGGCAGTCGCTTAACCAACTGAGCCACCCAGGTGCCCCTATACAGTATTATTAACTACAGTCGTCATGCTGTACATTACTTTCCCACGACCTATTTATTTTAAAACTGGGATAAAAGTACACATTTTGATCCTAGAATTATTGTTGAAAGAAGTGTGTTCTTTGATGCCTCAGTCTATTACCAAGGGTCAAACTACAAACGAGGAAGCAGCATGAGTTGGAATCCTTGCCCTAGATTCAGAATGATTGTTCCTTTATTTTTGTAAATATTTTAGAAAATTATAATTTTCTTAATGCTGTAAAAGAACTTCAAAATTATTGGAACATATATATGTAGTCTTTGTGACAGGGTATGTATTTGCTCTCCTGTTTTAGCACAAAACTAGTACTTAAAGGAACTTTCTGTGGAATACTAGGAATTTTAAGTAACAACTACAGTTGAAATTTTAATGAAACATAACATGTTTAAACATTTTTAAAAATGTATAAATTTAAACTTGCCGTTCTGGGAATATAGAAAATTGATAAGCGTTCTGAGGAAGAAATCTGTGTCTATGTGCTTCAATTGTTTGCCAGGTCCGTCTTCTCCAGCACATTCTTCAGCATCCTTTCCAGAAGCATTCTGCAGCTGAGAAAGCAGGTTACTCCTCACCTACTCCTTCTTGGGCTAAAGACCTCAGAGTTAGCTGCTCATCTTAATTTAGGGTAAATAAATTAAGGAATAGTTCTGTCATGGAATTCAACATAGAGTCATCTATTTGATAAATTCTTAATGACTATATTCATTTTGATAAAAACCCCATATTTTGTAAAAAGGATTATGTTTGAAAATATTTGTTAATGAAATAAACTAGACCTATTATTTGGAACAACTCTATGATCATTTTTGTTCTATGAATAACTTTAGTGGAATAATAAAATATACTTGGCAAGCTGTGTGAATTATTCTCAATAACTGAAAAATCTTATGGCAATCTTTTAATGAATTTGTTAGTGTTCATCTAAGACATGCTATGTACCCAGTGCTGTGGGGCACATCAGATTAGTATGTAGTTTAGCTGTACTTCTAGAGCTTTTTTGTTTATTATGGTAGTTTTCATACATTAACCAAAGTAAAGAGAACAGGATAATGAACTGATTTACCAGCCAGTTTCTTAATTATCAATGCATGATCAGTGTTACTTCAACTACATCCCTACACACCTCCCTTCATTTCTAGTTATTGTTTTAATTGAGGTATAATTTCTATATCCCCACATAAGTTCCCAGATGTGTTTCATTTAATTTATAAATATTTCTGTATGATAAATTAAAAAATATTTTATAAGTTAAAAAAAAAAAAGACTTTATTTATTTGACAGAGAGAGATCCCAAGTGGCTCAGTGGGTTAAAGCCTCTGCCTTCGGCTCAGGTCATGATCTCAGGGTCCTGGGATCAAGGCCCTCCTCAAACTCTCTGCTCAGCGGGGAGCCCGTTTCCTCCACCCTCTCTGCCTGCTCGCTCTCTACCTACTTGGGATCTGTCCAAAAAAAAAAAAATCCTAAAAAAAAATATTTCTGTATGCATCTCCAAACATCAATGACTGAAAACACACACAATACCATTATCACCTTAAGACAACTGAACAACTCCCTAATTCATCAAATCCAATAACTAGTTTTTGGATTTTTCCTATTGTTTTATATCACCATTATCATTATTTTATAGTTGCTTATTGGAATTGGGATCCAAGTAAGGACTATACATTTAAATTAGATGATAACATCTCTTGAGTTTCTTTTGATATTTTTGGGTATAACAAAATTTGCAATTTTTTGTTGTGATTAAGGAAAGCAGGTCACTTATTCCAGAGTGTGTCCCAGAGTCTGCATTTTGCTAGTTGAATCTCTGTGTTATTGTTTAACATTTTGGGTGAAACCTGGGTGGATCAGTTGATTGGGCAACTGCCTTCGGCTCAGGTTATGATCCCGGAGACCCGGGATCGAGCCCCACATCGGGCTCCCTGCTCAGCGGGAGGGAAGCAGGTGGGAGGCCTGCTTCTCCCTTTCTCACTCCCTTTGCTTATGTTCCCTCTCTAGCTGTGTTTCTCTCTGTCAAATAAATAAAATCTTTTAAAAAAAACCAAACCATTTTGCTCTGTTGCCTGTATTTCTGTAAACCTTCAGATCATCGGAGGAAATACTTGCCATCAGAAGGCAAGTGTGTACACTTCCACCAAGTACATATCGGCTGTTCTTTTTGTGGCATCAGTAGCCACTGACAGTCATCTCCTTGACCCACAGATTCAGTAAGGTCGTAAAATGATAATCTAATCCTATCATTCATTTGTTAGCTAGAATCCTTCTATAAAGGAAAACTTTTTTTTTTTAAGATGTTATTTATTTATTTGACAGAGAGAAACACAGCGAGAGAGGGAACACAAGCAGGGGAGTGAGAGAGGGAGAAGCAGGCTTCCCGCCGAGCAGGGAGCCAGATGCAGGGCTTGATCCCAGGTCTCCGGGATCATGACCTGAGCCGAAGGCAGTCACTTAACCAACTGAGCCACCCAGGCGCCCCGTATAAAGGAAAACTTCCTATCATTAATTATTTGGTTTTCCTGAGATACTGAAAGGCAAAGAATTGGTTCCCAAGTATGTTCCAAAGACAGTCACTAGGCTTCTTTATTTGTTTTAGTGTCGTTATGAACTCTTGAATTTAAGCAGATTTTATGTTTTGGTCTATTGCAGTTATTATCCTAACCTATGTACAAATTGTCCCATGTATGGCCAGTGAGGTCTTATTCATGTTGGCTCCTGTGTACATGATCCTAGAAGGTTTTGATAGCTTCTTTGTTTTCTGATGGGGTAAGATGTTCCTGGTTCGTTGTGTATATTTCTCTTTTTAAAATTATTATTACCATATAATGTACTGTTTGTTTCAGGGGTATGGGTCTGTGAATCATCAGTCTTACACAATTCACAGACAGCACTCACCGTAGCGCATACCCTCCCCAATGTCCATAACCCAGCCCCTATCCCTACCCCCCCCCAGCAACCCTCAGTTTGTTTTCTGAGATTAAGAGTCTCTTATGGTTTGTTTCCCTCCCCTGATTTGATTAGTGTATATTTTTCTGGGGTCGTTGCTACCCTTTTAGTATTTTGTTCTCCCATTTATCTATTCTCATTGTGTATAATTCTTGCCTTAGCCCTGGAACCAGTCATTTTTTTAAGGAGGCCCCATTTGGGGAAATGATATTAGAGATTGCAGTTTAGATAGTTAATGCTTTGTGAATATTTGAAACTCTTTACAGAGCTTGTTAAATGACAGCAAATATCCAAGTTTAAACTTTCCCTAAAGTAAAAATGACAGGAACAAAGAACAACAAAAAACCCAAAGAGCAAAGAGATAATTATTAAAACTAAAAAAGTCCTAACCTCACAAAATTTATTCTTTTACTTTTTGTTAATGTAATAATTGTTCATGTCAAGTAATACATGCTCATGTAAAAAATGTTTTAAAAAGTATATTGAAAAAATATGGAAGTCGTCCTTCACACTCTACTTCCTCCTCTTTCCTATACCTGTTCTATATCCCAGAGGTAACTATGCTTTATAAGGCTTGTATCTTTTTCAGACTTCTCCTGTACCTGTACATACCCAATATACATATATAAGGGCACAGGCTTATATGACTAGAGGCATACTTGACATATGTTTTTAAACTGCCTTTTATTAGTTATATATATTGTTAAATATGAATATTGCTGATCTCCTCCAATTGTTTTAATGGTTTAAAAATATTCCGTAGTATAGATATACCACATTTTGTGAATTCATTTACATATTTGGTGCTCATTTCTGTTTCCATATTTTTTCCATTATAAATACAGCACCCTTGTCATATGTCTTTGTTTATAGAATCCTACAAATTGAATTAATTGGGTCAAAAGGTATACACATTAAAAAAAATTTTTTTTAAAGATTTTATTTGTCAGTGAGAGAGTGCACAAGCAGGGGAAGTAGAAGGAGTGGCAGGCAGAGGGAGAAGCAGGGTTCCTAGTAAGCAGTGAGCCCCATGTGGGACTGGATCCCAGGACCCCTGGACCATGACCCGAGTTGAAGGCAGACGTTTAACCAGCTGAGCCACCCAGGCGTCTCTGCATTAAAAATGTTTATGTATACTGCAAAACTGAACCCTTAAAAGACTTTACCAGTTAATATTTCCGAAGATGTATCACAGTATCAGTTTATTTATACCCTAAGCACTGGATATCATTGTTTTATATATCTTTTGCAGTCTGATACATGAAAATTTAATCATTTTAATATCAATTTTTATTATTCATAAGCAGATAATTTTTGTTTTTCATGTAGTAAATAGTTTCTTTTCTATCATCAGTATTTTATTCTTTAATGGTGCCTTTTTAAGCAGGTTTTCAATTTTCATATATTTGGATTTGGCAATTTAGAAAGTATTTTTGGATTTTATGTCTTGTTTAGTATTGTTTAAATTTTATAAAAAGTATTTCCCCATATTTCCTTTTAGTAGTTTTAGAATGTGTACCTTTGAGATTTATTAATTTCACCACATTGACAGAAAATGTCCCAATACTATTTGTCAGTTTATCCTTTTCATACATGTTTGAAACACTTTTATCATACATTAAGTTCTCATATCTTTGAGCTCACTGCTAGACTTTATTTTTTTCAACTCTTCTAGCAATGCAGTTCTTAATTATTTTGATTGTATGGTATCAACAGTTAGTATAGTAATATTTCAACAGTTATTTTGCTATCATTAATCTTTTTTTTAAAAAAAGATTTATTTACTTTAGAGAAAGAGAAAGAGAGAGAGAGAAAGTGGGGAGAGGGGCAGAGGGAGAAAGAATCCTGAAGAAGATTCTGGGCTGATTGCAGAGCCCAAAGCAGGGCTCCATCCCAGGACCCTAAGATCATGACCTGAGCTGAAATCAAGAGTCAGCTGCTGAGCTGACTGAGCCACACAGGCCCCCCCATCATTCCTCTTAAAAAAAATTTTTTTTGTGGGGTACCTGGGTGGCTCAGTCAGTTGAGCATCTGAATTCAATTTGAATTTCACTTTCAGTTTATCACTTTTCATTTATGTATTGCAGTTTCATCTTTATTGGCCAATTTCCTTCTTCCAGTGATCATTTTTTATAAAATGTCATGTGGGTTTACCACCGGGAGACAAGGAGCCAATGCAACACTTTACTGTCTGTGCATAAACTGAAGAACAAATATACAATGATCAACCGCTGACAGACTTTGAAAGAAGTGATGTGATTGGTCACTCATCATGATATTCATCTGTTTTTTTTATGTAATGATTTGTGGACTGTAATACTAACAGTGAAGTTTGTACTCTACCCAGTTGTTCACAGTTATAATACCATGGTAGCAATGTTGGGAAACGTGTTATTTAATTGAATTGTGGTAACTGGAACTTGTGCATGTTGACACTATGCAAAGTAAGGGCTCTCTGTACCTGCTTCCGAACATTTTCTTTTATGTCCTATAATAAAAATTTATAGTTTTCTTCATATAGGCTTTGAAGATTTTTTTAAAAACATTTCTTCTTTTCTTTTTTTAAAGATTGTATGTATTTATAAAAGACAGAGAGAGAGAGTGAATTCGATGGGGGATCATGACCTGAGCTGAAGGCAGCCACTTTAACTGAGTCACCTAGGTGCCTCCAGCTTTGAAGATTTCTTACATCAATTCTTAGATATATTGTAGTTTTTGTTGTTATTGTGAATGCAATCACTTTTGTACTACATTGTCTAAATGGGCTCACTGGTACATAGCACAGTTTTTGGTGTCTGTGGTTCATCTTAGCCATGTTGTTGAACTCACATGCAGCTTTCAGTGGATTGCTTTAGTTTTCTTTATTTTTCACTAGATATTCACATCATCTGAGAATTGAAAATTCTGTCTTTTTGTTCAGCTGCAAATAACTGGAAGTTGACTAACACTATCTTATCCACAGAGGTTTATTTGAATCAGGGGAAGTGTATGACCAAGCATTCTACGGCTGGTGCAGCAGTTCGGCAATGCCCTGAGGGGCCCAGCCTTTACTTTCCATTCCCTCATCTCCTTATGGCATTGAGTTGGTCCTCCTCTGCTTGTTGCCTCATGGCCAGTAAATAACTAATGACCTCCAAGCTTTGATCCTCGGTCTAGTCAGCATGGAGGAAGGGAACAGAGAAGAAGGGAGGGTGCCTAAACAGAGAAACAAAAATCCTTCCTAGAAATCCCCAATAGTCTTTTACTTACATCTCATTTCTATTTTTGTATTTCATTGGCAAGGACTGGGTCACATGACCATTTCTGGCTGCAAAGTGAGTGTAGGAAACTATTTTTAGCCAGGTATGTTGCCATTCCAACTAGATCTTCTGTTAATTAAGAAGAAAGGGAAATTAGATACTAGGTAGATGAAAACTCTTTTCATTTCTTCCTGTGATTATGAGACTATAGTTTTCTGTATCCTTTTGCAGCCAATTAGGTAATTCATAGGTTTCTTAAAAAATTAATCTAATCCATCAAGATGCTTAATTTTGTTGACACATATTATTTGTGCTATTTATTGTCTTATAATATTTAATTTCTTCCATATCTGTAATTTTGTCTCTGTACTTGTTTCTAAACTTCTTAATATATGTTCTCAATCTTTTATCCTTGATTAAATTTGCTAAACCTTAGTCTTTTATGTTGGTCTTTTCAGGTAATGTTTGCTTTTTTTTTGGTCTTCTGTTCAATTTTTATTTTTCTCTTTATAAGTGAAATCTAATTTCTTTAGCTTTTTTTTATTATTTTGACTTTCCTGGTTTAGCATACTCTTAGTTCATTTATTTTTAATTGTGTTTTCGAATACATGAAATTAAGACTATAAAATTTTTGTGAGTATGGCTTTGGCTATTTTCATTGTCATTAGTTTCTAAGTAATCTGCATTTTTAAAAATTTATTCATTTGAGAGAGAGATCAAGAGCAGGAGCAGGAGGAAGGGTCAGAGGGAGAGGAAGAAGCAGACTCCTTGCTGAGCAGGGAGTCCGATGTGAGGCTCGATCCCAGGACCCCAGGATCATGACCTAGAGCTGAAGGCAGAGCCACCCAGGTACCCTATTAATCTGCATTTTTTATATTGATTTTATTTTTAACCTAAGAGTTCTATGGAAGTTGCTTTAACTTTCCAAGTGGGTTGACTTCTTTGTTTTGTGTTTTGGCTATTTTGTAGTTATTTATTATTATTATTTTTTAAGATTTTATTTATTTGACAGCAAGAAACACAGCTAAAGAAGAAACACAAGCAGGGGGAGTGAGAGAGGGAGAAGCAGGCTTCCCGCCGAGCAGGGAGCCAGATGTGGGACTCGATTCCGAGTCTCCAGGATCATGACCTGAGCCGAAGGCAGTCGCTTAACCAACTGAGCCACCCAGGTGCCCGTTTTTTTTTTTTTAAGATTTTTATTTATTTATTTTGACAGAGAGAGATCACAAGTAGGCAGAGAGGCAGGCAGAGAGAGGAGAAAGCAGGCTCTGTGCCAAGCAGAGAGCCCAATGCAGGCCTTGATCCCAGGACCCTGAGATCATGACCTGAGCCGAAGGCAGAGGCTTTAATCCACTGAGCCACCCAGGTGCCCCTGTAGTTATTTGTTTTATTTCACTTTGTGGCCAGAGACTATGACATACATTATACCAATTTGGGGGAATCTGATTTTTTTTTCCTGTGTGTCCTGATATATAGAAAAATATAACTGTTTAATCTTTGATAAGAATGTGTATTCTCTAAGTTAATGTAAATACTATGTATTATATTGGATCAAATTTTTAAATTATGCTACTCATTCTTACTTATTTTCGGTGGGCTTTAGTTATTGGATTTTTGAGGGAGATGTGTTACAAGTCTGAGAGTTAGGAACTCCAAGGAGATCCAGTCACATGCCATTCCCACACTATTGTGTTTTATCTCTATGAGTTATACCAGGTTCTCACAGTGAAGATCTGAGAAAAATCCCTTGTTTCCAGTAGGGAAAGAGGGAAAGTAGCCATTTTGAATTTGCCAGAGCATTCATTCTTAACAAAAACAAACCTGCCAGCAGGAAAAAATATTTTACCAAAGTCTAACCTAGTGAGATTTTATCACAGCTTACCTGACCAGGGAAAAGCAAAGTGCCCAACTCCAGCCTCCTCTAGCCTTCCATGTGGGGGAAGGGAAATACTTGACTCTAACACTCTGCAACCATCTTGTCCCTCCTAAGAGGGAAAAAAACTGAGAAGCACTTATGAAGTGCACAGGCCAGTGCCTAGTGTCATAGGCTAATTAAAATACTGAGACCTAATCATAGGACTCTAGAACACTTCCCCTTCCACATATCTTACCATCATATTACTAAAGGCATATTAACCACAGTGCCGGGCACCTGGGTGGCTCAGTTGGTTAAGCGACTGCCTTTGGCTCAGGTCATGATCCCGGAGATCCTAGATCGAGTCCCACATCAGGCTCCCTGCTCAGCGGGGGGCCTGCTTCTCCCTCTCTCACTCCCTCTGCTTGTGTTCCCTCTCTGGCTGTGTTTCACTCTGTCAAATAAATAAAAAACCTTTAAAAACACACATACACACACACAAAAACCACAGTGCCTTTTACCCAATTCATTGTGTCCAGCTTTCACAAAGAAATCACAAGGCATACTAAAAGACAAAAAGCACTTTGAAGAGACAAAGCAAGCATCAGAGCTACAGTCAGATATGGCAGGAATGTTGGAAATCTCAGACTGGGATTTAAAAATACCATGGTTAAATATGCTAAGGGCTCTAACGGACAAAGTAGACAACATGCAAAAATGGGTGGACAATGTAAGCAGAGAGATGGAAAATCTAAGAAAGAATAAAAAAGAAATGCTCAGGTTCAAAACCATTGTAGCATAAATGAAGATGCCTTTGATGGTGTCATTAGTAGAGTAGATAAAGCTAAAGAAAGAATCTCTGAGTTAGAGGATATATTAATAGAAACTTCTAAAATTGAAAAGTAAAGAGAAAAAAGACTAAAAACAAAACAGAAGAAAACAGAATATCCGAAAACTATGGGACAACTACAAAAGGTATATTATACATATATTAGGAAAAAAGGAAGAGAATTAATGACAGAGAATTTTCCCAAATTAATGCCAGACACCAAAGCAGAGATCCAGGGAGCTCAGAGAACACCAAGTGGAATAAACAACCCCCACAGAACACCACCATTACTTAAGCATATCATATTCAAAATCTAGAAAATGGAAGATAAACAAGAAATCCCAAAGGTTGCCAGAAGAATAAAACATCTTATAAATGGAGGGAAAAAAGATAGGAATTACATTCGACTTCTCAGAAACCATGCAAGCCAGAAGAGAATGGAGTGAAATATTTAAAGTGTTGAGAGAAAAAAACCCCCACCAAACTAGAATTTTGTATCCTGCAAAATTATCCTTCAAAAGTGAAGGACAAATAAAGACTTTCTTAGACAAAAAAGACAAAGAGAGGGAGAAAAGAAATTAAATTTGTTGCCAGGAGACCTGCTGTGCAAGAAATGCTTAAAGAAGTTCTTTAGGGAGAAGGAAAATGATATCGGTCAGATCTCAGACCTATATAAAGAAAGAAAGAGCATTAGAGAAGGAAGAGGTGAAGATAAAAGAAAACTTTATTTTTCTTATTCTTAATTAATGTAAGAGATAACAGATTGTTTGAAACAACACTAGCAACAATGCATTAGATGATTATGGCTTATGTGTAAGTGAAATCAAGGACAGTAATGATATAAGAAATAGAAGAGAGGAATAAAAAATATTTTGTTATAAAGTACTTGCACTGCCCATGAAGCATAGCAATGTTACTTGAAAGTGGACTTGGATTACATATAAATATATACTGCAAACTCCAGAGCAACCACTAACAAAGTAAAAAAAAAAAAAAAAGTATAGTTGATGTGCTAAAAGAGGAGAGAAAATGGAATCATATAAATGCTCAGTTAAAACCACAAATGGGGGGCACCTGGGTGGCTCAGTTGGTTTAGTGCCTGTCTTTGGCTCAGGTCATGATCCCACGGTCCTTGGACTGAGTTCCTGCTTCAGGCTACCTGGCTCAGCAGAGAGCCTGCTTCTCCCTCTCCTTCTGCTGCTCCACCTGCTTGTGTGTGCTCTGTCTTTGTCCCTCTCTCTCTCCTTCTCTGTCAAATAAATAAATTAAATCTTAAAAAGATATAACATAAACAAAAGAAAGCTGGAATAGCTATATTAATTTCAGAGCAAAGAAAAGTATTAGGGATAAATAAGTGCAGTACAGAATGATAAAAGGGTTTACCCTTCAAGAAGACATAACACTCTTCAATGTTTATGTGCCTAACAACAGAATGTGAAACACATGAGGCAAAAGCTAATAGTACTGCAAGGAAAAACAGATAAATCCACTATTATAGCTGGAGACTTCAACACACTTATGTCAGAAATGGGCAGATCCAGCAGGCATAAAATTAGTAAGGACACAGTTGAACTCATCAATACCATAAATCAACTGGATATAATTAACATCTGTTGGTTATTTAATCTCGTAACAGCAGAATAGTCATTCTTCTCAAGCTTACATGAAACATTCACCAAGACAGACCATATTTTGGGCCATAAAATACACCTTAACACATTTAAATTTATTTATTTATTTTTAAAAATTTTATTTACTTATTTGGCAGACAGAGAGGGCACAAGCTGGGGGAGCAGCAGGCAGAGGGAGAGGGCGAAGCCGAGTCCCCATCGAGCAGGGAGCCTCACATGGGACTCAACCCCCGGCCCCTGGGATCATGACTGGAGCCAAAGTCAGACATTCAATTGACCATACCCAGGCACCCCAACAAATTTAAAAGAACACAAATCATACAATGTCTAATCATGATGGAATGAAACTATAAATAGCAGAAATTCTTGGAAAATCTCCAAAGACTTGGAGATTAAACAATACACTTGGAAATAACGTATGAGTCAAAAAAGGAATCTCAAGAGGAATGAAATAGTATTTAATGAAAATGAAAATGCAACTTATCAAAATCTGTGGGATGAAGTGCTTAAAGAGAAATTTATAACACTGAATGCATAGAGTAGAAAAGAATGATCTAAAACCAATAATCTAATCTTCCTCCTTGAGAAGTTAGAAAAAGAAGAATAAATTAAATCCAAAATAAGCAGAAGTAATGAAATGAAAATTAAATCAGAAATCAATGAAATTGAAAACAGGAAATCAATAGAGAAAAATCAGTAATACCAAAATCATGTGGTCATATCAATAGATGCCAAAAAAAAGCATTAGACAATATTCAACAGCCATTCATGATAAACAGTCTGAACAAACTAGGAATATAGGGGAATTTTCTCGACTTGCTAAAGAACATCTACAAAAAAACCACCACTAACATTTTACTTAATGGTGAAAAACTAGAAGCTTTCCTGCTAAGGTCAGGAACAAGGTAAGGATGTCCCCTCTCACCATTGCTTTTCAACATCATACTGGAAGTCCTATCTAACTTAATAAGAAAAGGAAATAGAAGATATATAGACTGGGGAGGAAGAATATAAACTGTCTTTGCAGATGACATGACTCTGTATGTAGATAATTCAAAAACAATTAACAAAAGAAAGCTAGCAATTACAGTAAGATTGTAGGATTCAAGGTTATATGCAAGTCAATGGCAATTGTATTCTACATACTGGCAACAAAAAACTGAAATCTGAAATTAAAGATACCATTTTCATTGGTTCCCCCAAAATGAAATACTTAGGTACATTAGGGAAAATATACAAAATTAAGAGATAGGAAGGATAGTTAGAAGGCCCAACATACATTTCACTGGAGCTCCAGAACTGGATAATGAGAGGCAATATTTGAAAACAAAATATAGGAGAATATTCCAGAATAGTGAAATGCACGTATTTTAAAATTAGGAGCCTCAACAGATTCCCAAGCATTTTTTTAAAATATTTTATTTATTTATTTGATCCCAGGTCTCCAGGATCATGACCTGAGCCGAAGGCAGTTGCTTAACCAACTGAGCCACCCAGGCGCCCTCCCAAGCATTTAAATAAAAAGAAACCCACACTTAGATCCCAATAAAGAAAAGTCTTAAAATCATCCAGAGGGGGAACAAAAAGATGAACAAAATGAAATGATAATTTGACAGTCAACTTCTCAACAGCATCAGTGGAAGCTAGAAGATAGGGGGACAGCCTTCTCAAAGAACTCATTGTTCTTTATTATTTACTAAAGTTTGTCTACCAGAATTTTATATGCAGTAATACCACTTTCAAGAATGTGTAACAAAGGGGTGCCTGGGTGGCTCAGTTGGTTAAGTGACTGCCTTCGGCCCAGGTCATGATCCCGGAGACCTGGGATCAAGCCCCGCATTGGGCTCCCTGCTCGGCGGGAAGCCTGCTTCTCCCTCTCTCACTCCCCCTGCTTGTGTTCCCTCTCTCGCTGTGTTTCTATCAAATAAATAAATAAAATCTTAAAAAGAAAAAATAATGTGTAATAAAGACATTCTAGGAAGAAAAAAAAAAAACAACCCTGAGACAGAACTCAAACACTGGACAACAATAGTGTGTGTGTGTGTGTGTGTGTGTATGATTGAAATTAAAGTGTTCTCAAATCTTGTATTGTTCTGGTTAAAGTTGTTTAACTTTAGACTTTTTTAAGTATGATGTTGTCACTTATAAGTAGCCCTTGAAAGAACAGAAACTGTGTATAACTTTCCAATAAGAAGATTTAAAATGGAGTAAAAGAAAAATCCTTACTTACATGAAAAGTAGAAAGAAAAAAGCCGCAGAAAAATCCAGACAATATAGAAAGTACAAAATAACTTATAAAAATATATATTCATCACAGTAAGAGTTAATAAATAAATTTGCCAGTTAAAAGACATTGATGGCTGGACTAGATATAAACACAACAAAATCTACTTCTATGCCATTTATAAGTAGAAAACCTAGAACATCATGATGTAAAAAGTTTGACAGTAAAGGAATAGAAAGAGTTTTGAAGCAAATAACCTAAAAGAGATGGTATGGCTGTGTGAATATAACAAGCAAAGAGCAGTACACAGAGGTATGCCATTCAATTTGCCAGGAAAATACATAAATTTTTGTCCTTAATAAAGCGTCAGAATATGTAAGGCAGAATTTACCAGTACAGTTAGAAGTTATTGATAAATCTACCTTCATCAAAGGGGATTTTAACACAATCTTCCAAGTAATCAATGGATCAAACAAACTAGATATTAAGCTATGGAAGACTTGAGCCACATGCTTAGGAAGGTCATTCTAAATAACATGTACAGTACATTGTACCTAAACACATGTGGGTCATTTATAAAAGCTGACCATATATCAAGCCATAAAAAAATCTCAAACTTCAAAGACTGTTATCATTGAGTTTGATAATTTCAGTATCATACCAGTCATTGTTTCTATGACTAAATAAAATATGTAAAACACATATTAGAAGCTTAAATGTTCATTTCCCTCTGAGACCTGCTGAAAGAAGGAGAGTCTGTCCCTGGCATGTTAAATCTTCTTTCTTTTTTTTTTTTTTTTTTTTTAAGATTTTATTTATTTGACAGAGAGAAACACAGCCAGAGAGGGAACACAAGCAGGGGGAGTGAGAAAGGGAGAAGCAGGCTTCCCGCCGAGCAGGGAGCCTGATGTGGGGCTCGGTCCCGGGTCTCCGGGATCATGACCTGAGCCGAAGGCAGTTGCTTGACCAACTGAGCCACCCAGGCGCCCCTTAAATCTTATTTCTTATAAACTTGATCGAACCCTGGGTTTTCATAAAATACCTTGGAATAAACCTAACCAAAGAAATAAAGGATCTGTACTCACTTATAGGTAGGAACTACAGAATACTCATGAAAGAAATTGAAGAAGACAGAAAAAGAAAAGCATTTCATGCTCAAGGATTGGAAGAATAAACAATGTTAAAATGTCTATATTGCCCAGAGTAATTGATCAAAATTCACCAACATTTTTCAAAGAGCTGGAAACAACAATCCTAAAATTTATATAGAACCAGAAAAGACCTCAAATTGCTAAGGAAATGTTGAAAAAGAAAAACAAAGCTGGGGGCATCACATTGCTTGATTTCAAGCTTTATTACAGAGCTGTGATCACAAAGACAGTATGGTACTACACAAAAGCAGACAAATAGACCAATGGTACAGAGTAGAGAGTCCAGATATGGACCCACAACTCTATGGTCAAATCATCTTTGACAAAGCAGGAAAGAATATCCAGTGGAATAAAGACAGTCTCTTCAATAAATGGTGCTGGGAAAATTGGAAAGCTACGTATAGAAGAATGAAACTTGACCATTCTCTTACACCATACACAAAGATAAACTCGAAATGGATGAAAGACCTCAATGTGAGGCAGGAATCCATCAAAATCCTAGAGGAGAACATAGGGAGTAACATCTTTGACATCAGCCACAACAACTTCTTTCAAGACACATTTCCAAAGGCAAAGGAAACAAAAGCGAAAATGAATTTTTGGGACTTCATCAAAATAAAAGCTTCTGCACAGCAAAGGAAACAGCAAAACAAAGAGGCAACTCACAGAATGGGGGAAGATATTCACAAATGACACAACAAACAAAGGGCTGATTTCCAAGATCTATAAAGAACTCCTCAAATTCAACAACCAAAGAAAAGATGATCACATCAAAAAATGGCAGGAGACATGAAGAAGCACTTCTCCATAGAAGACATACAAATGGAATACAGACATATGAAAAAATGTTCATCATCGTAATCCATCAGGGAAATTCAAATCAAAACCACACTGAGATACACCAGTTAGAATGGCCAAAATTAACAGGACAGGAAACAACAAGTGTTGGAGAGGCTGTGGAGAAAGGGGAACCCTCTTACACTGTTGGTGGGAATGCAAGTTGGTGCAGCCACTTTGGAAAACAATGTGGAGATTCCTTAATCTAGGAATCATGAAATGCTGTGTTTTTACTGCATCTGACATCAAAGATCATAAAATAAAAACAAACAGGAAAGGGTTACTGTGCATGAGGAGACATTTAATGTAAAGCATTTAACTCCCAAACTCTACACATCTCTTTTCTGCATTACTATGTTATTTGTCCTTTGGCCGACAGAAACAGTGTATTTTGCTTTCCAGGACTCCCCATCGATCAAGCCATGAGTCTCAAAGAAACTGAATTCACTCTGCCTCTCCTGTTTTTTTATTTTTCCTCTTTCGATTTTTTTTTTCCTCTCGATTTTTTTCAGAAAATTCTGAAAGTCAGGGGGGTGGAGATGGAAAATATCTCGAAGATTAACAACACTTTAGAAGACCCACGACTTTGAAAGCAAAAGGTCAAGTATATTATAACATGGAGTCGATATCACAATAGATTTATATACACTGATTTTTTAGAAATACCATCTTCAAGAAAAAAGTTTAACTTTTATTAATTTGATATTTCTTAACATAATAAACAAACATAAAAACATTTTAGTTAACTTGGAAGGGAAAATGAATTCATGGAAGTGGCCACAGTTAAGATACGTACATTTACGCAGATACGTTAACTTCTGTGTTAGGTTAATGGTTATGAATGTATTTGAGCAACAGTGACACATTTTACATAATTTCTCGTCTGCATGTGTCAGTACTTTATCGAAAATGAACATGATGTCACAAAAATATAGTAAAAATGCACTTGAGGTTAGAAAAGAGTATGCGCATCACAAGAAGATATTTATCCGTTTCCCTCAGGACATGTTGCCTCTTTTCTTTTGCAAAGCTTTCATTAGATCTGACATGAAATCTTGCTCTCCACTGCCTCCCCCGCCCGGCGGTCCCGGGTTCTCTTTCCTCTTTGGGGGAGCTGGAGGCCTTTTAACGCCAACCGGAGGCGGCTTCGCGGCCTCGGGAGCAGGTGCAGGTGGGGGCGGGGGCGGCGGCGGTAACGGAGAGCCCGCATCCCCAGCAAAGGACGGTGGTGGGGGAGGCACGAAGTCCGGGGGTGCGTCGTTAAAGTCAGGGGGTGGTGGAGGGAGCTCGTCATCCTCCAGCGGAGGGGGTGGCGGGGGTGGTGGCAGAGAGTCGTCAGGCGCGGCAGGGAAGCCGCCGCTCCGGCCCTTGGCCCTGGGCGCTGTCGCCGGGCTGCCGCAGACATCTGAAGACCTTCGCACGGGAGGGGGCGGTGGCAGACTGGACTTGGGCAGCTGATGGGCCCTCGGCGCTCCTGGGTCGTGGTTACCGAGAGCTGGCTTCTTGTCCTTCAAAAAAGCAACCACAGCATGACCTTTCCACTGAAAAGTGAGGTCTGCCACCTGAGGGGTGGGGGAGCTTCCATTCCTCGGGCCCTGAGACCACAGGTGGTTGATAAGCTAGCTCCTCTTTGGTCTGCGTTAGGAGAATGACTCCAAATAGCTCTTAACATTATTACCCATAATAACATCATTTAACACTAATCTACTGTGTCGTCTTCAGTAAATGGAACACAAGGTCTTCACTTAGGCGGAGCTCGGCCTAAGGAAGCTCAAAATGAAAGCAAAATAGCTCTCCTGGAATTCCCACTCATGACTTGGTTCCCAGCACAAGCCAGCCCAGATCCTGGGCATATGCAGCCAGAACATTTTTCTTGGTCTGAGGAACAGGTGTCTGTGAAACTATTTTGCTTCTGTATCATACCTCCAGTGGCAGAGAGGTGATTAAGAAGCTTCCCCAAACCTTCCCCAAATCTCCTGGCTTAGATGTCCTTCTTTGATTAGTACAAGGAAGATGGAAGGGAAAAATTAAACAGAGTTTTCACTAGACTACCAGTAACCTTTGTACAAATCTGGACAAAAGAATAACTCTCCTAGCAAAGAGCTGTTGTGCCTTCTCTTGCATCAGTGATTGCTGGCCTGCTGAGAACAAAGATGCTGTTCCCCAGGACTGTGGGCTATCAGGGAAAAGCCAATTACACCTTTTCTCCCTCTGGCATGACAACTTCAAGGGAGGTGGTGGGTGGGCCAAGAAACCACACACAGGGTCCACAGTCCCAGATTTACCTTTTGTTAAGCTGTGTGGAAGTCGGCTGCCTTAATCCGGGATAAAACGAGCATCATAGACTGTTAGTATCTATGCCTCAATGTTATGATGATATCAAATGAGCTAAATGTGTGGCTGGGTTCTGTAGAGTAAAATCATGCTGTCCATGCTACTACTAGTGGAAACCAGAACACCAGACCTGGTCAAAGGCTACCTTCAGAGTCCTCCTCTGCCAACGGTGGCACAGATAATAGTAGCTTACATTTATATAATGCAACCTCCCCAGGAATTTCAGGCAGCTTAGCTGCATCCCTCTGTTTTAGTGATAATTATCATTGCGATTTACAATTTATCAAGCTTTCTTTTTTCTTTTTTTTCTTTTGCTTAACAACCTCTTATCACTGGCAATTAAATTTAAAAGTTTTTTTTTTTCTCCCTCCAAAGTGCCTTATGATTGAGTTTCTATTTTATTTAGTTTATTTGCTTGGCAAGATGAGTTAGTGGACTAGTGCTTACTTAAAAAAACTTCTCAACAGGCGGTTTGGGAATTGAAAGCTAAGTGATTTCTATGCTGGGATCCTTTTGTTGCGTTCAGTATTTTTGAATGTTTCTTTTCAGTTGGCTTTACAGGAACCATAGAAATAATAAGAGCTGAAGGTGCAGGGCCTGATGTCAAACTCATAAGACTTCTAGAGAAGCACAACTTCCAATGGTCTACAATGGTTTTCAAAAATTATAACAATTTCAATAAATGCAAAATTTAATTGCTCCCACCACAGGCTGATAGACAAAATAAAAGAGGGGAATGAAGTGAAAAATTATGGAAGGTACAATTATTCAAGGCTGTTTGAATCACACGTGGAAAATATTCAACAGACTAGTCAGTTTATATGTTACCAATTAGACTAGTAACTAGATTACAACTTTCAGCTACAATTTTCAGTTTAAATAAATCTTCATTAATCTCATCTATGGAAGAAAAAAAGTTGTGGAGAGTATTGTATCGATTTGGCTATTATTTTAAAATGTGTTTTCTTCTCCATCACCCTAAAGATGTATGTAGAACATTAACAGAAAAATATAAAATCACATTTTCTAATAGAATCCTTTTAGTAGTCTTCTAATCTGATTTTGGAGCTTAGTTAGCATTTAGTATAAGCCTTCTGACTAACTGGTTGCTCTAATTTATTCATAAAAAGATAAGTAAAAATCCCAAGGACTTAAAACTTAGGGTTTACCTTCAAAAGCTAAAACCACCTGCCTACACCAAGAAAATCTCTTCAGCCAAAATCAATATAGCTAAATTGAAAATATTTACCAAGCATCAGCATTAAAAAAAAGTTCTTACATTTTCCTGGAGCAATGTGATAACAGTTGGTTTTAACTTTCTAGTCTAGCCTGTGTGACTTTAAGATTAAAAAAAAATAAAAGGCAACTACCTAAATGAAACTACAGTGACTTTTTAGTAGTTGGAACTAGATTTTCTCTTTTTAGAAGAGTAGTTACTGGACACTTAATGGTTTAGAATATGGGCTTACTGGAAACAGGCTGAGAATGATGTCAGTTCCTCTCTGGCCTTACCTTAGTTGTTTCTGCATGCCTCTGGGCTTCTTCCAGAACAGCACTTACAGAATGTGCAGCCTGGGGAATCTGACCATTGGCCTGCATGGTGCCTGTTTTAAGTCCTGAAAAGGGGGGAGAAAGATAAGAAGGATGCGTAAAGCATATTCAACATTCTTGCATGTATAAGATATAAAAAACAAAAAGTAGTTTATATATTTCCAAAGCAAAAGACAAGGAGACATAGGTACATAGGCCTTACCAGAAAATCTGAGGTTCTATGGCAATACTTCATGAGATTCAGCAAAGGTTCAAGAAAGTAAATGTTATATAGGCTATGACATCTGAATTAACCAGGGGTTTAGAGAATAGTATGTTCTGTTTTCAAAAGCCTTTTTTTTTTTTTTTGAGAGTAACAGTGGGGAAGGAGGGACGGAGAGAGAATCTTAAGCAGGCTCTACACCCTGCATAGAGCCCTACCCAGGGTTTGATCTCAACAACCCTGAGATCATGACCTGAGCTGAAATCAAAAGTCAGACACTTAACTGACTGAGCCACCAGGTGCTCCTCAAAAGTTTGTTGATAACTGGAGAATAAACTTTGAAAAAATGTTTAAAAAATTCTTGTTGTTGAAGATTTTTCTAAAGTATGTCCCTAGTTTTTTTGTTTAAAGATTTTATTTATTTGACAGAGAGAAACACAGTGAGAGAGGGAACACAAGCAGGGGGAGTGAGAGAGGGAGAAGCAGGCCTCCTGCCGAGCAGAGAGCCCGATGTGGGGCTCGGTCCCGGGTCTCCGGGATCACGACCTGAGCCGAAGGCAGTCGCTTAACCAACTGAGCCACCCAAGCGCCCCCCTGTTCCTAGTTTTATACTGTGCTGTGTACAGGAACAACTTTTGAACATTATTCTCAACAAAACATACTATGAGCACAAAAATAGTAGACTGAGCGGACTGGGCAAAATGTGCAGACTCCTGAGATAAGCTAGAATAGATTTTCTTCCAGAAAGTTCTGATAAGCACTTATTTTCCTGCCTTTTACTTTACCTTTTGCCACAAAAGTGAGACTGAGGTTTCAGTTTTCAGGGAATCGGATAGATTTCTCCAGATGTACGTGGATTATCTATGGTACCTTAGAGAACATCCTGGAAAGGATGGCCATCTCTCCACACATGAAAGCCATTTCTTCAATGACTGCACTGCCACCCAGCCCATGATGACAAGAGGTCTTCTCACCGAGTGAATGCAGAGATTGCTTGATCTATGCTCAGTGCCAACTACTCTGTCAGATATTTATGAAATGACCTTTTACTTGCTTCTTCAAATATTTTTCCAATAGTTTGAGAAACCCATTTGTCTACATAACAACTCAAAGAAGGGTGTTAAGAACTTGAGATTGGGAAGAAGCAAGTGTTTGATGAGGGATAGGAAATTAACAGGGCCTCAAAGTATCTCTCTACAAATTATTAAATACCAGATGAAAATCTGTACGGGACAGAAATCGGACAACACATGAGCCAAGTGGTCAAAATGAATGTTTCCAATGAGGGGCACACGGACATCGTATGCCTCTTATCGTGATACCCCAAGAAGGACATGCAGCCCTCATGCAGGATTCCTGCCAAAAATGTACAATCTGAAATGAATCATAAGGAAACATCAGACACATCCAAATTGAGGGGTGTTCTATAAAATAAATAGCCTGTATTCTTTTTTTTTTTTTAAGATTTTATTTATTTGACAGAGAGAAACACAGCCAGAGAGGGAACACAAGCAGGGGGAGTGAGAGAGGGAGAAGCAGGCTTCCTGCTGAGCAGGGAACCCGATGTGGGGCTCGATCCTGGGTCTCCGGGATTATGACCTGAGCCGAAGGCAGTCGCTTAACCAACTGAGCCACCCCAGGCGCCCCAATAGCTTGTATTCTTAAAAAGCTGTTAATGTCCTGACAGAGAAAGGCTGGGGGAATATTCCAGATGAAGGGGGACTAAGGAAATATGATAAGTAAATGCCATACACGATCCTAGATGAAGCCTACGCCAGGGAAACAGCTGCTATTGAAGGCATTGCTGAGACAACTGGCAAAACTGGAACACGGGCTGTGGTTTGGATAATATTAAATTCCCCAGATTTGATAATGTACTATGGTTAGTAAGAGAATAGCTGAGACTTTAGGAACCACAAAGGCAAGACTGGAGGGGAAGCATGTGTGAGGTAGTCAGTCTACTCTCAAGTGATTTGGAAAAAACATGTCTATGGATAAGACATGGAGAAGCAGGAGTTGGGAGATAGAAATAAGGCAAGTATGACAAATACTCAATATTGGTGATCTGGGAAAGGGTTCTTTTTTAGTATTCTTGCAGCTTTTCTGTGTGTTTGAAATGACTTCAGAATAAAAAAGGCATCTGTGTCCATCTATGCAGTTGAAATATTAGAACAAGCTATAACCACTTTCTCTACTGCCAGTTTTTTGTTATAAAATCCATGTTGCTCATTCAGCAAGGACAGCCGCCTCCTTGTTCTGAGCGGACCTTCGCTTGACCTCCTCAGCACGCCTGCTCAGTGCTGTCAGGACCTACATGGCGTGTGCTGTAAATGTGCTTTTCTCTAGCTCAAAGGCTCATTAAATGTCTCTAATTAGCCATAGCTTTGTTCTGGAGGTCAGGAGACAACAGGACTAAACATCTTAAAGCCTAGGATTTTTTTTTTAAATTCCACCCAAAATATTTTTTATTTAATTGAAGTTCATATTATTTTTATGACATTATTTTATTTTTTCAGCGTTCCAAGATTGTTTATGCCCCATACCCAGTGCTCCATGCAATACGTGCACTCGATACCCACCACCAGACTCGTCCATCCCTCCACCCTCCCCTCCAAGATCCTCAGTTTGTTTCTGAGTCCAAAGTCTCTTATGTTTCGTCTCCCTCCCCAAAGCCTTAGGATGTTTACACTTAAAATTTTCTTATACACATTCTAATCCTTTCTTTATAGATAAGCACTTTTGTACAAAGCGAACAGAAACTAAAGCTGAATCCTGAAGACCACTGGAGGAAATTCCTTTAAAGGGCACAAATGTGTTTTCTTTCTGCTTCTTTTGTCTAAACACATACACAGGCTGATTTCTCACCAACACAGTGTGTGTTTTTATGTTAACTAGGATGTCCTGGACTTTAACCTGTCTGTGAGAACAAATGAATAATAATGTCCCAGATGCTCCAAGCTGTTGTCTTCCCACGTACCAGGAAATCCAATCTTTTCTATGGGCTCTGTGCCCCATCCTGGGACAGCCCAAGGGTACCCACATAACTCATTTCTTCTGTAGGTGCTACTGACTTGGGGTCTAGGCTGTCTGTGTCCACTGTATTAATAGTCCCAGCTGTCAAATAGCAATATAATCTTTCCCACGGTCTCTTTAGGAGTCCTCAGAGGAATTAGGGGCTGGGAGTTGATTAAACAAATATGAGCCCCAAATGCTTTACAGGACTCAAGGCATTCTGAAAAGGAAACCAAACCCCATGCCCTTCATTCTTAACTCACATGGTCTGTGAAAGGCCAGTCCTTCCACTTGACTTGGCAAGTCAGAGGGCAGCAACTCTTGGGTGGGATCGTTAGGAATGGGCGTGAAACAGAACCCTTCTGGAGCTTTTTCAGAGATGGGGCATTCTGTTTGTACTAATATTTAGAGCTGTGTGAAAAACGTAAGCCTAGAGAATCACTGGCAGTCCTGTCACCTTATGGAGAGAGTGCCTAATAAAGACACTGTATCTTGATGACATCACTTACACTCCTGGATCCTGCTGTGCCTGAAAGCTGCCTACCCCTGGACCTCCTAGTTTTGTGCGTTAATAAATCTCTCCCCCTTACTCTGCTGCTTAAACCACACTGAGTTGGATTTCTGTCATTTGCCATGTGAAGAGTCCTGATTAAAAATAGTTGCTAAAGTCAAAGTGATTTAATAAGTGCTAAAAAAAACCAAAACCAAAAACAAAAAACTTTCTATGACTGTTCTCTAATATGGGGGAAAAAAAAGCTGCCATGTATTAAGAATAAATTACTTTTTAAGCACTTTGAATACAGAACAATGCCCCCATGTTTTTTCAGTTGGGAAATCATAGCAGAAACATCTCATGATGTCCTTTAGTGTCTAGAGGAGAAAACAGTTCTAAACTAATCAAAGAGATTATTAATTATGACTAGCTTATCAAGGACAATTCATTGTAGACCTAAGGATAGGAAGAAATCAGCCACATGAAAGAAAAAATATCACAGAGGGAAGAGCATCTGAAGTCCCTAAGAAAGGATGGTGTTTGGGGCTTTGAAGAACTAGGAAAAACAAGTGGTCCACCAGCCAGCAACAGGAAGACACAGGTAAGGAAAGAGGTAGCAGAGCTGGGCAAGGTTCTTATTATGCAGACTTGGTTGGCCTTGCTAAGAATTTGGGACTTTATCTAAGGGCAGTGGGAAGCTTCTGAAATGCTACCGGTAGGGAGAAATCACATTTGCATTTAGAAAGGTGACTCAGGGAGGGAGAGAAGTCTGCAAATGTAGGGAGTTAAGCAGGTACACTACCATCACTGGAGTCCAAGTGAAAGATCACGGCAACTTGGGTTTCATGGGGACAGAGATGAAGATACCTGGAAAGATTTGACCAATATTTAGGAGGTAGAATCAAAAGGATTTGGAGGTGACTGGATTTGGGCATGAGTGAGCTTTTCTTGCATGTGTCTGCAGGAGTGGTTGGGCTGATGGTGAATATTAATTACAGAAACTTGAGAACAACAATGGAAGGGCAGGCCTGGAGGGTAAGATGATGAGTCAGTTTTACAGATGTTGTGTCTGATGTATCCAAGTGGAGCCACTGAGCAGACAGTTGGATACGTGGTTTTGGAGGTTTAACAGAGAAATCTGGGTTGGATTTATATATTTGTGGGTGGTCAGTACAAAGATGGTGCCAGGAGTGAATTTAGACCACTTAGAGAGACAGTGTAACATGAGAACAGGGTTAGGATTGACTGGGTTGTGCGTAATTTAAGGTGGCATAGAAGAAGAGTTAGTAGAGGAGGTTAGAAAAGAGTGACCAGAGAAGTTGGGGTGGGATGCAAGATTTGGAGTGTATGCTACCTGAAAAGCCAATAGAGGAGACTGTTGCAAGGAGGAGAGGTCAATCATGTTGCTGCTGTTGAAAAGTCAGATAAGAAGACAGGTTTATAATACTCGCATTTAGTAATGTAGAGGCCACTGGTGGGATTAGCCTTCTCCATGGGGTAATAGAGACAGAAGCTTGCCTGAAATGGGTGGAAGAGTGAGTGAGGGTAGAAAAGTGGAGGGAGCATATGTAGTCCACACTTTAGAATAGTTTTCGTTGTTTGTGGGGGCAGTAGCTGGAGGGAGATATGGAGTCACGGGAGGGTTTTAAAACTTATTTGTTTGAATAAGGGAGCAAGGTTGATGAGAAGGATCCCATAGAGCAGAAGAGAAAATAGAAGAGGATGGTATGATGATACGTCTGTCTAATTATTGTCCTGAGTTCCTGGCACAGAACTTCTAAAACCCTTGGTATTTCCAAAGCGACTGGAATGTTTTTGCTATTCAATGAACCCCTAGGATCACATCTGAGTTTATGCTAACAAGATGGCTTGGGATGTGGGTTGGCTATCAGAAACACTAGCAGGTGATTAGAGGGTTGGGGGCTTTAAACTAACCCAACCTCTGGGGAAGGCACTGAAACCAGTCATGTGGTCAATGAGAGGACAAAGAAGCTCTGCAGCCAGGACCCTCCCAGACCTTGCCCTATGTGTCTCTTTATTTGGCTGGTCCTGATATAATAACATTATAATAACAAGGATAGCACTTTCCTGAGTTCTGTAAGTCATTCTAGTGAACTGTTGAAGCTGAAGGGGTAGGGAAAACCCCTAAAATTACAGCCAGTAGGTCAGAAGTGTGGCTGGCATCTAAAGAAAGGTAGCCTTGTTGGGAATGGCGGCCTCGGCCTGTGAGGCCTGAGCTGACTCCGTGGTGGGCACCAGTGACTCTGCAGAAGATCAACTGGTGTCGGAATAGGGGACCAGAGCAGGCATGCAAGGACTGGCCCTTGTTAGGAAGTAACATAATGGGGCGCCTGGGTGGCTCAGTTGGTTAAGCAACCGCCTTCGGCTCAGGTCATGATCCTGGAGTCCCAGGAGAGAGTCCCACATCGGGCTCCCAGCTCTGCAGGGGGCCTACTTCTCCCTCTGACCTTCCCCCTCTGGTGGTCTCTCTCATTCTCTCTCTCTCTCTCTCTCACACACAAATAAAGAAATAAATAATCTTTAAAAGGAAGAACATAATGGACGCAGGCTAGGATGGGTACACATGCAGGGAAGTTGTTGGATTTGGTGGGGGGAAGTCAAGAGAGTTCCCCTTTGGTGGAGTGAAGGATTTGGGGGTTGAAAGTTTGAGGAGAGTGAAGAACATCTGCAATGATGAGAGAAACTAGGAATTACATTGACAAGAACAGGTTTTCTCAATATTATTGACATCTGGGACTGGAAAATTTTTTGTTGTGTGTGGGGCTGTCCTATGCATTTTTAGGATAGGCAGCATCCTTAGCCTCTACCCATTAGATATCATAACATTTTCCCCAAGATGTGATGAACAGAACTGTTTCTAAACATTGTCAAATCTTCCCTAGGGGGCAAGGTCACCCTCAGCTGAAAGCTACTAGTCTAGAAAATCACAGTAAGATCAATAGGCAGGATTAGGGCTCAGTTGTGGGTGATGTCCAGAGCTCTGTGATGGAATCACTTGCCTGGGTCTTTTTGGTGACCAGCCCCCATCCTGAAGCTACCAGGGGGTCCACTATAAGTCACCTCAGTAGCCTAAAAAAGACAGAATCGCTCAGGAAATTCCTTGGGCTCTTGAGGGTGTGTTGGGAACTGAGGCCAAAGACAATATATTTCTGATTGAACCAGAGACAGTCTGTGATCTGACTGATCGCAATGAATACAGTTGATGCTGAAGATGATCCCCTGAGCATCTGACTGGGTATGGCTCTTCCTGGCCACTGACCACAAAACCCAAACTTCTGGACGGATACCTCGCTCAGCCAGAGCCAGGCCAAGAAATCTGTCTGGGTGACAGGATGTCTGTCGGTATACAATACACTAGTTGTTTCATTCAGGGAAATGGCTGATATGCCAATGCTTGTGAAAAATAACTGGAACCATTAGCTGGTAAGAAACAGAGCTATTTGCCAAAGTCAGTGATCCCAATTTCAGAAAAAAAAAACACACAAAAAAACGCTCAGAAGAAAAACTTCTTTGGTTGTCTGGAAAGGAAAGGCATCTTACTGTTCCCTCGAATCAAAGGACGTAGAGCCTTATGGGCTCACCCTCAGTGAGTAAGGTCTGAGGCCATGGAATATGCCTCAGAAATAGCCCAGGAGCCTTTACTGGAAAAGGTGCTCCTGGGAAAGATGCCTCAGAAGGTCTCAGGATGCCTCATCCTAAAGAGTGACTCCATCTTGGGTAGGGGAAACTTGACAGCCAGGAACTCCAAGTGGTGTTCCACACCCAAGCTGAAGACTGATAAGATCAGGAAACCCAACTCCCAACCAACTTCAGCAACTCTTTATTTAGTAACTCAATAAATATTTACTATAAGTCAGGCTCAGAAACTCTGGGAACACAATGTGCAACATGGTGATTTAAATGGTCCTTTTGTCTTTTGGAGACTTAGAATCCAGTGGAGAAAAGAGGCACCAAACATGTTCATGAATACATAAAATAATTACAAATCGTGGTAAGTGCTCTGCAAAAAACAGTTTTATTTGGCAAAAACATTACTGTAGACAGAGCTGCCAATCTGGACACATCCAGTGAAAATATCTGTAGGTGTTGGGTCAAATCTGCCGTATTGCACCTTCTACCGTTCAAGCTGCTCTACCCTTTGAGCAGCAAAGAATACATACACTGGCCTTTGATATGATCATTCCCTAACACTGAAGGACAATGACCAGAACTTTCTTGCTATAAACGGTTCCAGTTCTTTCAACTATTCTTTATCATAAAGATAAGGTGTTTGAATTACATCTCAGCCACAGAGAAGGCACTAGATACTCACTTGTCCAGGCTTCAGAATTTCTTCAGCTGTGGAATAGATAATAATCTATACTTTGCAGGGTTGGTGTAGGAACCAGAAATAGGCTATGTAAAACGATGCCTTTATACACTTCATTTCTCAAAGTTCTGCCCACCTCAAAAATACAAACAAGAAGCTTGTTATGTTACCAAAGAATGTGATGTCCGAGATTGGGTACAGGCTCTGGTCACGACGCCATGAGGCAAAACACCAGGGAATGCTCTCACTCTTTGTGTGGCTGTCTGCTGGGTGCTAGTGGAGCGCTGGACAAGTATCACTGTTATATGCTGAGACAGTATTCTCCTAGCTACACCGGCAGACACCATCTAATCCACAAGCAAATCACGAGAAAAGTGGTTGAAGATTTGCTAAGAACCACTTATAAAGAAATAGATACAGGTGTGTGCGGAGATCTGTTTTTATCAAATGCGTTGGGTAAGTTTGAACATGAGCGCTAAGCTCTGAGCAAGTGTCAGGAGTTCTTCTTTGCACAGTACCTGCAGACGGTGGGGCTGGTGGGGGGGGAGCTGCGTTGGCAGTGCCCAGGTTTGTCCACCGGGAGGCGAGCCCAGCCCTCGCCAGAGCTCGCTGGTAGTTCTCATACAGAGTCTTTCCATACTGGGGAGAGAACACAGAAGAAGCAAGAAAGAAATCCATTTATTCCAAATCCTGCACCCAATTGCAATATACATATTGAGGGGAAAAGTACATTATAACTACTCTTTTTACTTCTTTCCTGAGTTGTTTTTCTAGTATTTTTCAATAAAAATATCCATAGATTTTTTTCACCTGTTAAGTGATTTGCCAGATTAGCAGAGTCAGTTAATACTTTTACCTAGACATTAGCGGAGAGCTTTTGCCACCCAGTTCAGCTTATGTAGGTCTTCACGTACATCTATCACAGGCTGTGTGTTGTGTCTGCTAATTTCATCCTATGTATGCAAAGCTCTCCATGAGTACATAAAGATCTGAGAAGCCTCATGGAAGAGTAAACCCTTGACTCTCAGGTCATTGGAGAGGTCTTTGTTTCCATCACTCTCACCTATTAAAAAAAAACCCCCGTGGGCAAGTAAATAAGACGGCATCTGCGACACTGACCCACTAAGGATGGGTCAGCTGTTTCCAAGTAGCACAGGGACTGTGACTAGGTCAGGATGCTGGTACTCAAGTCAAGACAGGGTGAGTCCAAATACTCTCTTACCTTGGCAATCCTTATTCCCGTGACCCACTGGTTTAGGGTTCTTGCATCGTCACAGCAGAGATATTTGATATACTGGGACTCCTTCTGAATCTGAGGATGCTAGAAAAAAGTAATTTCAAAGACCATTTATAAACTATTTATTAGCATCTATTAAACTTTTTAAAAAAATCTTAACAATGTATGTGATTTCCTGAGATGGTGGAAAATTGCTGGTAGCAATTTTAGGATTAGGAATATGGGTACTTTTATTTCTATTTTTTATATTACTATTTTTTAAAGATTTTATTTCTTTGAGAGAGAGAGAGGAGGGGCAGAAGGAGAGGGAGAGAGAATCTCAAGCAGGCTCCCCGTTTCCCCAACAAGCATGGAGCCCAATGTGGGGGCTTGACCACATGAAGAATAGGGGTACTTTCAAATGCACTAAATTTTGAAAGGATTTAAGAAACCTGTGACATGATTTGTCATAAGCACTTCTTACTGTATTATCAATAATAATTTTCTCTTCTGCTTTTTTAGCTTTTGAAAGCATCTCCTTTCCCACAAGAAATTTGAATTCCATTTTATCAGAGAAGGGACCTTACCTGATGTAATTCTTATTACAGAATTCTTATTACGGAATTAATGCTCTGTGGCTCCCAGTCAGACCCAGGGGTAGTTCTGTTACCAGGAATTCAGGATTTCATCCATTCTTAATTGTCTCCTATCCAAACTGGCCATTTTGGCTTCTGGAGAGGTGGCCCAGAGAAGGAATATTCTGTCTATTCTCAAGTGGCAACGGCTGGAGGTGCTGCACTAGGATCTGGGCCTTCCAGTCAGAGAGAGCAGTGATGCCCACAGGCATGAAGAGAAGAGAGAGACTGGTCCCAGGTTATCAGATCACCCTGGGACCCTCTTTCTTAATCCTCATTGGCCTTGTAATTTCTGTTGTGTGTGTCTGTCTCTGATAGAACGTGTGTTCCATGAGGGTGGAGACCATGTCTGAAGCATGTCTTCACTGCTGAAGTCCTCCAGCGCTTACTTAGTACATGCCTGGTGGATGATCAGTATTCTGGTCCAGAGGTGGAAATACTTGTTGAAGGAAATAAACAAGAGCAAGATTTCCTGTTCAGTCAGGAGTCTTATGGTTATGAGATGAGGGCTAGGCAATCAAATCTAGAGTCTAAGATTTGTGCCAAGTGAATTTTCATGGGTCGTTATCATTTTTGAAAAGACTTATTTGACACAGAGAGAGCCTTCCCGGCTCACAAGTTGGGGGGATGGGCAGAGAGAGAGAGGGAGGGAGTCAGAGAAGCAGACCTCTGTTGAACATGGAGCCCAAGGCAAGTTTCCATCCCAGGATTCCAAGATCGAGACCTGAGCTGAGAACAAGAGCTGGAGGCTTAACTGCCTGAGCCATCCATGCGCCCTAGGTCATTGTCATTTTTTTTTTTTAAATATTATTTATTTATTTATTTGACAGAGAGAAACATAGCCAGAGAGGGAACACAAGCAGGGGGAGCGAGAGAGGGAGAAGCAGGCTTCCCGCTGAGCAGGGAGCCCGATGTGGGGCTCGATCCCAGGTCTCCGGGATCATGACCTGAGTCGAAGGCAGTCGCTTAACCAACTGAGCCACCCAGGCGCCCCGGTCATTGTCATTTTTAAGTACTATTCTACAGAAAAATAATTACAACCATAACCATTGTATATGCACGTGTGTGTGTGTGTGTGTGTGTGTGTGTGTAAGAACAATTCTTCTGCCTCCACCTCTCAGAGGAACTTGCTGATTCTGCTAGAATGGGGATAAACAGATGGTGAAATGGAACGCCAAGAGAGTGGGGAGCCATATTCTGGGGCAGGAAAGGAGTGGAGCTGTCAGTTCCCCTCTTAGGGTACCACACAGACCTTCATTTTTGCTTTTGGCTTCATCATGGACCATCAAGGAAATGGCTATTTTCAAAGATGACCTAAATCAAGGGTATTGTGCTTTTGAACGTCAGTTTGAGTCTGAGGCACAGCATCTGGACTAGTCACCCCGCTGATCTTTCCCACAACTCACTATTGTCACTGTCCAGAAAGGATAACAAGACCCCTATAGACTCTAAGAGCTTGATGAGAAGTTAGTAAGTCTTGGTTTTACAAATGAGAAAACTGAGGCCCATAGAAGTTACTATATATTTTATGCCACGGTCCCCTAGCATTTGGGGGTCTCTTGTCTTGCTACCTAGAATTTCTGTATTTATATTAAGCTATTAGGCCAAAATTCCAAACTTTAAAGATAATAGAATAATTCAGAAATTGTAAAGAATTCTTCCTTTTCGCCTTTTGAGCCAGGTGAGGAAAGACTACCTTCACCCTTTTTTCTGTAACTGGACCATTATATTTGTTTAGGTCCTTTGGCTCTGAGAAGAATTTACATCCTTATTACTTGAAGAACGGTCTTAGGTTCCCTGTCCCCCCACCAAGGGTGACAACACTGGGCTCCCCAGTGCTGCCTGTGGTTTTTCATTATGGCCAGCAGATGGCAGCATACACTTCTGAATGGCTGCTGCATGGTTCCCCATTACTGGGGTTCAATACTTCCTGATTAATTAAAAATGTTAGATTTTAGCTTTATTATAACTGTAACCCCAGTATTCATGCCCTGTGGAGGCCTTTGAAATGGAGACTTTCTGTCAACTCAGATAATGTGGCCCAACAGCAAAAGTGGATTTGTAACATTAATTAACCAGAAGGTCATATTGATGACAAGTGACTTATTTCCTGGATGGAATGTAACATTCCACAAATGCCTGCAGCACTCCTTCGGACAATAGAATCCCCAACCAAACCAAAGTTCTTGTTATTCAGTACCAGAAACACAGCTCCCTGACTTACAACAGCATTCTTGTTGACAGTCATGGTCACTCAAGAGAAGTAAACATGGCTCTCTTTAGCAACTTCACGTCCGTAATTTTTCTTAGGAAGCAGCTATTATTTTTTTTCCCGAGAAATTTTAAAAGTTAACATTGTTACTTTAGGCTTGGTATATATTAAAATATTTTTTGTTTGTTTTTTGGTTCATGCCATGTGAAAGCCAGGTTCCAACAGCAGACTATACGTCACATTGTGCCTGCTGTGAAGTGTGCAATCAGCTGTCTGTGTAGAGGCTTCCACTTGAGTACCATGATAAATAATCTCTTAAGTATGTTATTTGTCCAGATAGAGTAAAATGTGGTTATTCCATTGAATATAATGGGTTTTGAGGATAAAACAGAGGCAAGAACCCTTGAACTTGAATTCTGACAATGGTTCCTTTTATGATGATGAGGCCTCGTGCCAAGCTAGCATCTGAACATTGTCCTGTAGGCATCAGACATTTTAGAAGAGCAGAGGGATACAGGCAGCAACAGGTGGTTATGTGGAAGATGGGCCTGGAGTGAGGAGTAAGGACAGGCAGATAGGGCTGGATGAGAGACGTCTTGGTTCATTCTCTCTAACATTCTCACTGACGTCCCTACACTACGCACATACTCCAAATACATATGGGGGAGTCAGCATCCAATGACCTCAGAGTTTGCTTGCAATCCTCAGATTTTATGGTTCTAAGATGAGTTATCCAGTGGGCATGAGGTTCTTTTCTGGTTCCCAGGACGTCATACAGCAGTCACTGTGCTTGTCTTCCAGTCATGGCTTAGGATCTTGCCGGGGGGTTTCCTCCCTGACTGAGCTTTTCACTGAAAAATTATTTGCAAAGGGTTTAAGAAAAAAAAATGCTGGTTCAGTACCACTGGCCAGACTTTTGCAATTGGTTGGATTGTTCCTGAAAGAGAGAAGCTCTTTCATGCAGCACAATACACAAGGGTCAGGGTAACTGTAGAACATTACTGTTAAAAAGGATCTTACAGATCCTCTAAACTGAGGTAACTGTGTTACAAATGAGATAACTGTGTTGAGAAAGGTTAAACCAAAGGCCGAAGGCGTAGCTAAGAACTAAGGATCTGTAAATTCACCAAGTACCTTGGGGTGCTAAGAAATATGCCTGTCATTACTAAGGTTGGGTAAGAGGCTCACACCATAATTAGGAAGTGGTAGCTAGGATGTTGCTGGAGGAGACAGGTCAACAAATATATGATTACCCTATGGCATGGTGAATTTCATAGTAAAAGTTTGAAAACAGAGAATGAGAAAAGGTTCTTTGGAAGAAGTGTATTCTATCACTTGATCCCATCTGAGGCAACATCTAGAAATTCTGTGTGGCTAAAGCCAGGGAGCCATGGAAAGAAGAGGCAGAAAATGAGCTGGAGCCAGAGTCCAGGCCCTGGCGCCATGCTAGCATCTGGACATTGTCCTGTAGGCATCAGACATTTTAGAAGAGCAGAGGGATACAGACAGCAACCGGCGGTTATGTGGAAGATGGGCCTGGAATGAGGAGGAAGGACAGACAGATAGGACTGGATGAGAGATAGTCTCAGAAGGAAAATCAGAGCCTGATGACGTGTTGGCTAAGAAAGGGAAGAAAAAGGACTTCTAGGATGATTTCTCCATTTGTAGCCAACTACTGTTGGGTATTACGGGTGTAGCTGTGTCCCCTCTAAAGGTATGTTGTAGTCCTAACCATTGGTACCTGTGAATGTGACTGTTTTTGTAAACAGGATCTTTGTAGACATAATCTAGTCAAAATGAGGTCATGCTTGATTGGTGGGCCTTACTACAGTATGACTGGTGTCCTCGCAGAGATCTGCGTTACACAGCTATAAGCCAAGGAATGGCAAGACTTGCTAGAAACTGACAGAAGCTAGGAGAGAGGCATGGAATAGATTTTCCCGCAGCACCCCCTGAAAGAAGCAAGCATACAGACACCTCGATTTTAAACTTCTGGATTCCTGAATTGTGAGAGCATAAATTTCTGTAGCTTTAAGCCAGCCAGTTAGTGCAACTTTGTTATGGCGGCCTCCCAAAAGTCATACAGTGGGTGATGGTACCATTCATCTTGATTGGGACTGCAGAGAGGAGGAGTTTGTGAGGGTGGAGAGAGAGTTGAAATCACCATCTGACAGGTTATAGTGAAGTGCCCTTGGACATGTACTTATCTCAGGTGTAAGACTAGGAGAAAGATGAGAAAATTCTCTATAGACTGGGAATTATTTGTGTCCAGACAATGGTTGGAGCTGTGACTTCACGTGAACAGGAGTTCTCTGAAAGAGGAGGAGTCTAGTAAGAACAGACTACAGAACCCCGGAGAACATTCCAGTGTGTATAGGAAGAGGAGGAACCCTGAGAAAGGGAGGAGCAGGTGGACAGAGGGGTCTGGGCTGAGAGGGAGGCATTTATCACCAAGGCAAATGATGCCAAGAGGACCAGAAGCTGGAAGACTGAACATCTGATTGTTCCCCAGAAACTTTAATAGTTTCAGCACTGGAGGGAGGAGAAACCAGCCACAGTGCAAGCATCAAAGGCAAGTTCTTTGTTTTATTCACTATGTATCCTAAGGTCCTGGATAGCAGTAGGCTGCAGAGAAATATTTTGGAATTAATGATTTTTATTGACAGAATAAAAGTTGAGGACAAGGAGGACATACTGCTTTCTCAAGAAGTCTGAGTGAAAGGGAAGGCAGAAGCGAAAGATGTGGGGCAGATCAAACTGAGGGAAGTGATTTGGAACCTCTGCCCAAAGAATATTTGAATGTGTTGTAGCCCAAGAGAAGAACTCTCTGGCGAGAGGATGAAGATGCTGAAGCAAAAGGGAGTCACAGATGGTGTGGTCCCAGGACAGGGCTAATGTTGGAGAGACTGGCCTTGGAGGAAGGAGCCTCTGAGACACAAGGTTGGAAGGATGAGGACTGTGTTAGATTAAGTTTAGTGGTAAATAGGAAGTAAGCCAGGACAACTTCATCCCTCCTTTTTTCTGTCTTCTTCAATTAGAAGGCAAGGTGTGCTGACTAGAGAGGTTCATAGGTGAGAGACTCTTTGAGAAGAGTATAGATGATATCAGGAGATGAGGTAGAAGATTGAGTTGAGCAGAAAGCAGGGGAAAAGCTGCTAAAATCTTTTGTGAGTGCAGAAGCTGACCTGGTCAGCAAAAAGCAGACTCAAAACCCAAAAGTGAACCACCTAGCTCAACTGTATGAGCCCCACATGTGATGTGGCTCTTGAGTAGGCGAGGGAAAGGAAGGTGTAGTACTAACAGAATGTTGACCCTAAATCTTAGCTCTAAGTGAAGAGAGTTTGTTCTCAAGAGAATATATTTCATGTTTAACAAGAAGCATGGGTGACCCTGGCCAAGTTCATGAACCTCTAGGAGTCCCTGTTTCCACATCTATAATGTAGAGATGATAATACCTCCCTTGAAGGGCTGTTGAAAGAGTAAGTGAAATAATGTATGAAAGGACCCAACACAGAGCCTGTAACATGAGAGAACATGTGACTATTACTATGATATTAATGACAGAACCAGATTTGAAAGAGCACAATGGGGCAGGGGGCTTGATGTGCCCTGTCATTCCTTCAACAGATATGAATTAAGCATTTAATACTGATTCAGGCTCTGGAACATAATAGTCCAGAACATAATAGTAAACACAAAAGAAAAAGTCCTTGCCCTTGAGGTGTTCATATTCGACTAGGGTAGAAGTCCAGGAAAAATATAAAACACTGAATAATGTAACTTCATACTGTGAAAACTTTTGTGAAGAAAATGTAGCAGAATAAGGGGTGGAGAGGAGATGAGTTAATGGAGCAGAATGCCAATGCTTTTTCCATGATACTCCACTGCCTCCAAACAGACCTTGATAAAAACATCATTTCTCGTGGAAGATATTTACTTTCACTGCCCATCACATTTAGCCTCAGAATGGAGTGAGAAAGAATTCACAAAGGAGGAACTTAATCACAGGCTCAGAATGGGAGTGTGCTTCAAAGACAGAGTACAAGGAGAGAAATGATTCTTGAGTACTAAGTCCTTTCTTTGGATTCTGATATCTTTCCCTGGAGTATGCACAACTTCCAGGGGACTAAGGGAGAGGTGCAGTACCTGGGAATTTGTTGGAAGAGCTAATTCCTGGGCCTGATCTCAGACCCACTGAATCAGAAACTGTAGGTGCCCAGAATTCTGTGTTTTAGCATGTCTCTTGGTGATTCTCATGCAACAGTAAGATTTGAGAACCTCTGGTCAACAGAAATATTACTTAAACGATAAAGTGTTGTAATAATGACTACTAATTAATGAGTGCTATGTTTCATTAGACATGGAACTCAGAGTGTTTTGAATATATGTTATTTAATCCACACAAAAAGGGCTGGGTACAATCGTCCCCACTTTGTAGAAGGGGGCAGAGAGTGTTGATACCATGCCAGGTGACAGGCCAGGACTCACACTCCCATCTTCCTGACAGCACACCCACGGAATGGCATAAGCACTAAGTTCATACCGAGGAAGATAGTTTTGGAGTGGATTTCTCCATTAGTGCATGGCTATGGATCACACAATCTCTCAACCTGGTTCTCCATATCCTGATTTCCTTTTGTAATGTACATATGTATTCTTTGAATTCTATATATCTGTTCACCCTAATGAAATATTTTAATATCAGAGATTTTTCTTTCCATAGTGGATGAAAGGGAAGCAAGGGACCAAATGTTCATAAAGAAATAAGCTCTCCAAACTGTGACAGACCCTTTTACAAAATCAGCAAATTAATAACAATTCCTGGTATTTGGGGAAAGTACTGAGAAGTATGCTTAAGAGGCAAGTGAGCAGGGTGACTGCTCATAAAGTTGGTCTGAGAACAAGACTGATCCCCTTCTGAGGGAAAGGGAAATGTTCAGTGAGGACTGCTCGTGACTCCTGTCCATTTCTATATCCATAAGGCCTGCATTTTTCTCTATCTTGGAGCCCTGTACTACCACTACACCCCACTTCAGGGAGGCCCCCAATCCTCTCCTGAAGGCTTAGGCCTTCGATATATGGGTTTTAGATGTTCTAGTCCAATACTCTGGGCCTCAGCATGGCCACTCTTGGTGCCACCCAGAGTTACCTGTAACCCAGGTCAGATCATTCAAATCATGATTCCAGGAACTACTTCCCAACTTGTGAGCTGGCATGAGAAACTGAGTTCCTATCCTGCTTGCCGTGCCTAAACCTCATCCTGGAAATCTCTAGGTCTGGGATCTTGTCTTTCTCTCACCAGATATCCCTGCTCCAGCCTCTGGGCCCTAGCCCTGGGGTTTGGAGCCTCTGCTCCCTCCGGATACGTGTTATTCAATTTGTCTGCTCTAAAGCGTATTCCATTACCAGCTAAGCCCCAACTGTGGATATTTAGAGGTGAGACATTCTAATACTCTGTAAAACTTGGCTGTGCTTAGGGAAAACAAAAATGCCTGAGCCCCATCCTTAAGCATTTTGAGTCAGTGGGTCTAGGGCCTTGGAACTTGCATTTCTGCCCTGAGTCTGAGTCAGCCAGTTACTGACCAGCATTTCAGAACCTCTCTCAAAAACTTCTCCCTGCTTCAGAGATGTGGGCATTGGAATGCACACATGGAAATGAGGGCCTCCAGTCTGTTAACTTCTCAGGGTCTCAGAATTCTAAGCAAGGGCTCCGAGGTCAGTCAGGAACACAATGAAGACACAGTTCAGGCCGGCTGGTGGCAGGGGTGGGACAGGGCAGAGATTCTGCATCCTAGCAAAGAGCAGTCTCAGAGAGTGTCCTCTGAGCTACCACCTAGTTGCTTGCTTGCTTTCTTTTTTAAAGTAGGCTCCACATCCAGTGTAGGGCTTAAATTCATGACCCTGAGATTAAGACCTGAGCTGAATTCAAGAGTTGGATGCTTAACCCAGGTGCCCCCACCATCTGGTTTCTTATCCTGGTTCAGCCACTTACTGGTCGGGTCGGGGAGTCTCTGTGCTCAGGTTCCACATCTATATTTTAGGGAGAATTATGCCTCATACCTCAAAAGGTTGGTCAGAGGATTAAATGTGTTAATGTACATAAAGTGCTTAAAACATCTCACTATAGATGCTATGTGTTTGTCATCATTCTCACTACCTCATCTACTCCAGAAACAGAAGAGGAGATGCAGGAACCTGAAGTAGTCGGGACATTCTCCTCACCCCTCTTCCTTCTCATCTAAATGGGCCCCACCTCAGGGTCTTTGTACTTGTTGTTCTTGTTTCTGGAATGCTCTTCCCTGGGTAATTCTTCCTCCCTCACTTTATTCACATCTTTTGTTAAATGTCATTCCCTCAGAGACCCTTTCCCTGACCAACTCATTTAAAGAAGCCCCGGTCCTGGCACACTCTGTCCCCTACCCAGCTTCATATTTATCCAGAGCCTTAGCATTACCTGATATCATTTTTTTAAATTACTATTTCCCTCACACTGAATGTAAACTCCATGAGAACAGGGATTATTGTAAGTTTGGCTCACTTCTGTATTCCTAGCACCTAGGATAGTACCTAGTAGGAAGCTTACATTCAATCAATATTGAGTAAATGAATGAATGAATGAATGAATGAATGTATGCCCAGGCTGCTTGCGCTCAGTCAGAGTTTTGGGAATGTTTGGGTCTAGGAGACACCCAGCTCCTGGAGTAACAGATAACAGATGTGTGACAATACCCTAGTGTGGGCACCTCTGAAATGACAGGGCGGGTACACAACCATCTCTAATGACGTGGTCCTTGATCAAGAACGTTTGCGCTCCACATTAAATGTTAAGTGTTGTCCTCCACTTACAAAAATGATGTAAGCCTCTAGTATGGACTTTGAACCACTTCCTCAGGAGAAGTGACAGCTTTGCCAAGGAGGACATAGGCACCCACATGGAGTCTGGCAGGATACATTTCTAGGAACATGATGCTAGGGTTCTTCTGTTGTGGGCAGATGGGTGACCAACCTACAAAACGTTCTCACGGGGAACCTGGTCTTATTTAAATCTGCTCCACAGACTTCCACCCCAGGTGGAAAATGAGGAAGCTTACTCTCAGGAGAAATTCTGCCTACAGCCTTGTACCATACCTATGGAATTAGTTAACCAGCACTCTGGTGTGAGATGAGAAGGGAAAGAAATTTATGGTGTTTGAGATAAGGTCAGAACAGCTACATAAATTTCTAGATTCCATTTCTAGGAATCAGTTGTTAATTTGGCAGAAGAGTTACTTCTGCCCAACCTTCCAAAATACGGTGCTAACATAAACCTTACCAAATGCCTGATAATTGCCTTTTGATAATATACACCTGAAAAAAGGTTCAAGACCCAGTAATGCTATTTTTAGACAAAGTTTTTTTTCTATTTTTTTGTATTTTCTGTGTTTTTAAGGAAATCTTGTAAAGTTCCTAATTTCTAAAAACTTCTTACAGTGTAATAATGGTTCAATAAACAACTGAAAAACTATATATCGGATTTGTTCAAAATGGAGAGCTTTCATTTTTATAAGTCATGAAGAAGCCTGGACAGATTCATTATAAAGTTTTAGATTCAGAAACAGGAACTGAGGGCAAAAATGCTTCCACTTTTCCTATTTTGGTTTGAAATGAAAAAATTACTTGTGGTTAATTATATGACATTTAACTTTTTTTCCCTTAAAAGGAAACATTAACTTGGATTGCTCACAAATCTAAATCAAGGACTTCTTACGACATACCTTTAAAACAAAGCAGTAGTCAGTGGGTGCTTTATATTTCATTTTACACTGAATCCCATAGTAAATGTTGACATTTTCAAACTGTATAAAACAAGCCAGATCTCGAGATGTCTGAAAGAGAACAAAAAAGCTAACTTTAACTGAGTTGACAGCTAATAATTTTTCAAGGTTGTCTTTGATGGCACAACTAAGGATTACAAATTAGCAGAAAAATATTGAATTGTAGGTAACTTTTTTAAGCATCTATCTTGTATACATTTGCTGAAAGACAAGCTGGCATTTTTAGAGGTAAAAGAGCACACTCAAGACAAAATGTTGTGCCGCAGACCCGGAAATGGAGTGGAATACCGTACTACTGCTCTTCTAGCACCTGTACAAGGACTCCCCAGGGCCAGAGCTGACCGGCTGACCTTGAGTTACTGATGCAGTCGAGACAAGGGGACTGACCACCTTGTCAGAAATTTCATTCTGGCTTTTGCCATTCCAAGTCAGCGTTGCATTTTATGATTGAACACGAAAAAAAGGAAAAAGTCCTCCTCAGGATGAACAATAAGAGGTAAAATTGATGCTCAGTAAATTAGCAAACGCTGCATGCACTTCTCCGAGAAAAAAAAGATCCCTTTCATGCTTTTTCTTCAGTGCTGGCAGTGTTGCCATGGAGACAGAAACCTCTCCTCCATGTATAATGCGTGCGCGTTGTGAGGACTTCAACCTCTAATCTACATATTTGGTTACACTTCAATTACTAATTCGCCTTATTACTCTTTTTTTTTACCTTCACACTCTGTAATTCTTTACCAGGATAGTGAATAAAGAGTAGAGGGAAGAATCGTTACACCTCAGTGCACAAATCCTCCTTAAAATATGGCATTTTTTTGGTAAGGTAATTTCTTTAGGATTTTCAAAGTCTTGTTTTCTTTTAAATTGAAAAAACCTATTCAACATAATTTTAAGAACAATGTATTATATATATAATTAAATGAATTATATATTATATATTGGAAGTATTTTTCCAAATGTTTCTGGGTGAACATTTATATACATATGTATGTGTAAACATATCCACAGGCATTCATACACACATATACAATTTTAAAAAATATGAATGATGAAATTTTACTATAAATACTGTTCTGTGAACAGTCACGAAATGAGTGCACAGCACCCCACTCCGTGGGTGTAATGATTTATTTGACCATTCCTACCACAGATGATAGGAGGTTACTGCAATATTTTGCTCTTGCAAAAAATACTGTGCATATGAACAAATATTTCCGTGGGGCAGATTGCAAAATGCAGAGCTGCCATCTGAAAGGGTATTCCCCTTTATATTTGAATAGATCCTGTTAAATTGTCTCCCAATTTGGCTGTACCAGTTTATATTCTAACCTTCTGAGCATGACGGTACCCATTCTTAATCCTGCCGAAATCTGGATGTCATCAACATCGTTCATTTCAGCAGTCTCAGAGGAAGAAATACTTTACCTTTCATTTTACATTTCCCTGATAATACTACTGATAAGACCAAGCAACTTTTTAATTGTTCACAGGCTACTGATATTTTTTTCCTGTAAATTCTCACTTAATAAGCTTTGCTGTTTTCCTATGAGCATCTCTTTCTTCTTGATTTGCTAAGGTCTTTGTATTTTATGGATATTTATATTTGTATATACATGCTACGTGTACTCTCTAACTCCAGAGCTAGCTTTGACTTCTTGTTTGGTATCTTTGGCAGTAAAGAATTAGAAAACACTCGGGTGGGGTGTTGGGGTAACTGGGTGATGGGCATTAAGGAGGACACTTGATGTAATGAGCTCTGGGTGTTATATGAAACTGATGAGTCACTAAACTACTTCTGAAACTAATAATAAACTATATATTAATTAAGTTAAATTTAAATAAAAAAACACTTTACACAGTCAATTTTGTCAATTTTTTTCCTTTATGATTTTGAGTTTTTAGTCTTACTGGGGAAGGTTTCCCCATCCCCAAATAATGAAAATATTTTCCTATGTTTGCTCAGAAAATTTAAAACAAAATATAGATAAAAGAAGATTCTATATTTTTTCCTAAATACATTTAATCAATCTATGATTTAATTTGGAACGAGGCAAGAAACTATTTTCTCCAAATGGATATATAATTATTTCAATGCTATTTATTAACTACCATATTTTTCCCCACTACTACAAAATGCTCACTTTAATTTCCCTAATATTACTAGATCTCTGTGTTGATCTGTTTCCTCTACTTACACTGTTTTTTTTATCTAACGTTTTGGCATCTGGGAGGAGGAGTTCTACCTCAATGCTCTTCAAACTTTTTTTTGAGGGGGAAAAACAGTATCTCTTCCTGATTAATTTTATTAATTTTATTTTAAATTTTTTTCAAAATGGGGCTTGAACCCACAACCCTGAGATCAAGACCTGAGCGGAGATAAGAGTTGGATGCTTAACCCACTGAGCCACCCAGGCACCCCTCTGATGAATTTTAAAATCAGTCTGTGAAATTGAAATCAAAACAATCCTATTGAAATTTTTCTTGGGGGATGCCCAGGTGGCTTGGTTGGTTAAGCAGCTGCCTTTGCCTCAGGTCATGATCCCAGGGTCCTGGGATAGAGTACTGCACCAGACTCCTTGTTCAGCAAGGGCCTGCTTCTCCCTCTGCCTGCCTCTCACCCGGTTTGTGCGCTCCCTCTGTTTCCCTCTCTGACAAATAAATAAATAAAATCTTTAAAAAAAAAGAAAAGAAAAGAAAATTTTCTTAGGATGTAATATATAGAAAGTTTGGGAGAGAATTAGTATCTTTTCATACACCAACATGATACATTTCTATTTATTTCAGTTCTATTTCACTTCTTTTTTATTAAATTTTATATTTTATACCACATAGGTCTTGAACATTTCCTGTTAAGTTTATTGTTAAGTATTTTGTATTTTTTGTTCCTACTATGCACAAAATATTTTGCATTATATTTTAATTTGCATATTATTTGTACAAAAGAAAACAATTATTTGGTAAATTTATTTGGTCTTAATAGTTTCTGAGTTGAGTGTCTTATATTGTCTGCTAGACAATCATGTCAAGTGTGACTAAAGACAGTTTTGCCTCTTCTTTTCTAAAAATTCTATTCTTATTCTTTTTCTTGACTCCTGGCTTATTTCTCCATTCCAAGGTTAATGGTAGCAGTAATAAAAAGTACTCTGGTCCAAAGCCAGTGTGAACACTTCTATCCCTAAGTATGTTGTGATAGGTTTATTTATACATCTCATTTACATGTCTATGCCAAAGACTCCCCCCCCCCCAACACACTTCCAAAATAAAATCATTTGTAGGGCAGTTCTTAGGTCCCCAGTGTGGGACTGGACTGAAAATGGCACAAACGGGAATGTATCAATTCTCTAAGATTGACATTAAGCAGGAGCAGCTGCTACCCTAAGCCAAACCCTACCCACAATGCCTCTCTTGCCTTTCGACAGCGGTCAGAGAGTCTTCTAACTAGAGGAGCAGACCTGGATATTTCCTGGGACTTCACCTGCTTGGGAATGTGGGTCAGGCCTTATTAGAAGCCTGCAATCTGTACATATGCCATCTGGTGGTGCCCTGGATTTGATAGTGAAGGCAAAATGCTTCTGTGTACCCCAGATACAGACGGGAGAGGTCTCCTAAAGCTTTTTAAGCAAAAGATAGAAATGCCCCAAGCCTCTAAAAAAAAGATCTTAGAAAAAGCTAGCGGTCAGAATGAGAGTCAAAATTCATTTTAAAGATGATGAATTTATGATATGCTTGTAGATCTGAGGCAATAATCCTAAATCACCAAGTAGTTTAATGATACCTAAGATACTCTTCTAAAATAGGCAGGGAAATGCATCTAGTACACCTCAGAGAACAATTTAAATTTCAGAGTATAAGGGCTACAATCTTAATGTAGATCTCTCAACACTTACACCTATGTGATTCCAGATAAAGGAAGTTTACGATAATGACCATGGAACAAGAGAGTAAATACAGGGGGAAAAAAATCTTCAGAAATAGATATGTAAAGTAACAAATGAATCTCTAGAAAAGTGCTTCTGCCATAATTTTGAAACCTTACTTTAAAACAGATAAAATTTTCACCTTCAGAGAAAGCTATGGAAAAACTCAAAAAAACTTCTGTAATTCTGACTGAATAGGGTATGTGTTTGTATAAACATTGTAATAACATGAATTTCAGAAAAAAATTGCTGAATTTTTTTAAAGAAATACCTGAGTATTTCTTTAGTTTCAGTTTCATAAAATGATTTTTTGATAAAGAGTTTTATTTTTCCTTCTGACCTTAGTCTTTCCTTTGGGTACATAATAAATTCCAGAAGCCCGTAAAAGAAAATAGCGCCTTTTCCATGATTTCTTTCCATCTTCTTTCAAATAAAGAGCTCCTTCAAGTTCTGGCACAATGATAGATGTTCCACAGAAGCTTTCCTGAAATTGAAATTCCAATTATAGAGAACCCATGAAAGAAACAAAAAACCATATTTTTGTTCACACTTAAACAAACTATGGCAAACCAGACTTTAAGCTAAAAGTCATTTGTTTATAACTCTGAATGCATACTTATATTGCACACTATTTGGCAAAAGAGTAGAGGGATACCATGGTGGCTGAATCTCAGCTCTTGAATAAGACTCAAGGCTTCTTCACCACTTAGTTTTGTGAACATGGGGAAGTCACTAAATTTCAGTTCCCCTTGTAAAAACTGAGTCATAATGGCCCAGCTTCATAAGAAAGGTTGCGAGTACAATCTTGGTATACTGTAAAAGAATTCCATAAAGGCTATTTCTGTTATTTTAAGTTGGTAAATAGAAGAATTATTTCTTTTCCTATAAGTAAAAAAAAAAATACTATTTTACTGCTAGGAAATAGAAAAATTAGAATATATAATCCTATACCTAAGTATGTTTAAGTTAATCTATTCTTGTGATGGTTTTCTTACTGAAGAATAAAGAAAGCAATTAATAGGGGTGCCTGGATGGCTCAGGTCATGATCCCAGAGTCCCGGGTTTGAGCCCCACATTGGGCTCCCCGCTTGGTGGGAAGCCTGCTTCTCCCTCTCTTACTCCCCCTGCTTGAGTTCCCTCTCTAGCTGTGTTTCTCTGTCAAATAAATAAATAAAATCTTAAAAAAAAAAAGAAAGCAATTGATACTATGCTATCAGAAAAGGAGAGGGACGGAGTAAATTTTCTAGGTGTAGATTTTCAAATGTCAAAACTTGCATGCAATTATATAATTCTTAGTAATTTTATTTTTTAAAAAAGTGCAGTGAAATTACATATCATTCTGTCTTCCAGTTCAAATACTCAAATTTATTTTGGGCTTTCTTTTTTATAACTTTCAACTTTGTTTCATTCCATCTCATAAACATAGAATAACTTAATTTTGTACCCTGCAAGTAAATCTATATGTAGTGGAGCTGGGGATACATTTTTGTTCACATTTTCCCCAATTTAGCTAGCATTTGTTGCTTTGTCAGTAATCTCTTCAATCAGATTTTTGGTCCAAATTATAGAGCAGGATAAAGCAATTTTTCATAGTGCAATATGCTTTGTATTTTCTTTCACATCCAGCTTTTAATACACTGCTAAAGTCCTATGCCAAGAACTATGCCAGGACGCCTGGGTGGCTCAGTCGGTTTAATGTCTGCCTTTGGGTCAGGTCATGATCCCAGGGTCCTGGGATCAAGTCCCATGTCTGGATCCCTGCTCAATGGGAGCCTGCTTCTCCCTTTCGAGGACTCCTCTCTTGTGCTCTCTCCTGCTATCTCTGTCACTATCTGCCTCATCCTGAAATAAATAAACTCTTTAAAAAAAAAAAAAAGAACTATTCAGGCAACTGTGTATATCAAGGCATAAGCAGTCCCTGATTTCCAGATAGCTGATGGATAAGCACTGATTATAAACAAATGGCTGTGTCAGGAAACTTCACCCTCCCTGTCCATGTCTGTCAGTCCCTCTCACTTTAGGTATACTCAGAACCTGAATCTCCTTGCTGCTAGGGACAGCTGGTGCTTTCTCTTCCTCAGCTCAACCGGAGTCTGGTAAATGCAGAGAACATCCTCATTCCCACTGCTGGGCCTCCGTGGGAAATACCCACTGCGCTCTTGCACTGCGCTCTTGGCCCCAGAAAGCAGAATTTGTACCATGTTTTCAGGAGCTTGGGGGTAGCAGAAGGTTCTTGGGCATACTCCATCTGGTACAGGGCTGGGAGAATGTGGTGGGGAGAGACACCTGTGCGGGAGCCTGGCCAGACCTTGGTGAAGGGGAGAGGGTGCTTGTCAGTGTCAGCGAGCTGGCTCCAGCTGTGAATGTGGCCCAGGTGTCACCAGGTCTTCTGAGTTTTCAGAAGTTTCAAATCTACTAACTCAAGAAAAGGTCAACGCACTGCTGAAGGTGAAGAAAGCCTGTCGAGGGCTCCCGTCTGTGACCTGCGGTCTCTGCACTCCTCTGCATTACATGCTGGGAACAGATCCCTGAGTTTTAGCATAGCTCATATGTGAAAACTCACTAGGAGTTTCAAAAACAAAATTAACCATCAGATGACCTTTAGGAACATGCCCCTACAGTGATAATCACAAACATTTGCATAGGACTAGGACTATCTATCTCCCAGGACAGCTGTAATAACAGTGTGATCCAGGAGACTGAGACTGTTGGACTTGCCCAATAACACATGAACCTCAATGGCAGACCCAGACCTTGTTGTGTCAGGTCTCCCAATTCCAAAGTTTCTACTTCCTACCATACCAGGCTACTGGAAGAGCATCTTAGAATTCACTGTATAGAAGATTTAATCTGACTTCTGTGGAGCACTTAAGTAATGAAAAACATGGAATGTTGAGATGAGTTTTACGTGGATTTGTAAGTGTTTTAGTCAAGAATTACTAATCCAACTTCATGAAAGTAAAATATAGTCTGAAGCCATACTTTTAAACTGACTCAAAGAACCAGTTTAATTATCTAAATAGCTATAATTTAGTAATAATTTGATTGTAAAACCCCAACTTAAAATTTCAGTGTGTCTCCGCATCTCATTGTTCCGAGAAGCAAATAATTTAAAAATAGATACAGTTAATATCCTTCTCTTTTCCTCCACTCAGCAAAATTAAACTTACCTCAAGTAAGGATTCCTTGTTCTTAGCATTCATTTTCTCATTTGTTTCTTTTCCTTCTTTTTTTCCTTTGTTATCCAGGTAAAAATTCTAAGTAAAATATTAAAAGAGCAGATCAGTAAGTGTTCATCGCCATGCTAGCCACTGCAGGGAACTCATGGTCTTGCTGGAAAGAGCACACACACCTCCAGGAAATAACGTGGGAACCACAGCATAGGGTCTGTGTCAACTGAGTGTCTACCGATCCTTTACCAAGTGCGGACGATGGCGCCACTCAGGCTGATGTAAATACTACATTCTCTTCTTCCCACAGTGCACAATCAATGAGGAAACAAATAAAAGATTGAAATATATGACACCATTTAGCTGTTAAGTTCCATTGTCTAGAACCTGTACCCAATGCTGGAGGCTGGGAGACCCTAATGTCCTAGAAGAGGCTGGATCTGGATAGCAGGGAGAGCTTGTGCCCCAAGTGTAAGAGGGTGACCTCTCTGGCTTGTAGGTGTCATGTGGCATTCCAAGGCCTGTGGACTAGACATTCTGGCTTATTAAGAGAAGCCTGAAATCTGGAGTTTTATTTATTTATCCATTTTAAAGATTTATTTATTTATGCATGTGTGTCACAGAGAGAGAGAGAGAGAGAGAAAGAGAGCGCTAGAGAGCATGGCAGGCAGAGGGAGAAACAGGCTCCCCACTGAGCAAGTAGCCAGATGCAGGATTTGATCCTAGGACCCCAGGATCATGACCTGAGCCAAAGGCAGATGCTTAACTGACTAATCCACCCAAGTGTCCCTGAAACTGGAGTTTTATAAATGCTGGTGACTACTTTTAACTTTTAAAAACCATATGGGTCAGGCACCTGGGTGGCTCAGAGGGTTAAGCCTCTGCCTTTGGCTCAGGTCATGATCTCAGGGTCCTGGGATCGAGTCCCGCATCAGGCTCTCTGCTCAGCAGGGAGCTTGCTTCCCCCCCTCTCTCTGCCTGCCTCTCTGCCTATTTGTGATCTCTCTCTCTGTCAAATAAATAAAATCCTTAATAAAAAAATATAAAAAAAATAAAAACCATATGGGTCAATCACAGCATGATGTTTGCTTCCTGGCAACTTCTGGGGACAGATGGAAGTAGAAATGGCATTTCTGGAAAGACAACTAGCGTTAGAAATACAGGGAAGACCATGGTTCAATAGCATTCATGAATGGTTTTACCGTCTCTATGTAGAGTTTGTGCTTAATCTATGTATCATCTTTTGCTAATACTAAATATTAATGAGATGGCTAACTAAATGTTAAATGAATATGTTTCTGGAAAATCATGAATATCCAAGGGTTAATCTTCGCATAAGCACAGTAGCTGATATCAACATAAAAAGTGATTATTATGAGTAATCACTGTCATAATTAAAACACTGAAGATTTTATGTGAAAATGTAGACTTTTATAAAATAATACATGAAAAAATATATTAAAACTAAAATTAGGACCTTCCTGAATTTAGACACAAATGTTTATTTTTATCATAAGGGTGTTTCTCCAAGTGTGATTCCCCAGACTACGTTGATGCTCAGAAAAAAGCATGTTCCTGGGACCCCCACCTACTGGACTGGGATGGGCCTGGAAATCTGCATGCCAACACACTTCCTGCAGGATTTTCACTGACATTAATTTTAAGAACAGAGTGTACTGTAGATGGTCAACAGACACACACACAAAATATCAATATCACTCATCATATGAAAAATATAAAATTAAAACTGTACCATGTCATACATGTCAGAATGGCAAAAACGAACAACACAAGAAACCACAGGTGTTGGCGAGGCTGTGGAGAAAGGGGAACCCTTTCATTTTAAGCTTAATGTCCATACTTATAATTTTAATGTTTTTAAGTTGTTTTAACCAACTGTGTAATTTCTTAACACTGAAGTGCCTTAGGATGACAGGATATAAAAAAATTACATATCAGTTTTTAAACAATTTGTTGAAGATAAGTATGACAGAGATCGGTAAGAGACTTCACAAGCATAGGAATATATTACAGTAGGAGAAATCCTTGTGGAGAAAACAGAATGGGAACAGTTCAAGGGGAAAAAAAGGAACAATGTAAAATTTCCCAAATGTTAAAAAGCTTATTGTCCACCACCAAGAGGGAACCCTAATGTACACTGTGGACTTGGGTGATAATGGCATGTCAGTAGGTTCACTGACTGTAACAAAGACACCACTGTGGTGGGGATGCTTATATTGGGAGAGACTATGCACATGTACAGAATATATAGGAATTGTCTCAGTTTTACTGTGAACCGAAAACTGCTCCAAAAAAATAGCTATTAAAAAATAGCTATTCACATGCTTCTTACATGGATCCTGGTGGGAAATCAAAATGCCATGAAACTGTATTTAGACCCCACCGGATAGTTTTTAAAATGTCAAAATCCATCATGTACTGTTCATTGCATTATTTGCATCTGTTTAAACTAGTGTTGAAAAATTCTGGATGTGAGCATATAGGTCTCACTGATTCTGACGCACTCCCAGTATTTAATAGTGTGTAATGGTGTGTATGTTTTTATCCATCTTTAAGACTTTGGGGGCCATCTGTCACATTTTTTTCAAGTTTCATCTTTTTATCTCTATTTCATTCTTAGCCAGTTTTGCTTGTTTGGCATCTATTCCTAAAGTTTTGGGTTTGGGTGAAGTATTGATGAGCGAAGTGCATTTAAACCAATGGTTTGATGCCACTGGCTACGGGCACTGTTCCCAGCCAGGAAGACAAGGACCTAGTCCAGGAATAGTGGATGCCCACATGGATCTGACCTCCACTAGCTCTGACTGCCCTGAGATGGCAGGAATCAGCACAATACCCCTGAGTCTGAATACAATGAATAGTACCCTTGATTATTATCAAGGTGGTTGCAGGACCTTCTGTCACATCATAACCTTCTGCAGATGGCATTTCACTCATCATCTCTACTTCCATGAATCATTTTTCTGCAATAATGAAGCCTAAACCTCAGCTTTGTGTACCTACAAAGAGTAGAGCACATTCTATTCAATAGCTTCAGCCATGATAGCAAAGCTGGACTGCACAGTGGCAGGGAAATGGACTCTAGTATAAAAGAAAAATAGGCAAAATAGGCATTGGGGGTCGCAATTGGATTCTCAGAAGTAACAGGATGCTGGAAACTGACTAACCTGCCTGAAAATGCTCTTTAAATGAATCCCACACAATTACCACTGGACGAACTCGTGACTAGAAACATTCCTTTCTGGCTTGTTTTTATTTTGATCAATATGTTATTTTGACAAGTTTCTTTCCCATCAGTCTACCTGAATGCGACTCCCTGTCCCTATCCTCACCACTCCATGGTCCAGCCATATAACAATTTTCCATGACCTAAATGCACATCCCCTTTTCCTTTTGGACTTTGCATACGCCACTGCTTAGAGTGCTTGCTTCTTCTTCCCCTGGCTAACTCCCACAGGTTTACCAGGTGAATGCTTGCACATTAGTTTCTCTGAGTAAATTTCCTTGCCCTCCCTGTGCTCCACAGCAGCTGGTATTCAACCCCATCTCAGAGCTTTCTAGACCCCATTCTAATTTCCTACTTCCCTTCTTTTCCCTCCCATCCTCTTTTCTTTTACTGCTATTTAGTTGCCTTTTCTACTGGTTTATTGGGACCACATCTGATCACCTTTTACTGAAGATAACAATTTTCTTCTGAATCCTGCAGTTCATTAATTGTATTGATATATTGTCTAGAAGGTCTTTCAGATGCTATTTCCTATGAGGTTCTGCAGTATTTTGTCGTAAACACCATGCTGGTTTTTCCTCTTCACTCATTCTAAATCAGGGCAAGATTGCTCTGTAGTCAGTAACCGTTGCAGGCATGATCTGTGGTTTGCCTTGAGGGGCACTCTCTTTGCATCTATGCAGAGGATATTTTTTCCTTGGGGTTAAGACTAAGGGGTTAACTGACTGCCCAGTTCCTACTTTCGCTGCTCTTCTAACCTTGGGTTTTATGAACGAATATAGTAACTACAAAACTAAAATTCTCAGCATACAGTTTCACTAAGGCTCTTGTGTACTGTCAAGAGCATTTTTTGGACAGCGACTTAATCTTAAGATGGTACCAGGACACAGTCTACGTCCTACACTGCTCTTGAGTTAAAGCTGGAAGAGCAAAGATCACCTTCATTTTTGTATTCTCCATAAACAGTGCAGGTTGCACATGTGAGCAGACATTCCACAAGGTCTGCTAAAGCCAAGCAAACGGAGTGAATTCCACTAAAGCTTCATCATGTAAGTCAACATAGGAAAGACAGTCAGTATTTTAAAAGCTTTTGAGAAGAACAAATAAACTGTTCAGAGTCTTAGCCTTTTCCTTTGATAATTTCTGGTTAAATCTCGTTCTTCATGCACAGTTTCTAACTAACCCTTGACATAGTTCCTAGACAGCACCCTAATCCAGCTGGGCCCAAAGATCAAGCTTGTAGGTTCACAGATGTAGCCCAGACTAGGGAGTGGGAACAGGTATCCGTTATGCACTACTCTGTTCTGGGATTTGCCACTACATATAAATGTTGGCAAATAACTAACAAGCCAAATGAAATACAGAATGTATTTGGATTTTTGAATTAACTGCTTGAGACACTGCTTTAGGAGAAAAATCTAAGGCAATTAAACAAAACAATCTCCAGATACTGTTTCCATAAGAAACTTCCTCCAGAAATACTCTTCTCTCGGATTTGTTATTCTTTTGGTGTAAACTTAAAAAAAAATGTTTCTGTTAAAAATTATCAAAGGGTCTCAGTATACAGCTTTTACAAAGGGACTGTGGGTATTTCAAAATAACAAAGCCTCCCTTTTAGGAGTCATGATATCAACATAGGAATGGTCACAGTCTACCTCAAGAACAAGGTAAGAGCCCTAGGGGCAGCATGCTGAAGAAGCTATTCATGTGGAGCATTGATCAGAAAAGACAGATTTTCCAACCAAACACTGAGAAAATGGAAATACTTAAAATCACCAACTTCAAAAATGCTTCCACTTCCATTATGGTCTTTAAATGTGATTGTTGATTAGAAGAATCTACTTATATAGCTTTTAGAACATATTATTTTCCAGAAGAATGCAGCAGGAGCATTTCTGCTTCCACCTATGATAGAGCTTGCAGTTACAAAGGTCCACAAAAAGAGCTAGAAAAGCTAGATTAAAAAACATCTGCGCAAAGGTTCTGGAGAGCGATGGAGGCAACCAGGACTTCAGGGACCAATATCCAAGAGAGAAAGGAACCATAAAGAGGTGCTGAGACATTCTGAGAGCCACATTTCCCCCCTGGTGAGAGGCTGAGAATCATGGCAGAGGACTTAAACAGGCACCTCACAAAAACAAGTATTTATATGGATAATAATTTAGGTACTCAAATCTTTGGCAATAGAAAATTTGACTTAAAACCACAGGACATACTACTATACATTCACACAGAATAACTAATTTTATTATTATATTTTTAATGGCAACACCAAGGGCTGGCAAGGATTTGGAATAACAGGAATTCTTCAATATTAATGAAGGCAAATCATGCAGTCACTTTGGAAAACCGTTTGTCACTTTATCCTAAGGCTAAATATGTGCATAACCTGTGATCCTGCAATTGTACTTGTACGTATATATATATATAAGAAAAAAGTCTACATATGTTCAACAAAAGACAGGTATGAAAATGTTCTCAACAGCATTAATTGTTAAAGCCTCGAATTCAAGAAAAATCAAATATCTATCAATAATACAACAAATAAGCTTTTTTCTGATACAATCACACAATGGAATACTAAATGGCAAAGAAAGAGAACAAACTATGGACTGCCATATGCAACAACATGAATGAAGGTAAACACCAAAGAGTAATGATGACTCCATTTTATATGAAGTTGAAAAGCGGGAAAAATCAGGGCGAGAGAGGACCAAATCGTGATTATCTTGGTAATAGGGCTGGGAAGGGTGCAAGTGTGTCTGCTGCTACACCAGTAGTCTTGACATGGGTGGCCATTAAATGTGATGGACACTTTGTAAACATTCACAGGGTATAGTTATGTTTTGTGCACTGATGCATTAGACGCCATGGCAAGCTGCAGATCCACTAACACCCATTCTCCCCTTCCTCCTCTTGGTTGATACAATACTGTAGCCCCATTACACAACTCTTGAGCACCATATTTTTTTTAAAGATTTTATTTATTTATTTGACAGAGAGACACAGCAAGAGAGGGAACACAAGCAGGGGGAGTGAGAGAGGGAGAAGCAGGCTTCCCGCCGAGCAGGAAGCCCGATGTGGGACTCGATCCCGGGTCTCTGGGATCATGACCTGAGTCGAAGGCAGTTGCTCAACCAACTGAGCCACCCAGGCGCCCCTATACACTGATTTTCAACCGCATAGGTGGTTGATGCCCCTAACCTCCCCTCAAAGCCCCGAAGGATTATTCAAGGGTCAATCATACTTTTACTCTTCAATATTTGTCAAAAATAATAGTACTTAATTGTTCTGTTGTCAGCGTGCCACCTGTCAAAGCTAGAGATGACTGTAGAAAAAAGTACAGGGCAGGGGAAAGAATATATTCTCATGAAGAAGCTGAAAATATCCTTCTATTTCTGCCTCTAGTGATAGGGCGCTTAGTGTTTGTTTTTTTTTTAGATTCATTTATTTTAGAGAAAGTGTACAGGGGGAGGGACAAAGGGAGAGGGAGAGAATCCTCAAGCAGACTCCCCTCTAAGCATGGAGCCCAATGCAGGGCTTGATTCCACAACCCTGAGATCATGACCCAAGCCCAAAGCAAAAGTTGTCCGCTTAACCAACTGAGCCATCCAGGCACTCCAGGACTTGTTTTTTTTTTAATCTTGATATAAAGGTGTCTGGAATGTGCCCAGTGATCTCCTCCATGTGCAACATTCTCTGGTTTTCCAAAAAAGACTTAATGACCCTCATGCAATTACAGTTGGCTGGAGTCGCCAGCAGAAAAAGTCTTATACTTCTGAGACATCCTTGTACATTTGACTTGAAGGAAGTCTTTTCAAATATGGAGGACAATGTTTTTTATTATGCAGACTGCTTGTAGAATTAAATCACAGGAAATTGTACATTTTTTAGGTGCTCTCTTTAGTTATCCCCGCATCACTAAGCATCAAATATTAGCAACACCAAAAAGGAGTGTCTTTAAAACAGGAAGCATTAGTGACCCTTAGTGCATCAAGGTACAGTGAATTAATGCGGTCAAATGGAAATAAGGACAGAAGAAGAAGATTAGTCAGCAGACAGATTCGCTTTGGATGCTGAACCCAAAGAAAAAAATTGGTTTCTTTTCTTTCTAAATACTTCAAGGGCCTATTGTTGACATATTACCCAAGAGCTGGGTTTGTATTTTTTGAAAGGAATATATTTGTGCTATTTTGTGAGACAATGAATCATGTTTGTTAATACACAGGTGACGCTAAAAAAAATCTGTACTTTCTATGGTTTAACAATACACAAGTTATCTTACCTGGGGGTTTTTAAATACAGCATATTTTTCCTTTTTCTCCAAAAACAGCACTTTATTTTCTGTGTCTCTTGTCCAGTCTGATAAGACTTCAACAACATTTTCATGGTCTTCAAAAATCCTTTCTGATGAAACAAGAAAAAGCATTCTTTCGGACCCACGACATTAGGTTTTTCCAACAGAGAAATGAGCTAGTACTGAGTTAAACACAATGCTTCCTACCTCTCATTGGTTTTTAGAAATTCCTAATTCCTACATGATATCACACTGTAACTCCCCTAATATGTTTCCTCTTCAGGGTCAGGTCTTCAACTTATTTGCCAAAAAAAAAAAACAAAACAAAAAAAACCATGACAGATGAGCACACAACATTGTGTAATGGCCAGTCACTGCACTTTTTTCTTATTAGCATTTCTGACTTTAAATAGTCCCAGATGGTGGTAAACATCCGATCTGTAAGGAAGACCATGAAGCAGTAATTGGCTAAACAACTTTGAATGAAGCTGTGGGACATGTGATATATTCTCTAAAACATCATCCCTGAAGACTCTGAAAACAATGTATGCATATCTGAAACAAACCTAAACATAAGAAAAGCTTTCATTTCTATTTGACTCAGAGAGTTGAAAAGTAGTTCAAGAGGTTATTTCAATGTAGAACTTTTACTTCAGAAAAAAAAAAAATTCACTGAAAGCTTCTAAGGCAGTCAATTCCACCAAGCTCTCCCGAGAGAAAACAAACTGTTCTGAGTGATCTTAACAATGAGAAGAAGGAACAAGGGTATTTCTTCAATTGCCTTTTTACCGTTTTTTTGTTTTGTTTTGTTTTAACTCCATTAATTTTTACCAACTGTCTTTTGCTCTTTGGGGCTGAGCCTCTTCAACTAGACAAAAGGGATGATGGTAACGGAAATGAACACTGATGTACGGCAGAGTTATGCTGTAGTTTAAAGAAGTAAACTCTAAAGCGATATTAGCTACAGATACTCAGGCCCTCCCATAATTGGCTCAGTTTACTAAGCAGGCAGTGAGAGGTAACATCCTCTCACTTTCTATTCCTTATGGAACCACTAGAGAAGTGGCAATGATAATGCTGACACCCCCCCCCCCAAGGTGTGGCCCCTTACAACAATCTGAGTCACTTCACCATAGAGAAACGAAGAGACAAGCACCGAATCTGACATAAGGAGAGTGATTTATGGCAAGTCTTGAGAGCCTTGAACCAAATTCTTCTTAATAATAGACCAAACCCCATCATAACGCAAACCCACAGGTTTTTGGAGCACAGTCTATTACGGGGGATGGGACTTACCGATTTGCAGTTCTGTGTAGATTTCATAAAGACACCAGTCTACGTTGCAGTCACAATGCGTTTTCTCAAAAAGGTTGTCTAGAACATCTCGGGTCAATTGCCGCTCATCCACCATCAGTGACTTAGTGCTGTTATCATTCATGTGCACCTTGACAACGAGCTGGGGATAGAGCCACAGAGCAGCCAGTAAGTTTCAGTCACTGGAGAACCCCATCGAGATTAAGGTTTCAGAGCTGCTACTCCTTTTGTGAATTTAAGTGAGAATGTGTTCTGCAAAGTCATTCAATATCAACTCACGCTCGATACTTGTTTAAGGTACTAAGAATATAGGGCTAGAGAAACTAATTCACAGAAACAAAACGACCCCCCCCCCCACACACACATAATAATGTCCTTTCCCAGCCTTCAGACACTCTGCATTCTGGTCAAGGAAACTGAAAATAAGCAGAATCAAAGCAGCGTTGACTTCCTGCTTTCCTGACATGTTTCTGGCACTTGTCCAGGTTCATCCTAGAGCCCAGAAGCATGTCTTGATTGAAAGTGTATCTATAATAAACTCTTCTCTTTTGTTTAGCTGGAGCTGAGTCCTAGTTCATGCAACCTGAGGTTTCTAAGATACGGGCAAGACCAAGTTACTCTACAGCTCTTTTGAAAAGTCAGGTGTACAAGCGACAACAGCACCACTGAGAGGTCTTGCAGGGCCTCTCAAAGGCTGTGTGACAGCAAAACATGTTTTAGATTAGAGGTGGATTAAGAACGATGAATGATGACTGAGAAACAAGCTATTTCAGAGGCATGCAGGTAAATCAGTAATCTAACTTACTCTTCATTTCAGTTTTTAATTTCACAGTCAAATTGGTCATTATCCCATTCTAAATCCAGAGGGTTTACTTATCTTTAATAAGGACATAGGATTTCACTGGTTTTTCCCAGGCAACTTGGCTAAGTTACTAAATCTGGGGATTTAGTGTCTTTAGCATTCACCCTCGCTGAGAGACCATGATTCTGATGTAACATAACAGAATTCATGACATAATACAACCAGGGCCTGGATTTTTTCTGAAACCTGTGTATTTGTAGTGTATTTCTAATTATAGCAGTTATTATTTATGAGTGCTACTGGTTTAATGATACTATATATCCGGTCTACAAAAGGTACACTGGAAATGGGCCTGCTAAGTCCTAATTTACTACACTTCTATGTTTAGGGAAGATTTTTTACAACTCCTTCTGGGAGGAACTGTGCTTCCATTTTATTCTTTACCAAGATCACTGATCCTACCTAACTAAGTAGGAAGTAGGTTTAGCTGGAGTCAATTGAGTTGGAGTCTACCTTTGAATTCAAGGCCAGAAGGAAGTCTTGCCTTTCTCTTTTCAGACAGCACAGCTTGAACCATCAACCTGCGGTGCCTACAACCATATACACTATGCACACCAGCAGAGAAGGCCTGAGAACACTGTCAACCAGAACTACCTGATACAACTCTTACTTAAATCTGTATTCTAACTTGAAAAGAGAAGTGTGAAATAGCTAAAGACAAGTCCTGCCTATTCTGTTTGTCTAGGGTTGGTGCTGGCTACTCACAAGTGAGACTTATAAAAATATGAATAGGGTGTCTGGGTGGCTCAGTTGGTTAAATGTCTGCATTCAGCTCATGTCATGATCTCAGGGTCCTAGGAATGAGTCCCGCATCTTGTTCACTGCTCAGCGTGGAGTCTGCTTTTTGAACCTCTCACTCTCCCTCTCTCTCTCTCTCAGATAAATAAATAAAATCTTTTTTTTTTTTTAAATGTGAATAGATGGACTAAAGAGGCCATACAATTGGTAACATTTCTTCCTTCCCAAGAGTTTGGGTCAGGTTCTGAGAGCTGAGAAACTGCCCTTCCTGTCCCACTTCCACCTATCTGATCTTGAATGTTCTGTAGTGAGCAAAAAGAAGAGCATAGTTCCTGCGGATTGTTATGCAGAGTTACAGAAAACAAACAAGGGTTTTGGGGGAGATAGAAATCTGGGCGAGGGGCTGGCAGGGACCACAAACTGAAGGGCCTACATGTATGTCTTCCCTTCTCAACACCTGCACACGAGAGTCAAAACACAGACAGAGGAATAAAAGTGCATTTCCTCTCCCTGGATCATTCAAATTAGACCTTTATTCCAGGTTTGTCTGAAAAATACTTATTTCTCCCTTAAAAACCTGTAAAACCTGTAGCCCAGAAACATCTTGTTGGATAATTGCGCTTTTTTTTTTTAATTGTATGTTTATCTTTTGAATTATTTAAGATGATAGGCCTAAGTGCCACAATGTCAAAGACGAGTCTTCTGACCTGGGGAATGAAGCATGGAGGGTTGCACTGAAAAAAGAGAAAATCCTCATATAGCAGGCTTTGCTTTACTATGATTTGTTTTCTGTGTGTAAAAGGCATATCCACTGCTCTCTGCTGAGAATATTGCTATAGAGTAGCTATGTCTCCTAAAAAACACTTCCAATTTTAGGACTGAGAAGACTTAATCTTCCTGATGGAAAAATTTAATGATATTTGCCCACATTTCATTTTTGCATAGGGATTCTTGAGAAAATAAAACATATGTTTGTGTTTTGTTTTTATATAGAGGAAAAAAAAACCTAAACCACATAATTTGATAGTGATAAAAGGTTTTTTTTTTCCTTTTCTTTTTTGGCAGAAATTGCAAACTAAATTTAATCCACATGTAGTTATATCTACAATTACAGAACTTAGAAAATAGAAAAAAAACAAGGCTGGAGACTTTTAGCAAGAAGAAATTATGTTTACTGTTCTTCATAGCTTCTGTCACATTTAGAGCAGAAGAGTAGCTATACCAACACATAATATGCTAGATCCCAGTTATGTGATTCAACAAGCAGAGTGCTTTTCATGTCGACACTGTTTGCTAGAGGGTAGCATGATTGAGCACGGAAAAACCTCCCCTTTCTAACCTATTACAGTAAGGACTTTATGGTTTTTATAATTTCTCCTTTTTCTTTTGCCAGTTGTTAAGTAAAGGAATATTCTAGCTCTAAATCCTTTATAGGTTTCTTTGCTTTGGTGCTAAAATGTGCACATGGAATTGTTTTACTGTGTCACAGAGCTTTAAGACAAATGAAAAAACATGAAATTCACAAGTTTTTATTTCCAAAACTTTGTAACGTAAGTTGTGTACATCATTCACAATCCAAAATGAAGTCAACACTCCACAGAATACTTGAGGGCAAAGTACTTCAAATAGATTTGATTTACACGTTGCAGGTTAGTATGAGCACATCTTGGTTACTTCAGTAGTGTGCGAATATGTCTCAGTTATGCTCACAGTCTTTTGTTTTAAGGGATACATTTGGAGTGCTTGGAATCAGACCAAATATACAAGTTGGCTTCTTAATTTTCTTTCTTTTCCCACTGATCAGAGTAACTTCTGTTTTACATCTTCTTTGTTGAATGAAAATAGGTTGTGCTTTGTCTTTACTGTTACCATCCACCCACCCAAGTTATGAAGAAGTTCTCTGGCTTTCTGATACACTGCAGGAAACAGCTGCTATCTACTCCCCCTCTCTTAGCCTCCAGTTGAAGCAAATCGGCTGAAAAAACTAGTTGTCCTGCCTTTTTATCTAACAATCAACTTCTCTTTTCACTTCCCCTCTGAAAATACAGCCAATATGGCCCCCTTTTTATAAACAATCCAGCAGTTTAAAATAGTTTAAGTAATTATGAATTTTCTTTTTACTCATTTCCTTTTGTATTTTTATCTGACAGGTAAAGTCAGTGGTAGAGGGCAACCCATGTCTATAGACAGTGAGCTACTGCACTAGAGTGGGCTGTACAGCCAGCCATCTTACTGGTCATCCTTCTGCCTACAATCCATTTTCCACAAAGCAGCCAGGATAAACTTCACAAACCTAATATTATCCCCAGGTAAAAGCCCTCAAATGGCTTTCCAGTGCACTTATAATATATTCCAAACTCTTCCTTGGGTCCATGAGGCTGTGTGGCCTGACCTGCCTCTCTGACCTCAAATTCTCCTCCACTTTCCCTCCTACTCAATGGCTCTCTGAGCAATGGTCATACAGCCCTGCCTGGGACGCACCCTCACCATACCCGTGGGGAGCTAGCCTCTTCTTGCTGCCAAGGTCTTTGCTCAAATGCTGCCTCCTTAGGCCTCCTCCATCACTAGGTCCATCTAGAAGTGACTTGGGCACTCTTCGTCATGGTTTTCTGCTTTACTTTCTTCCTAACACTTACTCCTCCTCTAGAATTTAAGTCTACGTAGGCAGGGATCATACCTGAACTGGTTTACCTCTGTAAGCCCAGCACCTGTTCTATGAGATGGGGATGCATCACTGAAAAAAACTTCTGGAACTTCCCCCCTGGAAGAACTTCTGTGGGGATGGGGAGGGGAGGTAGGCAATAAACAAGATAAACAAGTAGAGCGGTTGGATGATGATGAACACTGAAGAGAAAAAGAAAGTAGGAAAGGGGTGTGGTATTGGGGGTGTATGTGCAATGTCAGATAAAGAAGTCCTTACTGAGCAGGTGGTCAGACCTAGGGGAGGAACAGAGAAAACCCACTGGCATCTGCAAAAGGGCTTTCAGGTAGGGCACCATAAAGTGCAAAGGTCCTGAGGCCAGGGCCTGCCTGGAATGTTTGAAGAGCAGTGGTGAGACCAGGTAGTGAGAATGGGGTAGGTGGGAGGGGACAGTAGGCAGCCAGATCATCTAGGGGTTTTAGGCTGTGTGAAGATTGGGCTTTTCTGTGTGAGATGAGGTGCTGTGGGAGGTTTTAGCATGGGAGGGATGAGAGACACGGCAGGAAGTGGAGCACACACAGAAACAAGACAGCTCATGCACAGTAACAGGAAAGACTGTGGACTCTTTGTCATAGGTGCAGGCACGCAGGAAGGTAAATGTGTCAGGAGCATATGGACCTTTGCTTCTGGTGCTTCTGTGTTCGGTGCCACAGGCAGCAACATCATTAGCTGAGAGAATTGGATGAGGAAAGAAGTATTGGAGGTTTTAAAGGAGAGGAAAGATAGGAATCCTTTCCTCGGTTAGCAAGTGTGTGACTGCACTATTAGGAAGCCCGGCAGTGCTGAGAGCCCAGGTGAGTGGGAGGACAGCTGGATATGGGGTTTAATAAGGTAGGTATGAGGGGAGAGAAAGGCAAGGCAGCCAAGGATGTGTGATTCCAGGAACTGATCATAGCATTTAATCAATGTAGAGAACTGGGAAGAATAATGGTGAAAAAGTGCCTGCGTGTTTAGAACGAATGGGGCCACACTGATCTGGGAAGACCTCATAGATGAACTCTGAATGTCTGGATCCAGGAATAGTCAAGGACTATTTACTGAATATCATTCAACATGTACTGAACACCTTCATTCAAGGCACCATGAGGGATGCTGTAGGAGCATAAAGTCTATTGCTCTCCACCCAACTAGAAGTAAAAAGTTCTTACGTGGTCTCAGACATGATATATGCTTCAAGAACTGAAGTAAGACTGTTTCATCTTTCTCCTGAGTAACCAAATTAACTGTTATTAACACTTAACTGTTACTAGGTATGTGCTTCTACTGAGGTTAAATACATGTGGTTCTGTTATAATATATTTGTTGGAAAACCTACAGTCTACAGAAAACACTCAAAATTGCAGGCTGATTCAAAAAATAGGATTAAGCAGGTCACTCAAAATTTATGCAACTTTGAGCCCTGAGCACTAGCCATAACAACATTTGGGATCTCAGGATATAAGCAGGACATCTAGGGCAGGTGGCAGGGCTGAAGGCTGCCTCAGGTTTTATGAAAATTGCACAAAAGCAATCATGGAAATGCTAAGGCCAGGCCAATGCAAGCTGAGCTCTGACCCAGTAAAAGTGCATTCAGAAGGTGGCACCACTTACTATTATAGGACACCTGAGCAGAACCTAAGAGGGTGTGCCCCCAGGGGACGGAGCCCCAGGAATGGAAACTTGGAAGCTTCCACATTTACAATAACAGAGGTCCTGATTTATCAGGCACAAATGAACTAACTGATGTCACGGAAAGAGTAATTAACTATTTGATTATCTCTGTACTAAAATTTTAACAAAATTACAACTATTTGGAAAACACCACTCCAAATTTTATTTATTTTTTGTCATCAAGTATAATACCATGTTATAAATTTAACTGCCCCATGCAAAAGTGATTCATGATTTACCTTCTTGACCTTGGCCTCCTTCAGTTTTTCCAATGCTAGCTTAATTTTATCAGCCTTGGCTTGGGCTGCTTCTTCTTCCTGTAAAACAGCAAGACAGACATTGAACACAGCCCACTAGAGAAGAGCAGTGAGGAGGTACCCATGCCATGGCTAATGTCAAAATTATGTTACTTTGACAGATTGTGTTGGGGGCACAAATTTCACATGTTTGATTTTCAGAATTTAAATGACTATATCAAAAGTCTTCAGCCCAAAGATGTAGAAGGCAGTCACCCTTTGTATCTTAGGGACAGTAACTTTAGAGATAAAATGACAACTCTAAAAGTGCTTCACATATGTAGTCCACAAAAATCTCTGAGTGGATCAAGACTGGGGCTAACCCAAGGAATCTACTAGTGAATCTCAAGGGATGTGAGCACTCCCTGAAATTACACACATTCTTCTGGATCAGTGTGCACTTTCTGGAACTCCTCATTTTTATTCAATTCCTAAAGGGGTACTTACCTTCCTAGAAGTTAAGACTTAGAATCAAACTTAAACTTATAATTCACCAAGAAAACACTGACAAACACACACGAGTAGGCATAAAAGAGAGTGAAATACTTTACAAGTCCAAAAGCCTTCGATTTTTGTAAGCAAATATTCCAAGAAGAGGATTATTAAGACTCTCCTACCCCTATTTATTTATATTATTTTTTAGGATTAAATTCAGTAGCTAACACATCATTAGTTTTTGATGTAGTGTTCGATGTTGCATATAACACCCAGTGCTCATCATATCAATGCCCTCCTTAATGCCCATCACCCAGTTACCCCCTCTCCCCACCCACCTGCTCACCAGCAACCCTAAGTTTGTTTTCTGGAGTCAAGAGTCTCCCATGGTTTGTCTCCTTTTCTGATTTCTTCCCATTTAGTTTTCTCCTACCTATTTATAATGATGCTGTTCTGGTTACATTCTAATTACTTGAAATCAGACATACATCTTTTTACACCAGTGATTCTTAATTTTGTGTGTGTGTGTGTGAGCCACCAACCCCCCATCTTTTTACACCAGTGATTCTTAATTTTTTTTGTGTGTGTGTGAGCCACCAACCCCTTTAGGAACATGATGAATGCCACAAAGCCTATAAAGCTTTACATCTGCATTCAACTTTCCATATATTTTCAGAAAATCATGGCCTTCTTGGAATCTTCATGCACACTACATTAAGAGCAGTTGTCAAAGAGTCAAGAGAGAACCAGTGTTGGGGAGGATGTGGAGAAAAAGAGAACCCCCTTGCTCTGTTGGTAGGATTGTTAACTTGCACAGCCGCTATGGAAAACAGTATGGAGGTTCCTCCAAAAACTAAAAATAGGAATATCATATGATCCAAAAATTCCACTTTGGGTATATATCCAGAGAAAATGAAATCACTCTCTTAAAGAGATCTGCATTCCCATGTTCACTGCAGCATTATTCACAATAGTCAAGACATGGAAACAAACTACGTGTCTGCTGATAGATGAATGGATAAAGAATATCTATATCTATATCTGCTGATAGATAAATGGATAAAGAATATCTATATCTACATCTATATATATACACACACAATGGAATATATTTTTCCATAAAAAAGAATGAAATCATTCCATGTGCAACATGGAAGGATCTAAAATGTTTTGCTAAGTGAAATCAGTCGGAGAAAGACAGATACCATATAATTTCACTCATATATAGAATCTAAAAAAGTTGAATTCATAGAAACAGTAGAATGGTGGCTGCTAGGGACTGGGATGGGGTAGGAAAATGGGGCAATGTTGGTCAAAGGGTACAAACTTCTGTTTATAAGACAAATAAATTCTGCGAGTCTAATGATGTATAGCATGGTTACTATAGTCAACAATACTGTACTGTGTACTTGAAAGTTGCTAAGAGAGTACATCTTAAGTATTCTCACCACACACATGTTCATGCACACACATGCACACACACAAAGGTAACGTGAAGTGATGGAGGTATGACTAACCTTGTTATGGTAATCATTTTGCAGTATATATGTGTATCAAAGCATCACATTATACACCTTGAACTTATACAATGTTACACGCTGATTATGAAGTAAAGCTGGGGAATAAAAGTCTACATGGATTACTAATTTTTAAATATTATTTCTTTTTTTTTCTTTTTTTTCTTTTTTTAAAGATTTTATTTATTTGACAGAGAGAAACACAGCCAGAGGGGGAACACAAGCAGGGGGAGTGAGAGAGGGAGAAGCAGGCTTCCCGCCGAGTAGGGAGCCCGATGTGGGACTCGATCCCGGGTCTCCGGGATCACGACCTGAGCCGAAGGCAGTGGCTTAACCAACTGAGCCACCCAGGCGCCCCAAATATTATTTCTACAATAAATACATGATAGAACAATTAGCATGATAGAGTATGCTTAATATTTGATTTACATTTAATATTTGTTCACTCAAAATGTACTGCAGGAACTTTCAGGGTTACCAGGATCATATTTATGAATACTGATCATCATCACACAGTATAATAATGTGGAAGCCACAGGAAAGAGAGCTAGATTCATACTTTGAAGTATTTTTCAGGGTGTCTGGGTGGCTCAGTCATTAAGCGTCTGCCTTCAGTTCAAATCATGATCCTAGAGTCCTGGGATGGAGCCCCGCATTGGGCTTCCTGCTTGGTGGGAAGCCTGCTTCTCCTTCTCTCACTCCTTCTGCTTGTGTTCCCTCTCTAGCTGTGTTTCTCTGTCAAATAAATAAGTAAAATCTTTAAAATATTTTTTAGGTGGCTTACTGTAAGGAAAATCCTTACAGATTTTAGTGCTCTTTTTACTCTTATGAGTGACAGATTATAAGTTAATGTCCCAAAAATGATGACATAAATTTCCCAGATGTATGGCTTCCCAGTGTTCAGAAATTTATTAATATGGAGCACTCATCACCTGCTTGGTCAACAGCAACTGCCCCATCCAATTATGACACTACAAAATGATTCACGGGTATCTTTGTCTTACTGAACAGAGCTGCCAAATTCAACAAAATTCCATTTAATTAAATTCAGAAGTATGTAAGGGATGCTTTCAATTCTTTATGTACTGGCCTAGCGCCAGGGAAACAGACATGTATATATCAGTTCTACAGGAGATGCTAAGTTAATAAAACATTACCCCAAATGGAGTATTATCAGGGAATGTTGCATACAAATGTAAATTTTAGTCAAGCTCTATTAACTCCTGAATATAGCCCCAATATGTTCTTTATACACACCAATATGTCTTTTTATGGAGGATTCTGGTTTTGCAGTGAATGTACTCAGTATCCTTGTTTTTTAAGTATCTCAGAACTCCAGAGACTTAGGAATGTAATTGTCATTTCGAAGAAAGTCAAAGATCACGGGTAGCAGAGGTCTAGAGTTCTGCTAGCTTTGCCCCCCACACTCACCTGAGAGAGAGGTTCTGGAGGTGGTAGCGGTAGAGGAAGGTCTACCATGGGATCAGCTGGTGGTGGAGGTAAGTCATCCTCATATTGGCTAACACTAACTGCAGCAACATTTGCTCTATAACCAAGAGCCCCTGCGCCGCTGAAATCTGGTACCTCTGGGGATGCGGGATGATGCTGATTCTGAGACGACTCTTTCTGTGCCTGGATTGTCCTCTGCTCAGCCTCGCTTATATCTGCCACCAGATCTGCCATGAGAGCATCTAAATCTTGGTCTTCCAGTGCATTTAAAGACTCTGATGGGGGAAAATCGTGTTAATAATCAAAATAACAATTTATACCTGGAAAAACTGAAAGAAAGTCATTTTTAAGACTGATATTTGGGTACTGATTGTTAGGGGCTGGGGGTGTGGGGGAAATAGGGAGAGGTTGGCGAACGGGTGTAAACTTCCAGTGGTAAAGATGAATAAGGTCTGAGGATCTAACCTATCTAACATAGTGGCAATGGTTGTTAACACTATTGCATAAGTGAAATTTGCTGAGGGAGTAAAACTTAAATGTTCTCAACAACAATATCAAAGAAACTAAATATGATGAGGTGATGGATGATGTATTAATTAACTCGATGGAGGAAATCTTTCACCAGGGATATATATATTAAGTCATCACATTGAATACTTTAAATGTCTTACAATTTTAGTTGTTAATTAAAGCTCAACAAAACTGAATTCCTCTCCCAATAACCCCACCACCAAATAAAAGGAAAAAAATATGTTTGCTACCCTCACAGATTAGCTATAAAGTCAGATCCGAGCACATGATTAGCTGTCTAAGTAGGAGTTCTTGTATATTCTAGTACAAGATCTGAGAGTTTTAGAAGAGTAAGGGAGGGAAGATTTTGGAAACAGACAGAAGGGGAGTTTTCCCAAGGCCTTAGGAGGGCAGAGTACCACTGATAAATATACTTAGAAGAAAGTAGGGGGCGCCTGGGTGTCTCAGTGGGTTAAAGCCTCTGCCTTCAGCTCAGGTCTTGATCTCAGGGTCCTGGGATCAAGGTCCGCATTGGGCTCTCTGCTCAGCAGGGAACCTGCCTCTTCCTCTCTCTCTGCCTGCCTTTCTGCCTACTTGTGATCTCTCTCTCTCTCTGTCAAATAAATAAATAAAATCTTAAAAAAAAAGAAAGAAAGTAGGTCTCAACCAACTGGGGTTTAATATGACTTAAGACCTCTGGTAAGGATAAAGCCTCTGTAGGGACACCATCTAACTACAGAAACTCTCAGATTCAAGGAAAGAACAACTAATGATAAACAGTAGGAAATAAAGCACTAAGGAGGCTGAAGTAAAAAACAATTTTTAAAAATTGGGGTTATATGGTAAAGACTTCGTAAGATGATGAGCTGCGAGTTAACATTTAAAAAAGGGCAGACATAGATTTTCTGAGTGAGGGTGAGGGAGGATAATTCCCATTGGAATTTCTTCCATGTGTGATTGACAATCAGATGTGTGATCCTGAAATCTGACCTCACAGTGAGGCCTACAGGGAGCGGGGTCAGTGAGTGGCGTTAGCAGAGTGCCCTGGTGGTCTGGCATTCACTGGATGGCAAAGGTAATGAACGCAGGATGGGCACGATGAAAGTAATCCACAAGGAAAAGGATTCACCTTCTGTGTGAAGGATGAACTGTAATGAGGAAATGCAGCCTACTCAGTGACAGGCACGAGGCTTTGTGAAAGAATTTATTGCCACACATCATCGTAATAAATATCACATAGCATACTGTCCTCGTGCTAATAATTCTAGTGTAGAGCACTTGGACTAAGGTCTGGATCTCTAATCTGAGTAAAAAGAATTTATTGTCTTCGAAGAGATTTTTGCATATGACTTCTTCATGAAATTAAATTAAAATTTTTCAGAAAAAATATATGTGGAACAAATGAAGCACATTCACAATTTCCTAATGCCAGCAATTACACTGGTGACTGCTGCCATATAAGCAAATGATTTTAATCCTTTAAAAAAATTTTCGGGACAAAGTTCCCATAATAATTCTCATATTAACAACTTCCAAAGCAAACTGTAATTCTCACTATATCTATATAGAATTGAGCAATATGGAATTGGGGAATAAGAATGACATGGATTCTGTTCAGAATTCTGTCACTAACTCTCTGAATGACTTTGGGCAAAGTATTTTTAAACTCATTTTAGCAATATTTTAAGTGAAGACAGTAAAACATTTCTTTTCTTATTCCCAACACATTTAATTTTTGGCATACACCAGTATAAGGTGCCCACCTTATTAATAGTTTTTTACACTACTGTATCTTATTACTCTCAGGGCTTAGTAATAAGGAGAAACCCCCTTTACTTAAAAAAATAGTTTTGAGGGACACCTGAGTGGCTCAGTCGGTTAAATGTCTGCCTTCAGCTCAGGTCCTGATCCCAGGGTCCTGGGATCAAGTCCCACACTGGGCTCCTTGCTCAGCAGGAAGCCTGCTTCTCCTCTGCCTTACTGCTCCCCCTGCTTGTGCTTACTTGTTCTCTCTCTGACAAATACATAAATTCTTTTAAAAAAATAGTTTTGATACTTTACATAAACGCAGGATAGTATTCCCTTTCATTGTAGCAAAACTAACTTCTTGGACCTCAATTTAATCCAGACACCATAAAACACAATCTGAAATCCAGGACTTTAAAACGTCCAAATTCCTTACATTTTTGTTTTCAGATCCTAGTTCTGTAGAGGTTTTAGTCATCATTATGATCTCAAATTACTTAAGAAAAGAAATTATTATGCTTACCATTTAAATCTTTAAAACCCACACTGTAGTTAAATTCAGCTCTGGGTGGTTTGGGGTCAGGAGGAGGAAGAATGTCAACTCCTAAACTCTGTGAAAATAGATCCCCGCCCCCAAAGTCATTCACCATATGAACATGTATGCAGTGTATTTTAATCATTAAGTCCAAAATCATTTACTGTTTACACATATTCTTTCTGAATATGTTTTTAAAAACTGTATTCTTACATGAAAATGTTTTATGTGATTTTTTTTCCCCCTACAGAAAAGTACAACTTAAAATTGTTCTACAAGGTACATCTTGAAACAAATCAGGTCAACCGAGAATGATGAGCATGAGATAGTTCATTTTTATAAATACCAGAAAAGAATCTTTTGTAATGGTGCATTTGTGACACATATACTGTATGCAATTCTATACGGATTTTAGTAATGACATCGAAGAAAAGGAATGTCTAGTCACTTGGAAGATAAAAGTTGTTTCAGGATGAAATTGTCATTAGATATTAAAATGTCACACTGTCTTATCTAATAAAACTCTGTTAAAAAGAAATTAAGTATAAGTTATTACTTGTGTAAATAATGATTTTTAATTTAAAAAGTGCCTTCCTGTATGATTTAAAATCTATATTACATATACAATCTAAATTTTCAAAAATACTTTTATGTCTATTGTTTGAGATGTGCTTTCCTCACTCTGAAACATGAATAGCTTCCTGAAAGTGAGTGCATCCTCTGATGTTAATTTGATTTGGAAAATAATACCCTTGTTCATGTCTTAAATTTCTGAAGGAAAATAATCATTATATGTTTGAGAATAAAATAATGGAATACCCTAAATTATATATAGAAACACGAACCACAAAAAGACCACTAATCAAGAAGTTAAAACAATTAATATAAGCAAATCAGAATCAAAGATAAAAGATAGTGGAAAGTGACTACAGTCCCAGAATTCAATCTGAAAAACAGAATCAGCAAAATGGTGAAGAGGGAAGACTACAGATGAACTAGGGGGCAAATACCAGAACAAAAAATTTTGTGAGAAAAAGAACAAAGAAATTCATTAATGAGTTCATTCATTGTGACTGTGGACTAAAAGTTTAACATCACAATTAGGGCACAATTAATCTTTGCTCAGGATATAATTAACTATGCTATTCAAAGAAACTAAAAGTAATTCTCTAACAAAATATTAATACATAAATGTGTGATAAAACAGACTTCCAATAAAATGCAGAAAGAGAGAAAAGAGGAGATTGATTTCCAGAAGGAACTCCCTCCACCACAGGAAAGTCATTCAAAGCCCAACATGAGGTAAAGAATGTAGCTTGTTAGTGGTGGTGGTTGTGTGGGTTTGGTTGGGGAAAATTTGTCCATTGGCTAAATATTTGAACATGATAAGCATGGGAATTGCCATAAAAGAATGTATGTGTGACCAATGAAGTTAATTAACTGAACCCCCATGAGTACAATCAGGAAAACAGCTTCATTTTACCTTCTGCATTGTTATAGTTACATCAGGAAGATACGATATTGTCATTCTCCAGTTTTTTGTTTTTTTTTTTAAATAGCTCTCTCATCATATTAAAGTCAAATTCTGTAAACCCACTTTTTACTAATTTGAAAGTTAAGAAGAGGTATTTACCTGGGTTAGAAGATCCATCTCTCCCAGCAAATTGCTGAACATTTGGTCTATGTCTTCATTTGACTCACCCATCTGAAAAAAGAAAAACAATCCAGATATAAACAGTCTAATAAAAGCCTGATCCTGGATAAATGTCCCAGCTCTTTATTTTCCCCAAGAGCCCTGTCTATGGGTAAGTAAGTTGAAAAGAGAAGCCTCCGGCGAAAGATTCACTGCAGCTTGAAATTCCATGCCTACTTTCTCTCCAGTTTGCCTGGTCCAAGACTGAACCAAACCATAAGAAATGTCTCAGAGCAATAACTGGACTCTATTTTCTCAGACTAAACCAGTCTCTGTGTGGCCATGTGGACAAAGCGAGTAGTTACAGAACTAGATTGGGCAGAAAGTACAGGAAGGGGACTTCAGTAAAACAAGAGAGGACTATGAGACCTTGGGAAAAGCACATTTCTAAGTAGCAGACACATCAGAACGAATTAGGTAAACAAGCACATGGGCAGGGAAGCATATATTTGAATCCAAGGAAGCCATTCAGTGAATGCTCAGGGTCATTCCATGTGAGGTAAAGAGGTGAGCACTCAGGTATGTGACAAGTAAGGCAGACACTGCAGGGGTCTCTGGTGAAAATCTGAGTCAGGAGGATGCAAACATAGCATCAGTGAGCAAAGATGGAATAACAAAAAGAAAGATGATCCCATTTTTGCATAGGTTGTTGGGCTTCCTATTTATTACAGTCAGAGAAAGAAAGACTGCTGCAGATAGGTCCTGCCTCTGATTGGGGAGGGAAGCCACTTACATGTGGTATTATTCCCTTCCAGTTGTTTACTAAGTAACTGAGTCATACCCTCCCTTCTTTAAATTACCTACAAAATGGAGAAAAGAAAGTGTTTAAGTCAACAAAATACTAATGGTTTCACCTGCTGTCCCCTCCAACAATTTATCTGGTATACAAAAATCCCATCATGGATGATTCATTTGTTACTTTAATAAAAGTAAACTAGCAGGATAAGCAATAACATTCCAGAAATACCTATATGAGTTTATTTTCATTAGAATATTATGCAGTACATTGTGACAAAAAAAGAAATCCTTCAGATGAATTATTATTAACAGGGAAAATTAAGAGTAAGTATATCATGGTGAACATTTCATAAATTTATATAATTGTCAAATCACTATCTTGTATACCTGAAACTAATATGATATGTAAATTATGTTTCAATTTTAAAGAGTCTTAGTGTTAACACATTTTAAATTTTTCATAAAAGTAATCCATTTAGAGTGAAAAAAATAAATTTATTTTTTGACCTCAAAAGTGCCAGCCAGTGTTCCAAAAAACTCATAGAAACTAAAGATGAAGGGTGCCTGAGTGGCTCAGTTGTTAAGCATCTGCCTTCAGCTCAGGTCATGATCCCAGAGTCCCAAGAGTGAGTCCCGTATCAGGCTCCCTGCTTCTCCCTCTCTCACTCCCACTCTTTATGCTTTCTCTCTATCTGTGTTTCTGTCAAATAAAGAAATAAAATCTTAAAACAAAAAACAAAAAACAAAAAACAAAGGTGATGTTAATAAGAACCCATTAAAGTTTTCTCTTAAATCATTAAATTCAGAAAAACACTAAAATGATGAAGAATAAAGTTTAGAAAAGAAATGCGACACTAATGAGTCAGAAAAGCCTGTTGAGCGCTAAGACCTTAGTTTCTCAGCCTGTACACACCACTGATACACAGCGGGAGATAGACATGCCAGAATGAATCACACACCTAAGATGGAAATAACTCAAAACCAACAGCATTCTCATAACCTCTGCTGAAAGTCTTCCAGTGTTCATGTGGTAAAATATTGCCCTCTGCCCTTTCATTCCCTTTTCCTAGAGTCTGTTGGTATTGAATTATTAAAAGGAGTCAACAACATCAGGATTGGGCTGTGAATCTACAGGCATAAGTAAACGTGCTACTGAATGAATAGAAATTTACAAGAACTGTAACCTTGGTGAAAACAGGAAGACATTTGGGTTAAAGGCCTTTATTAACATAAATTTAGATTAATCTGTAAAGTCAATCATCTTACATATTCACCCTCCCTACAAGGAAACCTTATTTTTGGAATGGACAGAACAAGATATATATATCGTGTATACAAATACACATATACGCACGTCCAAGCATGAAAAAATAGGGTCTATTTATATGTGTGGTGTCCTCCAAACGTCAAAGTTAGAATTAAAAAGAGAGAGCCAAACAGAAAACACCCAGCCCTAAGAGCTCAAAGTGTTACTTGGATTAGCATCCGAAAGAAAGGGTGGAGCTGCCTTAGTCAAATGATGGATTGCAAAACTAGCAATGTGCACCTCGTGATTGGGTGGGATTAACATCTCTTTGTGAGTAGATAATTTCTGAGTTCCTTTTAGGTCTTGGGAAGAACAACAAACTATTGATTAAAAAAACTGGAATAATACTTTGTCAGATAGATTCTCCCCCCCGTCTGGAGGGGAGGGAGTACCTTGGTGAGGGGTGGGGTGGTTGAGGTCGCATATCCAGACTAAAATTCTGCCTTAGAAAGATTGTCTGAATGGTAACAGAATCTGTCATAATGCTCAGTATTTTCTTAAGGCTCAAATTTCTAAGCCTCAGTTTTTACCCTCAATAATTTCTTTTCTCCATGTGTATACATTTCATAGATAAAATTTAAATATACATATTTAAAAAAATCCATCCACACAATGGATTAGTAACTAGCCATAATTTTGGACCTAGATCAAGACCTTATTTTATCTGTCAGAGTAGCTTGCCTAAAAGCAGCCTACTATGAGCACTTCTATCATTATTGCCCCTCTGGTGCATTCTCCTCCCATGGGCCCTAACTTGGCTAATGGTCATTATTCATTCACTTATTATTCTGATTTAGAAACCTTGGCCTAGTCCCTGATTCCTCCCATTCTTCCATCTCACAGTCAAAAAAATATCCTGCTGGTTTTTCCTATGGAGCACTCTCCTTTCCTTCAACCTCACTGTTAAGCTATGGTTCTGCCACTCATCAGCTCATCCAACGTCCAGGTTTTTGGCGCCTCATGCCTCATGACCATCATAGTAAATCTGAAATACAAATTTGAATCTATCACTCTCTTGCTTAAAAACATTCTGTTGTGATCTTGATGAAGTAGAAGGAGTTCAGGTCTCAGCCTGTCTTTCAAAGTCCTTAATAGTAGCCTTTGACATTCTTGGAAGAGGCTTTAAAAAATTATCTGTCTTTGTAATATGCTTTCCTATCCCACCTAACCTTCCTAAAATCCTATTAATTACTCAAAATCCAGCTCTCATGTCAACACTTTAACGGTATTTTCATAGCCTGCAGAGAGATTTGTCGTCCATCGCCCTTGGCAACCATATCAATAAATCTTGGCCCCTGTAACAAACTTGATAAGGTATTTCACCTCCTTAGATTTCTTTCCTTGCCTGTAAAATGAGGAATAATATATAATTAATAGAATTGTTGTGACATTTAAATAAAATAGCATATGGTCCTTGGCATGAGCACTAGTAATAACATTTACCATAGTGAATCATGCTCTTTTTTGCTACTGTGTTTAAACCTCTTTCCAGACTGGGAGCTGTTATTAAGTAAGGATCAGATCTCGTTCATCTTTGTGTTTAAAATGCTTTGTTGGAAGCCCAGAGAGACTAAATAACCTCCCAGATTAATGGGAAGAAGTGAGCTAAAGTGCAGACTCAGGCCACATAGAAAACTCTCTATTAATCTAGCCCGTATGGCCTAGACATGGCAGTCAACATCAATACAGTGAAGAACCTTGTGTTACAGACATTTTTATAAGGAGCTTTTGTCAAGTGCCTGCTTTCTTGTAGCACCAGATTAAGGTACAAATTTGTGGATGGTGTAACTTGAATATTTTGCAAGGCTCATCTTTTCATCTGTGCTCTTCCTTGTGCATAATCTTTACATGAATTGAGGTACTGGTACCAATAACCGAATGAAAGAATATATTTTAGTAAAATTAAAATAATAAAGTAACAAGGAATGTATAAAAAAGGACTTCCTGATCATTAAAATTAATCAGTCAGCTCAGACGAGTTAGAACTGGTCTTCAAAATTCCATCCAAACAGATGCTATACCTCTCTGTTCTGTGCATGGCTATGGTTTGAAAAAGAGAGAGGAATCTCCCCTTTAATCACCTGCCTGATTATAATCAAAAAAACTATTAACACACTGTCAGGCATTCTCACTCTGTACCATGCATTGTTCATGTCCTGACTGATGAGATCCACCCTTGATGGACGGACACTTTTATTTTCTCCATTTCACAGATAAGGAAACTAAGGCACCCAGAGGTTAAGTAACTTGCCTAAGGTTATACAATTTAAGTCAGTCAACAAATATATGTGTGTGTGTGTGTGTGTATATATAAAAGATTTTATTTATTTATTTGACAGAGAGATTGAGATCACAAGCAGGCAGAGAGGCAGGCAGAGAGAGAGGAGGAAGCAGGCTCCCTGCTGAGCAGAAAGCCCAATGTGGGCCTTGATCCCAGGACCCTGAGATCATGACCTGAACCGAAGACAGAGGCTTTAACCCACTGAGCCACCCAGGCGCCCATTCAACAAATATTTATTGACCCCAGACACTGTTAATAAACCTCTGGAATTGATTCCCACAACTGTATTTCCCTTCATTAATGTGTCAAGGATTAAATACCTACACTTTATCTACATACTGTATGTCTTTTTATTTTGAAGATAGTAAAAAAAATGTCTGGATCTTTGCATTGAGACTGTGAATTTTTAACTTTATTCTATCTGTATTCTTAGTGCAGGTAAGCAACACTTTGAGACCATAGCTAGATTGCCAGAGCCTAAGTAAAAGTATAATTCATAGAGAAAAGGTTGAAAAATTTCAGGCTCTGTCTGTTTGAATTTGCTTTTGTATTTTCATTATTTTTAAAATAAAAAAATAGCAGGCAGTGTTCATTTTTTTTCAAGTCAAAAAAAAAAAAATCAGCCCACACATTACAAGTATAGAAACCAAAGAAGAGAAAATTAAAAAAAAAAAATCTGTTCATTACAGGGATCACACTTAGAATGGGATATGGAATGTAGAATGCAGAAGAGCAGAAATGCTGGTGGGAACTATGACGTAGACACTATATAGTATGATTGGAAAATAACTCACAATATTGAATTCTACCTGATTCTTTCACTATAGGTTGTTTTTTTTTTTTTTTTTGCAAAATGCAATGAAAGCACTTATCAAGAGGAAGTGGTTCACAGAACATAGCACGTGGTTAAAGGTTCTTGCAATGTTTGGTGGTGGGGAGAACTTAAAGCTTCTGTGTAACATAAAACAGGAAACAGAAGCATCTCTAAACTTACATAAATCAAATAGTACTCAACAAAGAACTAAGATGAAGAAATCTCTTGGGCCAACTTAACAGGTTTTTTAGTACACCTGAAATAAGTCAAAATTTTAAGAAATAAGCTAACAGTTATTAAGTTAGTAGGCTAATCACTATGATCACATGAACAATACAGACAAAACATAACAATCACTCACAAAGGAAATTCATGTGGATGTTGGGGATATGCATACATATGGTCACACAAAAGGAACAGTCATGACAACAGGGTTCTTTAGTAAACAATATAGTGATGACAAGAGTTAGATGGAAAAAAAAAATCTGTACCTGAAAAAGGAATCATGAAATGACATGGTTTATTTTTTAATTTAAAAACGACTATGGAGGTGCTTTCAAAAGCCTTAAAATTTGTAAAAGTGTAGAGTCAGACACATATAGAACATGAGATGGGCTACCATAATTTTAAGGTATGACTTTTAAATGTCTTTACTTCCAGACTGTTGCTTTTGAGCCAATGCCTAGAGTGGAGTAGGGCAGAGTGCAGCATTATGCTAGGTCAAGTCCTGGGGTAGGTGAAATGTGAGATGGCCGAGAGACCCAAAAATTTTCAACAGGACTAAGAAGTAAACAAACTCATATGAACTCAATACTCTCAATTCCATCTGTCTAGATGTTTTTTCTGTGTCTCGGGGAAACAAGTGGTAGACTACTTTCACTTGGATAAACACAGGCTGAAAACTTAGTTTTAAAATCTTGAGATTTTCTCAGGTTGCCTTTTAAGTCTGTTTTGAGCATCCATATCAGGAATGGGGAGCTGCTTTTGTATTTGGGATCCGCCATGACATTGAACTAAAGTGAAAACATAATTTAGGTTTTTTTTTTTAAGAGACAAAAATAGAAAATATATTGTTCACTCACTTGTAAATTAAAACTATGGACATTTTCATTCAGAAAACTCCTGTGAATATTTATCTATATTCACCATCTCCTACTCAGCTCTACTTTCTCCTCAATCTATCTTACCATGGCTGAATGTCTGTGTCCCCCCAAAATTTATATGTTGAAATCTAATCACCAATGTGATGGTATTTGGAGGTGGGGATTTTGGGAGGTAATAAGGTCAGCCTTATTGTGAAGGTGGAGCCTTCATGTTGGAATTAGTGCCCTTACAAGAAAAGATACAAGAGAACTTATTCCCTCTCTGCCCTCTGCCATGTCAGGATACAAGAAGATGGCCATGCGCAAACCACGAAGAAGGCTCTCCCCAGACAACAGATCTGCTGGTGCCTTTATTTTGGACTTCCCAGTTTTCATAACTGTGAGAAATAAATGTTTGTTGTGTGAGCCACCCAGATGATATTTTTGCCATAGTGGCCTAACCCTGACCAGGACATAGCCCAGTTGGACTTTAGTTCCCCCATGTCACCCAGTCATGTGTCAACATTAACAATGACTTTCATGTTGCCAGATCCAGTGACTGATTCTTAGCATCTTTTTTTTTTTTTTATTGTTACTAAAATTTTTTTTCCAGTGTTTCAAGATTCATTCCCCATTCCCCACACCCAGTGCTCCACGCTTTAGGTGTCCCCAGTACCCACCACCAGGCTGTCCCATCCCTCCACCCCCTCCCTCCAAGTCCCTCAGTTTGTTTCTGTGTTCAAAGTCTCTGTTGTTTCGTTTCCCTCCATAGATTACTCTAGTTCCCATTTGCTTTCCTTCTCCCACTGTCCTCCAGTTTGCCCCTCATGCACTGCAAGAAAGTGAAACCATGCGATACTTGACTTTCTCTTCTTGGCTTATTTCACTCAGCATAATCTCTTCCAGTCCAGTCCATGTTGCTACAAAAGTTGGATATTCATCCTTTCTGACGGAGGCATAGTATTCCATTGTATATATGTACCACATCTTCTTTATCCACTCATCTGTTGATGGGCACCTTGGCTCTTTCCACAGTTTGGCGATTGTGGCCACTGCTGCGATGAACGTTGGGGTGTATATGGCCCTTCTTTTCACTACATCCATATCTTTGGGGTAAATGCCCAGTAGTGCAATTGCAGGGTCATATAGGGTAGCTCTATCTTTAATTTTTTAAGGAATCTCCACACTGTTTTCCAAAGCGGCTGCACCAGTTTACATTCCCACCAACAGTGTAAGAGGGTTCCCCTTTGTCCGCAGCCTCTCCAACACTTGTTGTTTTCTGTCTTGTTAATTTTGGCCATTCTGACTGGTGTAAGGTGGTAGATTCTTAGCATCTTAAACAACATTTATCACCATTCATTGATCACTGTCTTGAAATACTTGTCTCACTTGGCTTCTATAAAAGCTTTCCTTCCTGCTTTGCCTTGCAATAGAGGCCAATTGAGTTGAAGTTTAAAAAGCCTATGCTTAGGATTCCTCATTTGTAAGTCTCTTCTAAGACTGCATTTCTCTTCTAGCACCCCAGCAGCAGTATGGAACATAGTTCTCATACTGGAAAATGATCCTAGTAGTGGTTCCAGGGCTAGAGCGGGGCCAGTGGGCTGCCAGCACTACCTCCACTTCACCTAGACTCTAGAAAGAGTTGGATCCATAGTATATCTCACAGACTGTGGAACCTACCTTCTATTCCAAGAAAAAGATCTGAAGGAGACACTGTTCTTTGTTCCTTGCATGGGGTCACTTCGACCAAGCCTTCATGGCCCCCTTACATTGTACCCAGGACCAGCTTAGCAGTTGGGAGGTAGCAAGAACTGATGGCCATCTGGTCCTGGCTGAGTGGGACTAGCTGCTTTCTGGGCCATTGGGAGCCATGGGGTACCACACCACAACTAGTGAGAGAAAACATCTCAGTTCTCTGAGGTCTTTCCCCTGGGCAACACACTGCCAGAGGAAGAAACCACAGAGGAAGTTACAGATGAGGCCTTAACACAGACAGCTATGAGGCCTAAATAAACTTTTTCTAAAAACTATCAATAATAAAATTAATTTTGAGCAACCATGCTGGAGGAAAGACTAAATTATCTATTATCTCTATAGAAAATTTTATTTCAACTTCATCCTCATAGAGAGAGGTAATAGAAGAATATGCAACCAAAATGTAGGAAAAATTTTATCAGGCAAGGAATTAGTAATAATAAAATTAAGTATTACTTTTTGTATTTTGTGATGTTTGTAGTATATGTTTTTTAAAAATTGGTAATTTGTTGAGATTTCCTTTAAATAAATATTTTCTTCTGTTCTTAACTTTTTATTCATAACTTTGTATTCTATTTTTAAAGAGAGTTTTCCCTGACTTGTGTAATATTTAGGTCCCAGATTTCCCGGAACCATCCCTGCCTACCTCACTGGCCTCTCATTTGAGTCTCCTCCATTGATTCTGCTCCTCTCCCTGTTCTAGTTTTTCTCCTGGCCTCTATCTTCATCCATTCCCTAGGAGACATCATGCTGTCTTAAACTTTAAATACCATATACATGCTGCCAGTTCCCAAAGTGTATCTCCAACCCAAAGGTCTCTCTTATTTCACACATTCAACTACTAGTACATAGCACCGCCCTGCCCCCCATCTCTCTGGTTTTATCTCCTTTAATTCTGCTCGCACCAGCCTACAGATGTTCCCTGAATACTACAGCATGCATTTGCACATGCTTTTCTCTGTCTGGAACACCTGTTCCTCACTTACTTAAGTGGCTTGTTCTCCAGTGCCGTTATGTCTTTGCTTGCATGTTCCCTCATTACTGAGGCCTTCCCTGACCTATTTCAAAATCAGCTCTTTCCCACAACTCCCATTTTCCCTGCTTATATTCTATCTCCCTACTTACCAACTGGAACGTAAGTTACATGTGGTCAGGGATTTGATTGTTTTCACTTACTGCCAGATTCCAGCAAGCAGGGCAATGTGGACATATGATAGCGAATATTTGTTCAGTGACTAGATGAATAAAAAGTTTTTAATGATTAAAATGTAATATATTCCTTTAGGCTTCATGAGGGTAGCAATCACCTTTATATTTCTAGTGCCTGCTTTGGTCAGGGAAGACCGCCAATAGTATCGGCTAAATAAATGATGTTTTAAGGGACAATAATAAGAGAAGAAAAGAAGTTGGAGAAGACATTAAAAAAGGAAAATGATTCTACAACTACTTTAGTGGATGGCAAGAATAAATGGTGGATGTTGACATGAATGGATGAAAGGTGGTTACGGAATGATATTGACTCAGAGTAACTCCCTGCTCTGCTAAGTCAAACTCCAGGGTAGGTGAGATGGCTGAATAAGATCCCAAAATACTTAACTTAGACGCAAGACAGTAAGTAATATAAATGTTACCAACTCTTTCAAAGGCTACAGCTTTAAATGTAGAAATCTGGTGGACTCAACTTTAACCAAATGATCAAATGTAGGATCATCATTGATGAGACAGCCTGACACCACTGTCCCTGATGTGATGCACTGAGAACATGGTGTCACCGTAATGCTGCTGCCAAAATGTTAGGCCGAGTCTAGTCAAGAGGAATCAATCAGACAAATCCAAATTGAGAGACATTCTACAAAACAACAAAGTGCCAGGTTTGGACTCCTTATTTTTTATTTATTTATTATTTTAAAAAGATTTTATTTTTTATTTGACAGAGAGAGGCACAGTGAGAGCGGGAACACAAGAAGGGAGAGTGGGAGAAGGAGAAGCAGGCCCCCCCTGCTGAGCAGGGAGCCCAATGTGGGACTCGATCCCAGGATCTTGGGATCATGACCTGAGCTGAAGGCAGACGCTTAAAGACTGAGCCACCCAGTCCAGAGCCCTGGACTCTTTAAATAAAAAAAGCTATAGGAATAATTTGGAAAATCTGAATATACACTATATATCAGAAAATGCATTAAATCATTTAAATTCCCTGAGTGTGATAATTGTATCATGATTGTGTAAGAGGTCTTTGTTCTTAAGAGACAGTGAAAAAAATAGAATACAATAAAATATAAGTAATTAGTGAATGTGAGTGAAGGGAATATTGATGTCCATTGCACAATTCTTGCTTTTTTTTTTTTTTTTTTTTTGCTGTTGTTGAAGTTTTCAAACTTTTCAAAATGAAAAGCTGGGGAAAAAAAGAACCAATCTTTTAAGCCAAACAGACCTGAGTTTAAAAAAGCAAGGCAAAACAAAACAAAACAAAACAAGAAAGAGGAACAGAAGAGAATAAAAAGTAGAGGCTGGCAAAGGCAGTGTAAAAGAAAAAAAAATCTATCTTGTGAACTGCTGATATGTTGTATCATCTAATTCCCACAAAAACCATGTGGGGATAAATATTTCTCCCATTTTGACAAATGAGGAGCATATGCTTAGGAGTTTGAGTGATGGGCCCAAGATCACACAGAAACCCAAGTAGAAAATATACTCGGACTCACACAACACAGATGCCTAGAGATGACACACATTCAAACACACGCAGAAAACCAGAACTCTGAGGTGTGGATTACTTCGTGATGTAGTTACCTTAAATATTAAACATAATACTTACTAGGTTATGTAGTGTCTGTTAAAGTTTGGTATTTTTATCTCCTAAGAATGTATACCAATAATAAGAATGTATACCATCACTATTTTTTTTTACCTTTTCTCACTTATAAATAAAAAGTTCTAGATATTTTCACATTATTATTGGGAAGAGCTATTTATACAATTCATTGCCAAAGCTTTTAGATTGTAATTTTCAAAGTGAAAAGAGACTGAAATTGCAGGTTATGCATCACCCAACTTTGCCCCTTAGTTACTAAATGCCTACCTATCAAAGGCTTCTATTGGACTTTAAGAGAAGTTATTTAGCTTCCAATAGTACTTAAGATAATAAAGAAAAATAAATATTTGTATTTAGACAAGTAAGAAATAAAGAAAAATCCCCAACTTTCTTTTATAAGCCTAAAAATTATACTGTGAACTCTAACGGTTTTAAGTAACAAGAGTGTATGGCTTGGGTAGTAAACGGCTGGCTGTCCTGACATGCTGTGCACATCTTAACACCTTTAGCTTCTCAATTTGTAAAGGTTCTGTTTTACTTGTACTACTAACAAGCTGTGATATGTAATTCTATAAACCACTTTGTGCTTATAGGTCTTAAAATCTTTCTAAACACTTAATGCAGCATCTTCCCACCTCTAAAAAAGAAATATTAATGAATGAATCAATGAAAGATGACAGTCACGTTGAATGTTCTCAGATAAGAACTGAAAAACGACCTTTGGCTTAAATGCATGAAAAGTCCCTGGTTATCTCAGGAGCATTGAGTGTGGGAGCCAAGTAAGGGTGTCAGAAATGAGTGGGAAACTCAGATAACAACACAGACAACTTTTCTGGGGCCACAGCAATTATACATGTTTTCTTCTCTGTCATTCAGAATTCTTCCAAAGTCAGTTTTGTGGCTTCCAGCATCTTTCACATGGATGTGCTGCACCATCATCTAATCAAGTCTTTATTGTTGGAAATTTACAGTTTGCTCTTCTTTTCAAGATATGATGCTAGGAGCCAGATGTGTGCATTTGCAGAAAATTTATATGCAGCACAGTGTAAGGATAACACTGGAAATATTAACCAATTCTTGACTTGATGTGGGGTGGGGAGTTTTCTGTTGCTGCATTGTGGTCAATAATTTACACCTATCACTAGAAACCCTCAAAAGACTGGGGTTCTTGGTAACAATAAGGGTCAAGTGTGGTAAACTCTACATTAATGAGCTCAAGCAGTGTGTGTCCCACTGTGCCATGTATTTCTCTCTTTTTGGAACTATTTGCAGCCATCTCCATGACTGCTGGTGTACGCAAAACCTATTAGGGTGATACATGCCATGGAAAAAATTTACTTCGGAAAAATCTGAGGTACATTTGAGATTTTTTTTTTCAGTGACAGCCCAGTTTTAATTCTTTTCCCAAGTCTCCTAGAAAAATTCCTCTCTTCTTCAAATATGCTACTGACAATAATTTTCACTCTATTTTAAAGAAAGAAACTGAATATTCACTCCTCCATATTTAAGATGATTCATCCCTTAGATAAAACAAAAAACATCTAACATTTTTGTCCTAAACGACATTCCATATGTAGCTAGGATGCAGTGTGTGTCGGGGTTTCTGTTTTGTGTGCATTTATCTCTCCCTTCATGATATGTGGGCCCATCTATGGCCTCAGGCTGGGGAACCACTGAACTGTAGGGGACACACAAGACCGTACCCAAGGAATAAGACTAGAGTCCAGAACCAGGATGCCTGGGTTCAAGACTCAGCACTGCCACTTACTGCTGTGTAACCCTGGATAAGTTACTACATTCTCCATGTGTTAGTTTTCTTTTCTTTTTTTTTTTTTAAAGATTTTATTTATTTGACAGAGAGAAACACAGCCAGAGAGGGAACACAAGCAGGGGAAGTGAGAGAGGGAGAAGCAGGCTTCCCGCCGAGCAGAGAGCCCAATATGGGACTCGATCCCGGGTCTCTGGGATCATGACCTGAGCCAAAGGCAGTCGCTTAACCAACTGAGCCACCCAGGTGCCCCGACCATGTGTTAGTTTTCTTATTTGTGAAGGCACGAAAAAATCTACCTCATTGGGTCAAAGTGAGAATTCTATAAATTAATACATGTAAAGCCCATAGAATAGGCCTGGCTTGGATGGAAGAGCTCAGGAAGTGGAGGTCCTCATACTATTAAGTAATCGGAACCACAGCCATCTTTAAGCCTCCTGGAAGCCTGGAAGGGCGATGTGCAGTGACATAGGCTGAGGTCAGACACTCTGATCATGGCTTTGGAAAGGAGGATGATGGTGATGACAGCACAGAATACTGTTAGTCAACTGGCTCCAGACCAGGGTCCTCACTCTTGCCCCATCCCTTTCCACCAGAGAAACCACACGTGGCCTTGGATGTTCTTGGTTGCAGCTGGTGGGGGAGGTAAGGTCATGAGTTGAAAAAGGGAAAGAGTTAAAAAAACAGAAAGACTGCATCTTTTGAGACCTTAATGGAAACCAAGAACACAGGGTCTGTTTTATGGAGTACACTGGAACTGCCCAGGGTGACAGCTGAGGCCACATTAACTGCACAGAGGTTAAAAGACAAAGCCAGCACTGCCACTTTAAGAAGGGGGAAAGAAAAGTGGCTACAGGAAGAACACGTAGCCTGCAAAGACAGCATCACAGCAGGAATGACTGCATTCCTTGGCACAGGACAGTCATATCCAAGGGCTCACATGAGCCCTGCTCAGGACTCCAGGAATGAGCCTGGAAAATCCTATGAGGTGGGGATGCAGAGACACCACCCAAGGTGGCTGGAGCAGGGTCTATTCCTTATGTTACTGTAATAACCATATTTCCCAATTCTTCCCTTAGGTTAAAAAACCCTAGAGAAATGGGTGACATACAATCATATACAAAAAGCTATTGTTTATTTTCACATGAGCTCATTTACTTATATAATGATAGGTTGCAGTTTTATATCACGATTTTTTCCCTTATGAATTCATTCATTAGCTCAAGAAGCATTAATGAAATGCAAACTCTGTCAGACCCTATGGTAAGTACTAGGATCCATACTCTGAATATATGTCCAATGAATGAAGTTCACAATCTAAAGAGGATGACAGACATGCAAATTATTTAATGCCACATAACAATATAAAAAGACATGAATAAAATAATACAGGATGAGACAGGAGAGAACATTAATTCTTTTGGGGTAAAGAGTTGTTCTTGGCAGTCTGAGAGGGAAGGGCATATAGCAGCTAAGAGCATGAGTGCCCACTTTTGACTCTGAAAGACTTGTGTTCTGCTCTGCACTTACTGTGGTGTGATGCTGGGAAACCTTAACTACTTACAGTGTCCAAATCTTTAATATGGGAATATTTCCTGCGTTTTATAAGGATTAATATGTTTAAAGGGTTTACCAAATGCCTGACGCATTGTAAATGCCCTATTATCATCATTTAGATAGTACATATATCTTATTAAGAACATTGCCAGGGGTGCCTGGGTGGCTCAGTTGGTTAGGCGACTGCCTTCGGCTCAGGTCATGATCCCGGAGACCCGGGATCGAGCCCCACATCGGGCTCCCTGCTCGGCAGGAAGCCTGCTTCTCCCTCTCTCACTCCCCCTGCTTGTGTTCCCTCTCTGGCTGTGTTTCTCTCTGTCAAATAAATAAATAAAATCTTTAAAAAAAAAAAAGAACATTGACAGATGCTTGAAAGCACATGGCGGATTGATAGATTTGAATAATCTAATGAGGCCAAAGCTGATCTGTGGATTTGATTCAGCATTTCCTCCTCAACAGTGGTTCTCAGAGTGTGGGTCCTCAGACCAGCAGCAGCAGCAAACCCAGACACTTAGAAGTGCAAATTGTGGGCGTCAAGATGGCGGAAGGCCAGGTGACCGCATGTCGGGGAGTTCCCTGAAGAGAGCTGAATTCCGGCAAAAAAAACACTACAGGACCACTGTGAACACCCATGAAATCAGCCTGAAATGTGATATTTCGCACTTTTGGATCATCACGGGAGACAAGGACCATCGGCAAAAAGGTAGAAACAAGTAAGAGGGACCGGAGGCTTGACCCCAGAGACAGGGGAGTGGGCGAGGAAGCCCGCAGAGCTGAACCATTGAAAGCAAATACCCCAAAACGAAAGTGCTCTGTGAGTGAGGAATAACAGCAGATTACGGTCTGAATTGGGGCGAGACAGAAACGGGAACACAGTGGAGCCTGCGGCAAGGCAAGGAGACTTTTTAAATTTTTTTTTCCGCCGCTGGCGCCAACGCCGCCGCCATTGCTGCCGCCGCCCCCGCAGCTGCTGCGAGAGCTGCCGGCGTGGATTCTATTTTTTCCGCCGCTGCCTTTCTCTCCCGCTTCTCTCCACCCTGTGGGCCAGACGCGGACCCCCCAGGGAAGGCGATTTTACAGACTTGCACGGGACCGGAGGGGCTGCGGGCCCTGGGGCAAGACAAGGTCACGTGATCCAAGGGGAGTTGTGGCTTTGAGGTGCGGGAGTGAAGCGACAAGCGGGGGCGGGGGAAGAAATCAATCCAGCATCTGCGCCAGCCCGGCTGTGACAGGCTGCTAACCAGGAGGCTGGAAAGAGCCCCTCCCTGTGTAGAGGCTCTCTCTGGGAGGGAGGTCTGGGCGCAGACATCTTGCTCCGACCTGACTTCCTCAGCAGCTGAAAAAAGACGTAAAAGAACAATGCTCCGGTACCAGAGAATTGTAACCTGATAAGCTGGTTACCATTGAGACCAGCCTCTAGCAAGGGGGCGGAGAGACGCAGCCCAGGTAGAAGAGACTGAAAACAGCTCCGCAGACGCCGCCCCCAGAAAGCAAGCCAGAAGCTCAGGAAGACAACACTCCAATGCAAAACCCCAAATGGGGAGGCTGGGTGAACATGGCGGCGGCCACTGGGCGCTTCCTAAATTCTGCTGCATGAAAGAATGGGTGAATGGTCCTGGTGGCAGGAAGTGTGGACAGATGGATCCACTGAAGTGTTGGGAAATGTGTCCCAGAGAAGGGAACAAAGAATACGAGATGGAGAGGCTGGGAGCCAGGAGAGCGCCTCCAGACCAGGTTGATCACCAGAAATAGAAGCCACTCTGCCAGGAGTGCAAAGAGTTCCACAATACCTTCGCTATACAGCTCTCTCAACTGCACTTCACGCACAGAATAGTTCCTGCTGCTGTCGGCTGGCTTCCATTAGCAGTCTTAGTTCCAGAAAGAAAGAATATTTAACTTTGCATCAATAGGCAAAGAATAATTAAAATATAATTAAAAGCATGAATTCTGGGGTGGGCGCCCCCGAGCGTGTGGGCGCCCCCGTGCCTGTTGGCGCCCCCGAGCGTGTGGGTTCCCCCCAGCGTGTGGGCTCCCCCGAGCGTGTGGGCGTCCCCGAGCGTGTGGGCATCCCTGAGCGTGTGGGCGCCCTTGTGCGTGTGAAGATGTGGTACATATATACAATGGAATACTATGCCTCCGTCAGAAAGGACGAATATCCAACTTTTGTAGCAACATGGACTGGACTGGAGGAGATTATGCTGAGTGAAATAAGCCAAGAAGAGAAGGTCAAGTATCACATGGTTTCACTTACTTGCGGTGCATGAGGGGTAACCTGGAGGGCAGTGGGAGAAGGAAAGTAAATGGGAACTAGGGTAATCCAGGGAGGGAGACGAAACAACAGAGACTTTGGACACAGAAACAAACTGAGGGACTTGGAGGGAGGGGGGTGGAGGGATGGGAGAGCCTGGTGGTGGGTACTGGGGACACCTAGAGCATGGAGCACTGGGTGTGGGGAATGGGGAATGAATCTTAGAACACTGGAAAAAAAAATTTAGTAACAACAACAAAAAAAAGAAATGCAAATTGTTGGGCCCCACTCCAAAATTACTGAATCAGTAACTCCAGGGTTGGAGATGCATAATTTTTTTTTAACAAACTATCCTTATGATTTTTATTGTACACTAAAGTTTGAGAATCACTGCTCTAGAAGTAGATGGAAAACTCCAAAAACAAATAATGTAAAGGGATTATGAGAATCAAAACTTATAGCCAAGACACAAATGGCTTTTGTTTTATATCAAACACAAGGCAAGAAAGGCACTTCCCATGCCCTGCAGTATCTCAAAAATGCATTAGAAAAATGCATTAGAAATTATCACATCTTTTTATTGTTTGAAGTACAAAATGAAAAAGAAGTACAAAATGAAAAAGAATCTAGTGTTTAATGTTAGCTCTTGGGGAATCAATGTCAGGTAATGTTCCAGTCCTGGGTATCTGCATAAGCTCTTGTATATAGTCACTCACTTCCTATAGGATTGTAAGCACTTCCTTTCTTTACTCATATACAAAAAGCATGTTCACAGTATAATGATGATAGCTGCTTGGTGGTTTAAACATGCCTCCAGTAAGTACTTTGAGACTTCTTCCATTGAGACATGGAATCTATGTCTCCTTCCCCTGAATATGAGCAGACTCATGACTGCTTTGACAAATGCAGTATAAGTGACACTACATGTTTTTGGAGGGTAGGCCATTAAAAGCCATCTCCCTGCACCTCCCAGAACTCCCTCTAGAAGTTCCATCCAGGAGCTCAGCTGCCACACTGTGAGAAGCTTAAGCCACCTGGAAGGGCCACAGGAGGACTCTAGTCACCCATGCCAGGCCAGGCAGGTGAGTGAAAAACCCTGCAGATGAGACCAGTGTTCAGCTATTTGGGTCACCCTCAGAAGTTCAAGTCTTCCCAGCTGAGGTCACAGACCTAGTGAAGCTGAGACAAGCTAGCCCTGATGTGGCCTCTCTGAATTTCTGACCCATAGCATTCATAACCATAATAAAACTGTATTTTTTATAGTACTAAGTTTGGGGTGGTTTGTCATGCAGCAATAAATAAGTGCAACAACTAATCATAATGCATAGGATTCTGGAGCACCTTCTGTGTCTCAAGCACTATATTGTGTTTTTAAAAAATATTTATTTATTCTAGAGAAGGGTAGAGAGTATGTGCAGTGGGGAGGGACAAAGGGAGAGAGAGACAGAAACTCAGGCAGACTCCAGGCTGAGCAGGTAACCCAATGCAGGGCTTGATCTCACAACCCTGATTTCATGCCCTTGAGATCCTAACCTGAGCCAAAATTAAGACTTAGACTCTTTTTTTTTTAAGATTTTATTTATTTGACACATAGAGAGAGATCACAAGTAGGCAGAGAGGCAGGTAGAGAGAGGAGGAAGCAGGCTCCCTGCTGAGCAGAGAGCCCAATGTGGGCCTCGATCCCAGGACCTTAAGATCATGACCTGAGCCGAAGGCAGAGGATCTAACCCACTGAGCCACCCAGGCGCCCAAGACTTAGACTCTTAACCAATTACACCACTTAGGCATCCCTCTATAATGTTTTATATGCTACATCTCCTCTTGCCCTTTTTACTGCTCTGAAAAAAATATATATGTGAGTGTGCGTATATACTGGGTATGAGTATATACGCATACTCACATATATATTTTATACACACATATGTATTTTTTCTCTGCAAAATATATTACCCCCACTTGCATGTGAAGGAATGGAAGCTCTGAAAAGGTAAGTACCACATAAAGGCACAAAAGTGGCAAAAACTAGTTTATGTCAAAATTCAATGCATAGAAATGCCAAAATATTAGTCTGCAGCCTCCTAAAGATGATAACAAGGAAATGGCAAATTAAATATGGATAATGATACAAATACACCATTAAAAAAACTTAATGCCTTTTGTATGGAGAATTTAGTCATTGTACCTACCCATTGGGAGATACAAAGATCATTAACTTATTACTAATTACAATTAGTAATTATATCATTATAATATATAATCTATAACAATGTCAGAATTAATAATTTATTTTGCCATAATTAGGATATGTTGTCATGAAAAGTACAGAAATTTGTGTCCCTGAATAAGCTAACTAGATAGAAATTAACCTAACTACAGAGTATCACAAACAGCAAACTAGTTAAGATTTGAGCACATTTACAAAACAAAGCAGGACACCTATCAGTTCTGTGAATATATGAGAATATTTAATGGTTCATGCATGCTTCTTCAATTTCTTTGTGCATACTATTAACACACAATTTCCTATAGGAGATATATATATATATATATATATATATATATATATATATATATATGGCAAATGAGAACTTTATTTTTTTTTTAATTTTATTTATTTATTCAACAGAGAGAGAGATCACAAGTAGGCAGAGAGGAGGAAGCAGGCTCCCTGCCAAGCAGAGAGCCCGATGCGGGCCTCGATCCCAGGACCCTGAGATCATGACCTGAGCCGAAGGCAGAGGCTCCAGCCCACTGAGCCACCCAGGTGCCCGGCAAATGAGAACTTTAATTTAATTATATTTTTCTTCACATAGTGTACATGGGATCACACCCAGTCTATAGCTATTCCATTTAAAATTTCTCTTGCATCTGTGAGAAAGCACAAATAAAGAATTAAAATGATATACTTGAAAACACAGAATGCTCCAGAGTTCTGTCAGTTTTGCTTAGACCACTAAGCCAGTTCTCTACTTAATCCATATACCAAGAAAATAAAAACAGAATATGAAACTTGGAATTACCCTTGATCATCATTCAAATGGTATATATTGGTAGCCCTGGTCTATCACCAGAAAATTTATTAGGTGTGAATGTAATACTGGATGAATCAAACCTGAATTCAGTCCTAACTACTGCATGACTTTGAACAACTTAACCTGTTAACTCCAGGTTGAGTAAGAAAACCTCATTCATCAATTTGCTTTGAGAGTTAAATTAACAGTCAGGCCCTGGCACAGTAACTGGCACACCATGGTGCTTATATGTAAGTAGGTAAATTTAAAATACACAGAGAAAGACAAATACTGTATGATCTCACTTATTCATAGAATTAAAACACACACACACACACACACACACACACACACACACACACACACACAAACCCAAGCTCATAGATACAGAGAACATATTGGTGGTTGCCAGAGGTGGATGAAATGGGTGAAGGGGTCAAAAGTAGAAACATCCAGTTATAAGATAAATAAGTCACAGGTGTGTAATGTCTAGCATAGTAACTATAGTTAGTAATACGGCATTGTATATTTGAAAGTTGCTAAGAGAATAGATCTTAAAAGTTCTCATCACAAGAAAAAATTTTATAACTGTGTACGATGACAGATGTTAACTAGAACTATGGTATCATGTTACAATATAAACAAATATGGAATCCTTATGTTGTACACCTGAAACTAATATAAAGCTGTATGTCTGTTACATCTCAAAAAAAAGGACCGATGCCAAGTGTTGATGCCAAGTGTTGATGAGGTTGCAGAGCAACTGGAAATCTCATACACTGCTAGCAGAAATGCAAAATGGTATAGCTACTTTGAAAAACACTACATCAAAGATTAATGATGTACTATTCTTTGGCTAACTGAACACAATAATAAAAAAGAAAAAAGAAAAACAATATGATAGTACCGTATGAAATTAAACATACATTCACCACTCAGCTTAGCAATTCTACTTAAGGTATTAACCCAAGCACAGTGAAAATACATGCTCACTCAGAAATGTGTTTAAATGTTCATGACAGCATCATTCATAAAACCAAAAACTGGTAAATAAATAAACAAATTGTGGTATATTCATTCCATGGAATCCTACTATCATTAAAAAAGGAAAAAATAGGGGTGCCTGGGTGACTCAGTTGGTTAAGCGACTGCCTTCGGCTCAGGTCATGATCCTGGAGACCCGGGATCGAGCCCCACATTGGACTCCCTGCTCGGCGGGAAGCCTGCTTCTCCCTCTCTCAGTCCCCCTGCTTGTGTTCCCTCTCTGGCTGTGTATCTCTCTGTCAAATAAATAAAATCTTTAAAAAAAAAAAAAAGGAAAAAATAGTAATACACAGAACATGGACAAATCTCAAAAATATATTAAATGAGAGAAGTTAAGTTAAACATAAATATAAATACTACATATTATATAATTCCATTATATGAAATTCTAGAAAAGGAATAGTTATAGTGACTGAAAGCAGGTTGTTGGGGCCAGGAGTTGGAGGGAAAAGTTCAAGTGCAAAGAGGCACAAGGGATAAATACATTTATCCTATTTATCCTTTAAGTTCAGGTTTATGATAAAATTAAATAAAATGACAACTTCTGGTTCCAAATATTGGGCAGTAAATATACACTCTCTACTAAAAGTCTAAGGAAATGACTATATAACAGTCTGGAAAGCAAGGAAGTATAGCATCACCATACTAAAAACTTTGAGGAATTTCTCGATGATGTTACGGGGAAGGGATTGTAATAGACTGAAAAATGAGAGAAAAGGAAACAGTCTACCAATCAGCTAACAATTCATTCACTCATTCACTCATTCACTCACTCCATCAGAAGGGAGTGGGAAGAGAAATTTTCCTATTCAGTGAAATGCACTGAGAACTCTCATGTGCTCCATCTCCAACACAAAGCTTTTCTGGCCTCAGTAAATAGCATTTAGGGAAAGGTGAAACTTACATGTCTCGTTATTATCCAAATCAAAGGGGAAAGGTGCTTGTCTATTAATCTCCACATTCATTTATAGAAATAACCCTACAGTCCGCTTTCTAGCCAAAAAAGGGTTGTAACAGCTGCCAAGTAAATCCATAAGATTTTCCTATATTATTCTAGACCTTTCATTAAAATTATGAATCAACAATAAGGACTCATGAAGTATTTGAGGAAAAACAATAGCATGGGAGCATCAAGGTAAAAACCAGGACACTGACCCCTGAGGAGACAGAGTTGATGAGAGAAATGGAAGAAAAATTTTTGAAAAATTTTAATCGCTGCCTTCAGAGAATTTTAAGATAACACAGCAACAAGAGTAGGTTGCTATTAAAAAAGCAATCACGAGGGAGCAGAAGATGATGGAAGGCCAGGTGACCACATTTCGGGGAGTTCCCTGAAGTGAGCTCAATTCCAGCAAAAAAACACTAGGGGAACACTGTGACCACCCATGAAATCAGCCTGAAATGTGATATTTTATGCTTTTGGATCACCACGGGAGACAAGGACCATTGGCAAAAAGGTAGAAACAAGTGAGAGCGACTGGAGGCTTACCCCCAAAGACAGGGGCGTGGGGGAAGAAGCCCGCAGAGCTGAACCACTGAAAGCAAATACCCCAGCACGAAAGTGCTCTGTGCTCTGGGAATAACAGCAGATTATGGTCTGATTTGGAGCGAGGCAGAACAGGGAACGCAGCAGAGCCGGCAGCGTGGAATCTGTTTTTTCGCCACAGCAGCGGGGAGACGGGGACCCACAGGAAGAGAGAGTGCCCCACAGTTCGAGGGAACTCAGAGGGGTTGGGGTGCGGAGTCTATCTCTCCACTGCTTAAGCCAGAGGAGCATGGTTTCGCAGAGAGAGAGAGTGCCCTGTGTGGCGCAAAGGAACTCAGCGAAAACAGTGGCGTGGAGTCTATTTTTCCGCCGCGCTCTCTCTCTTTTTTTTTCTTTCTTTTTCCCCCTTTCCTCCGCTGCTTTTCTCTCCCGCTTCTCTCTACCCCGTGGGCCAGGCACAGACCCCCCAGGGAAGGCAATATTGCAGACTTGCATGGGACCTGCAGAGCCGCAGGTCCCTTGGCACAGACAAGGTCCCGCGACTCAAAATCAGTTGCAGTTTTGAAGTGCGGGAGTAAAACGACAAGCGGGGGCTTGGGCAAAAATCAATCCAGCATCTGTGCCTGCCAGGCTGTGACAGACTGCCAACCGGGAGGCGGGAAAGAGCCTCTCTCTGTGTAGAGGCTCTCTCCGGGAAGGAGGTCTGGGCGCAGACATCTTGCTCCGACCTGACTTCCTCAGCAGCTGAAAAAGGCCATAAAAGAACAGGGCTTCCCCACCAGAGAACTGTAACCTGACAACCTGGTTACATGGAGACCAGTCTTTAGCAAGGGGGCAGAGAGACGCAGCCCAGGTAGAAGAGACTGAAAACAGCCGGCAGGCCCTGCCCCCAGAAAGCAAGCCAGAAGCACAGGAGGACAACACTCAAACTATAAAACCCCAACATCGGGGGGAAAGGCAATTTATTAAACTCCTGGTACTGACTACAAGTACCAAAATCCCTACACTTTATTGATACAGTTTTCCACCTTATTTGCTTTTTAAACTTTTTTTTATTTTTACTTTTAAAGCTTCCATTTTAAACTTAAAAATGCATTCTCATGGTTTTTCTTCTTTCAATTTTTAGCCCACTTTTTATCACAACCTGATACTCAATACAACACTCCATAACATTTTTTTTACCTTGAAATTTTTTCAAACACATTCCTGTATTTTCTGCTGTTGTTGTTGCCTCTTGTTTCCCTGTTTGTTTTATCTGTTTTTCCCTTTCTTCTCTCTTCTTTCCTTTATTTTCTCTTTTACATATACATATAGTTATAAGATTCAAGTCAATCCCACATCCCTATTCAATACTACCCCTATATACAACCAGTTCTAATCTCCCTATATCTTTAGAGTGGGCTCCTCCAACAATAATAATAAGACAAACTCGGGAGCATCTGAAACACATTCCTTGCCCACAAGGAGTGTCTGCCTTCACCTTCCCACTCTAGTCTTTCAGAGTTTCTGTATAATTGTCTTTGTTTTTGTATTATATAAATACTGGTCTTGGGGGACATATAGGTTGGGCTTCGCTTTTTGATCTCTTCATACCCTTGATAGCCCTTTTCTTTTACCCTGTAATAGTTTTGTACCATATAAATCCTACCACTGGGCCCCACTCTGGCAGGGGTTTCTTTTCTTGCTTCCTTTCTTCCATTTTCTTTTTTCTTTCTCCTTCCTTTTCAGTGGTGAATTCTGGTTGCTCCAAAACCTTCCAGTGACCAATCCACTTAGATAGTGGCTGGAATATTTATCTATACACCCCCTCAACCACTCCTCATCACAATGACTTAGAGGAAGAACATCTAACAGAAGAAGAACCCTGAGACTGCAACCCCGTCACAGAATTACTGGAAATGAACATAAACAATATGACAGAAATGGAATTCAGGGAAGCAATCATCCAAGCAATGGCTAATTTGGAAAAGAATATTAGTCTCAAAGTGGAAGCCATAGTAACAGAAGTGAAAGCTGAGGTTAGAAAGGCTATTGATGAGATGCAATCTAATTTAAATATGCTAACAGCCAGAGTAAGTGAAGCTGAAGATCATAT
>PITA01000886.1:0-228887 GCA_004023965.1 Spilogale gracilis
TCTTTTAGACCTTGGCGGTCTTGGAAGCTCTTTATTTCTCCTTCCATTTTGAAAGTCAACCTTGCTGGATACATTATCCTTGGTTGCATATTTTTGTCATGTAACTTCCTGAATATGTCTTGCCAGCCCTTTCTGGCTTGCCAGGTTTCTGTGGAAAGGTCTGACGTTATTCTGATGGTCCTCCCTCTATAGGTAAGGGGTCGCTTTCTCCTAGCTTCCCTTAAGACATATGCATCAATATGATTCTTTATTTTGTTTAACAGTTGGCTTATGTAGTTGGCTACTTCCATGTTGGGAGCATAAATATTTACAATTATTAGATCTTCTTGATGTATAGACCCTTTAAGGATGATGTAGTGTCCTTCTGTGTCTTTGACTACAGTCTTTAGACTAAAATCCAATTTGTCTGATATGAGAATCATTACCCCGGCTTTCTTTTGGGGTCCATTGGCATGAAAGATAGTCTTCCATCCCCTCACTTTCAATCTGGAAGTGTCTTTCAATTCAAGATGAGTCTCTTGTAGGCAGCATATGGATGGGTCCTGTCGTTTTTTATGTAGGTATAATTATATATTATAATACATGCATACTGTACCTACTTGTGCTTAATACATAAAAAGAATGACAAACACAAATTATTGTATTTATATTCTATTTGTGTACAATACATTAGCACTAATTGTCAGAAGTTCTATGATAGAAAAATAGAACAACTTGACATATACTGGGTTTCCAAGAAAGAAATCTTATATAAGACATTTTTAAGATAAAAACTGAATTATGTGCCATGGGACGAATAGCAACAGTGTTATGGATAGTAAATGAAGAATTTGAAATAAAAGAAATCTTATTTCTACTTAGATCACATGTGGTAGCCTTTAGAAAAGTAGAAGCAAATTAAAAAACAACAACAATGACAACTGTATTTCCTTGAGAGCTGCCATAAATAATTTGCTTTGTTTTCTTCATCTGAAAAATAGGGATGGTAACTTCACCTAACTCATTAAGTTGTGATGATTGAATATAGGATTTTTACTGTACTTATGGTAGTGCTTGCACGAGAGTATTCTGTAAGCATATGTTAAACAATTATAAATGATGGATGGGGGGCGCCTGGGTGGCTCAGTTGTTAAGCATCTGCCTTTAGCTCTGGTCATGATCCTGGAGTCCTGGGTTCAAAGCCCTCGTCGGGCTTTCTGCTCAGCAGGAAGCCTGCTTCTTCCTCTCTCACTCCCCCTGCTTGTCTTCCCTCTCTAGCTGTGCTTCTCTCTGTCAAATAAATAAAATATTAAAAAAAAAAAAATGATGGGTGGATCAGTAGATAGAAGAAAGAAGAAAGGAAGAGAGGGAAGGAGGGGCTTAGGGAGAAAGGGAGAAAGAGAAGAAAAGGAGGGAAGGAGAGAAGGAGGCAGAAATAGGAAAGACAGAGAGGAAGATAGCCTTCTTATGCATGAGTTCAAAAGTTTCTCAGCTCAGATTATGATTTTGGTTAGGGTCCCGGGATCGAATCCCACCTTAGGCTGGCTCCCTGTTCATCAGGGAGTCTGCTTCTCCCTCTCCTTCTGACCCACCTCTCTGTTTATACTCTCTCTCTCTCTGTCTTTATCTCTCTCAAATAAATAAAATCTTTCTAAAAAACTTTCTATTTTGTGATGTAGATGGATAGACAGATAGACAACAGATAACCTATATCTATCTGAGCATGCTGATACCTGTATCTGTACCTGTTTATCTATAGGGAACAGAATTTGTGGGTCTTGAAATTTGCACACGTTCCTCTTTAGGCTGTTGCTAAACTACTTTCTAAAGATTTTCTTTCTCTTGTCATCCTCCCCCCACAATTCATACTTACATAGATAGTTACGAAGTTTTGCCTTTTGCTATTTCCCTGCCAATATTTGTCATTATAGGCCCATTAATTTTTTTTAGACATAAAATGAGTTCTCATTGTGGTTTTATCTGCATTTTTCTGCTCATAATGAGATTAGGCATATTTTTATTCTGTGAAAAGTCTGTTGATGTCCATTGTTTTCAAGGGATGACCTTTGCCTGAGTTCTTTCAAATATCTTATATTCTAAGGCTTTTTTTTCTTTTTTCAGTTTTCAACAAATTTATAAATCTGTGACCTTATTTTCAATATTTTCGTGGGTCACTTTAATTAATAGAAACATTAATTTTATCATATATTCCAAATTATCAATCTTTTTTATTCCATTTCTGATTTTTTGTCTTGTCTGAAGATATTTTAATACTGAGAGGTGTCCATTAATCTTTATATCTTTTTAAAGGCTTTGAGGTACTGTCTTTTATATTTATTTTATGTTTCATCTGGAGTTGATGTGCATATAAACCCAATATATTTTTTCCACATTTATAATTAATTCCACTGCTATTAACCAAAGTGTTTTTCCCTTTCCCATTGATGTGACTTTATCTTATGTGTAGTTTTAAATATATATGGGTCTGTTTTGAGCTCCATGTTAATTTTATTATATTTCTGAAAAAAAAACCTACTCACTAATATTTAAATAAATTCATGTGCCTTGTTCTAAAAATATTTTTGTTCTTTTTTTCCTTTTAAACTTCCATATACACTTTGAAACAATTTTCAAAAATTAATGTAAAATTTGGTTATATGAAACTATATTCCAAAAAAATCCGTAGCTCATAAAAGACTAATGTATATTTTTCTTACTTAAAATCTCCATCCAATGGAGGCCTTACTCTATGGTATTGTCAAGGGCTTTGAATTCTATTAATTTTTTTTTTTTTTTGGTTCACTAACTACAGATTGTTCCTCATCCACATATGTCAAAACAATTTTTCAATACATCCTTACTCCATATAGAAAGAAGTCAGGGAAGTCAAAGGTGAGGGGCAGTTCCCATTTACTTAAGGGGAAAACCCTGAAATTGCTTACATTTAAAAAATGTTTCTTTGGGGTACCTGGGTGGCTCAGTCATTAAGCATCTATCTGCCTTTGGCTCACGTCATGATCCTGGAATCCCCAGATCTAGCCACGCATCAGGCTCCCTGCTCAGTGGGAAGCCTGCTTGGCGTTCTCTCATTCCCCCTGCTTGTGTTCCCTCTCTACCTGCATTTCTCTCTGTCAAATGAATAAATAAAAATCTTAAAAAAAAATTTTTTTTCTTCAACTTTTATCTTATTGGAGAGAATTTAGTGCTATGACCATATCTACTTGCTAGGGAATAAAGGAAATGTTTTTTTGTTTGTTTGTTTGTTTGTGTTTTTTTTTCTGGATAATGATATACTAAGGATAAAATTTAAAAATCAAGATTCTGTTACCATGAAAGAACATAACAGGGCAGTGATCTTTTTTGTTGTTGTTAATTTATTTCTGTGGCTATCCAAATATCCATGCATTCACTTCTCAGTCATGGGGCAAATTCTTTTTCTCCAGCAAGAAAATCCTAAATTAATATAATAACTAAGTATCTATGAAGACTGGATAATGTTCAGCAAGTTCCAATATGGACACTTAGTTTAGACAGCTAAGAGACAAGTAATGTATTTATATACCCCATGTGGGAATATGGATTAGGAATAGGAACATTGTAACAAAAATTTGTTTGGAAAGAGAAGAAGAAACACAGTCCCCTTCTCCAAAACATTTATCAAATGTCAGTGGGACACAGCACTTTAGAAACAACCTTGTTGTTCAGTGTCTAATGTGCATTCCAGCTCTGCCTCTGGGGAATTTTCCCTGTCTAGTCATGCCCCAGGTCACATTTAAGAGGAAATTGGAGAATATTCTCCTGAGAGATTAGTGCAGGTTTGGTCTTCTGGAGGTGGTTTAGTAGTTATGCAATGCCTTTGCATATCAAGCTGTTTCTTTGCCAATACAATTACTTGCCTAACTTAAAGTCCCCATGTGTGTTATGTGCATAGTAACTTCTTTTATTTTTTTTTAAGATTTTATTTATTTATTCGACAAAGAAAAACACAGCTAGAGAGGGAACACAAGCAAGGGGGAGTGAGAGAGGGAGAAGCAGGCTTCCCAACAAGGAGAGAGCCGGATGCAGGGCTGGATCCCATGACTCTGGGATCATGACCTGAGCTGAAGGCAGATGCTTAAGGACTGAGCCATCATCCAGGCACCCTGTGTAGTAACTTCTAAAGGATACAATAGAGAAAGTTGAGAATAAAATAACTTCACACTGGAGAAAGCTGACAAACCTTCATTCAATCAAAAGCTACATTGACAGTAGGTACTCTTGATAAGACATGAAGAAAACAGCACTTACCTCTGCAATCTTTATCCCACAAACCCATAACCCCAATTTGACCATGAGAAACATAGACAAAATTAAAATGATGAAGAATTTGCCAAATATCTGACCAGGGCTCCTCAAAACTATCAAGGTCATCAAAAACAAGGAAGGTCTGAGAAACTGTTCACCATCTGCAAGAACCTATAGAAGTATTATGAGTAAATAAAATAGGAAATCCTGGATGGGATACTAGAACAGGAAGAAGAACATTAGATTAAAGGTATAAAGCCTTGGTGGAAATGAAACAATTGCCTGGCGCAGAGCAGCAGCCCCCAAAGTCCAGGGCGCCAAGGGTTTCTCTGGTCAGTGTCACTCCCACAAAGCTGCAGACATGGGGAATATTTAAGCAAACCTCCTCAAGGGTATTTTTGGTAAAAAAAAAGAAATGTGCTGTCTCATGATTGTCCTGGATGCTGTGGGGAAACCATCATCCTGTACAAACTGAAGCTGGGTGAGATCATAACCACCACTCCCACCATAGACTTCAATGTGGAAACGACACAGTACAAGAAGATCAGTTTCACCTGGTGGGATGTAGGCTGCTGGGACAAGACCTGGCCTCTCTGGTGCCACAGCTTCTAGACCACACAAGGTCTCATCCCTTGTGGTTGACCACAATGACACAGGGCTTGTGAACCGGACCCATGAGGAGCTCATGACTATGATGGTGGAGGGCGTGCTCAGTGACACCACGGTCCTGCTGGTGCGCATGAACAAGCAGGACCTCCCTAAGCCATAAGTGCAGGCCAGACAACGGAGGAGCTGGGTCTGCGCTCCCTGCACCCACTGCAGGAAACGGTACATTCGGGCCATCTGTGCCATCAGCCTGGACAGGCTCTATGAGGCACTGGACCGGCTGTCCAATCAGCTCTGGAACCAGAAGTGAGCCCACAACCCAGTTTTTATTTAACATAGTTTTTCTTCCCAACGAGGCAGTATCTCGTAGGCAGTATCTCGAACATCTATGCAATGCAATATTACTCAGCTTTTTTTTTTTTTTTAAGATTTTATTTATTTGACAGAGAGAAACACAGCTAGAGAGTGAACACAAGCAGGGGGAGTGAGAGGGGAGAAGAAGGCTTCCCGCAGAGCAGGGAGCCCGATGTGGGGCTCGGTACTGGGTCTCCGGAATCATGACCTGAGCCGAAGGCGGTTGCTTAACCAACTGAGCCACCCAGGTGCTACCGCTTTTTTTTAAAATTATTACTGCAAAGAGAGACTCAATCTACTGTTCAGTACTGAGAAGGGATTTTAGGCACAGAGAGCCCCCAGGAGTGGCTCTAGCCTTGCCACTCCTTCTTTGGGGTTCACTCTGCATGATCACAATAGGGTCCATGTGATTCGCTCTGTGTCTGGTCATCCCACATCCCCAGGCCTTAATGCCTGTACTTGAGATTGCACAGCCCCCTAGGAGAGGCTGGGGGCTGCAGCTGCTGGTGGACCCCTCAGAGGGCCCCCCCCCCCCGGCCTTACCTTGTGTTACTGTGGGCACTCTGGTGTCTCACCAGTAGAGCGTGGCCAGGTGAGTGGGACAGTCAGTCTAGAGCCTCAGACCCCAGAGACCCTGTCTTCACATGCTTTCACTCCCTCTGCCTGCAAGGGTCAGATTTGTTATTAAAAGTAAGACCTCAACTTTTTTTTTTTGTATTTTGATAAACACTGAAGAAGTTCAGCTTTGTCTTGGGGAAATCCTCTGAACTGGTTTATTCCGTGTCCTGGAATTTCTTACTGATTTCAGTACACGATTAGTAATGAACTGTTTTGTGTACTTATTTTCAATTTTCATTTTGACACACACTGTAATTATAGCTACTACAATAAATTTTTTTAAATTTTATTTTATTTTTTCAGTGTTCCAAAATTCATTGTTCATGTCATACCCAATGCTCCATGCAATATGTGCCCTTCTTAATACTTACCACCAGGCTCACCCATCCCCCCACCCATCTCCTCTCCAAAACCCTCAGTTTGTTTCTCAGAATTCAGTCTCTCATGGTTTGTCTCCCCCTCCAACTTCCCTCAATTCAATTTTCCTTTCCTTCCTAATGTCCTCCATGTTTCTTTATGTTCCACAAGTAAGTGAAACCATATGATAATTGACTTTTTCTTCTTGACTTACTTCACTTAGCATATCTCCTCCAGTTCCATCTATGTGGATACAAAAGTTGGGTTTCCATCCTTTCTGATGGCTGAGTAATATTCTATTGCATATATGGACCATACCTTTATCCGTTCCTCTGTTGAAGGGCATCTCAGCTCTTTCCACAGTTTGGCTATTCTGTCCACTGCTGTGAATATTTGGGGTACATATGGTCCTTCTTTTACTACATCTCTATCTTTGGGGTAAATAAACAGTAGTGTAAGAGCACAGTCATAGCATAGTTCTATTTTTAATTTTTTGAGGACTCTCCACACTGTTTTCCAAAGTGGCTGCAGTAATTTGCATTCCAACCAACAGCGTAAGAGGGTTCCCCTTTCTCCACATCCTTTCCAACAATTGTTGTTTCCTGTCTTATTAATCTTTGTGATTCTAACTGATGTAAGGTGGTATCTCAATGTGGTTTTGATTTGAATTTCCTCTTAACTACTTGAAATAGCTATAAAATCTTAAAGTATTTACTGTAGATAGAAATATATCAATAATACTTTGTTAGTTGTGACAGATTGACCACATCAATATGGGATGTTGATAACAAGGAAAACTGGGTGCAGGGTACAGAACTTTTTCTACTCTGCTTGCAACTTTTCTATAAATCCAAAATTATGCTGAAATAAAATTTGCCAAAAATTTTATTAGTATCTTGTCCATTTGTGAATGATAATGTCTAAATATTTTCTCTAAACATGATTCAAATCTGAGGTGTTTGACCTTCAATGCAATGTTCTCTGCTCTCTTATTCTTTATCTCTCCTGTCCTATGTCAAAATAATGGAAGATGTCTTGCTTTCCTAGACAGTTTGAATGTTCTTCCACAAGACATCTATGAAAACTACCCACAGGTGGTAATTACAAGTTAAATTCTAGGGTTAGGATTTCAAACCACTTAAATACTGTGCATTATGGACCCAGAAATCTGTGAAGGCAAGCTTTTCTATATTTGCCCCTTTACCCAAAACTATTTTCCAAATTTCAATTGACAGTCATGATTATTACTTATCTTCCCCGATGTGGAGAATACTGAGAGACTCAAGATCTCCATACTGGGAAAGTCCTAGTTTAGTCAGTAAATCTAATTCTTACCAGAATGTAATTACACAGCTACAATTTTAATTTAAGAAAATACTTTCTTAGAATTCATTCTTGGAAAACACCTGCCACACATTTTTTAAAATATTAGAATTGGCTAAGATTGCTCTCAGAGCTGGGTCGCTTGTAGGTCTAGTAATTTTGCCAGAAAAATAGTGACTACATGCCGATGCTCCAAAATTCTAAATGGTAGTTTAATTTCTCTTTATGAAACCCAGGGAAATGTGTCAAAATTGTGCTGATTTTGTTTGCATTATCAAGTTCTCTTTTACAATGATTGAGCGACTACAGCAAAGACCAGTAATTATGTTGCCGACATCAAAGTAGAGGTTTAGACACAGGGTGAGTAGATTATTTAGTGGAGGATGGAAAGAGAAATGATTCATCCAGGATTTAATCTTGTGGATGGATGATTCTGACCTCTTCATACCTTCTGTATATATTGTGATCTATCTTCATTTGGGGTTGAAGCAAAATCTGCAGATAAAGTTGTTTTTGTTAGAAATTTTTTTCTTACTGTATTTTATTTATTTATTATTAGAATGTCATATGCTCCATTGCTGATAGCCTTCAAAACAGCCCTAATTTTTTCTTCTTATACTCACAACCCCAATTTTGTCCAGGCTTCTGTCCTGAGACTTTGGTAAATCTTATTAGAAAGACATTCTATGGGGGACACCTGGGTGGCTCAGTTGGTTAAGCGACTGCCTTCAGCTCAGGTCATGGTCCTGGAGACCCAGGATCGAGCCCCATATCAGGCTACCTGCTTGGTGGGAAGCCTGCTTCTCTCTCTCTCACTTCCCCTGCTTGTGTTCCCTCTCTAGCTGTGCTTCTCTTTGTCGAATAAATAAGTAAAATCTTTAAAAAAAGAGAAAGAAAGAAGAAAGAAAGAAAGAAAGAAAGAAAGAAAGAAAGAAAGAAAGAAAGAAAGAAAGAAAGAAAGAAAGAAATTCTATGGATTCCACAGTGATGCCACAGGGGTGAATTCCAATAACTGACATGTGGCTGAATGCTGGGCAGTGAGAAATGAAGACAAGTCTGCAGTGGTCAGAAGAGTTTTTGGCATAGTCCATTAGTTCCTAATACAAGAAATGCAAAGTTCTTTACTGGCTTGGTTATTGGTATGTGATGTGATACCTGATGCTGCTGCAACCGTTTTGTGACCATGAGAAAGACTAACCAATACTTCCAGAATGTTAGCATAAAAAGATGAAAATAAGCTATGAGCTACTGAATTACTTACTTCCAAATTGCTGCTATGTAATATAACACATCAAAATGATTTAGTATTTGTTTCATGCAAGTGAAAGTATCTTACCAATACAGATGATCTATTATAAAAAAGTTCTGTACACTGTGAAGTAAATAAAATTTACCAAATTGTAACTATATGCAGTAAAAGTCTTCTCTAATGCAGCTAGTTTTAAAGCAGGTAGTTATTTTTAAAGGCTACATATAGAAAATGGCTTTAGTATTTACTTGTTTGATAAATTTTAAATATTGATTATGTTTAAATATGTATGTGTGTTTTATTAGACTTAAAATTAATAAAATGGAATCAAAATGCAGATAGTTATATAATTTATATGGCAAGCAAAAGTAAATCTCTTTCTTCCTCCAGGTAATTTTTTATACTTTATAAATGGAGGAGACTATATGAAAGATACTGTATTTCAAATCTCTGAATACTACTTTTAAAATTTAGTTTATGGGGTGCCTGGGTGGCTTAGTCCTTAAGCATCTGCCTTTGGCTCAGATCATGATTCCAGCGTCCTGAGATCACACCCCACTGTTGGGTGGGAAGTCTGCTTCTCCCTCTCTCACTCCCCCTGCTTGTGTTTCCTTTCTAGCTGTGTTTCTCTGTCAAATAGATAAATACATTTTTTTTTAAAAAGTATATATAAAATATTAGTTTATTTTGTCTCAAATTATAGTCACAGATTTTTTTTCAGATTTGATAAGTTTTAAAATTGACTCTCACTCTTAACTATATGTAAATTATCTGTATGATCACATGGTAATAAAATAGAAGATAGCAACAAAGTCCTTAAACATAGTAATGAATAGTAAGATAAGAGAATTATGCTATTATATGTGACACAGTCATAAATTATATTGTCAGTTATGTGATAAATATATTATTTTCTCTAACTCATATAAGGAAATTAAAAATTCTCAGCACCAAAGATGAGACTTACTTTTGCACTAAGACATACTTTTGTATTCATTGAAACTCTTTAACTTTATGAAAAACACACTAAAATGATTTTGACTGAGTAATGATAGTGAGGCCACTGTCTAATATTTCTACCAATGCAGATTACTTCCTTCATATATCACTTCATTTATTTTTTATTTTTCCATTCTAGTTATCATTCGTGTCTTAAATCATTTTGTATCTCAAATCCTAATTCGCAGACAGTACCTTAATTATTTTGATTGTATGTCCTGATAACATCCTTTGTGAATTTAATTTTATGAATACATGAATAAGTATTTCTCTTTTAATATCTACATTAATGATGAGATTTTATCTGTTTATAAACATCCTCTTGTTAGCCTAGAAGAAGAATCCCCTTCAAAAATAATGTATATCCTAATGATTGAAGTGGTTTTAATATCAAAAAACTTTAGCATACAAAATTCTGTGAAATCTGAGACTATTTTTATTTGAAATACAGTCCAGTTAACTCTGAAATTGGTCTGAGACAAGATTCACATTACTGTGCTGATGAATTATCCCAGAGATGTTAATACATAAAATAAGAATGTTTTATTTTTCCAGATGAAGACACAACCCCTATGATTAAAACTTGGGAGTATACTGAGTCCAATCTTTCTGCCTAATGTTCCATACAGCAGTTTTTATTGTAATTTTATTTTAATTTTATTTCACATATGATAAACTGAATTAAAAATCTTATGAATTTTCCTTATTGAAAAGTCTCATTCACTTACAAAAAATGTGTATGAAATAGTTCCTATTAACCTTGATTTTAGAAATTTGCTGAGATAAAGACCTGCTTTATAATTTTTTGGGTGTGGCTTTATGTATTAATTATATTCCTTTTGGGTGTCTGGTTGGCTCAGTCATTAAGTGTCTGCCTTGGGCTCAGGTCATAATCCCAGGATCCCAGAATCAAGTCCCGGATCAGGCTCTCTGCTTGGTGGGAAACCTGCTTCTCCTTCTCTCACTCCCTCTGCTGTGTTCCCTCTCTAGCTGTGTTTCATTGTCAAATAAATAAATAAAATCTTTAAAAAAAATTATAACCCTTTTTACTGTTTACTTTCCCCCTCAACTCTAGATTTTCAACATAATGTTTCACCCTCACCCCTAAATCTATTGTGTCTTCTTTTCAACACAATAATTCCATCTGATAGCTTTTTTTGGTGGTAGAGATTGTGATTTGAGAGAGAGATTGATGCACATGTATGAATATGTAAAAATACTTTGTGGGGAACTATAGTGGCTTTTTATTAGATGGATTTTATTTATAGGCTTTTCATCTTCTCTATGTCTTCCTTAAATTTGTCTAATTTTTGTATCAACCACAGTGACCTGACAGAATGGTAGAATTTGCAATACATTTTTATCCTTTATTTTGATCTTTGCTTTATATGTCCTGAAAATATAGTAATAGATGCATAAAGGTTTGGTATGATTTTAAAATCTGGCATATTGACTTTTAAGTTCAATATGTTTTAATACTTTATTACTAGTTTGTCTGTTTTTTTTTTTTTTTCCTTTTGGCTATTATTACTGGTTTGATAATTTTCTTTTTGCTAGTATATTTTCCATGTTTCATTTTTAAATTTGAGTGACCTTATCTTCTGGGTGTGTTGATTATTTACATTGGGTATAGCGTATAAGAGATCCTCTGACTCCCACCCCCCCACACACAATAGCTAATACAGCAGATTCAGCATCAGAAGACTTTGAACTATTGACATCACATCTCAAAGAAAACTGGAAGTTTCTTTCCTGGATATGAGGAGTGAAATACTTCCTTGCCAAACCCAACTTCAAAGACAACTCTTGGTCACTGATTTAGTTATATGAAATAGTTAGTAGGAACTATTTCATACACATTTTTTGTAAGTGAATGAGACTTTTCAATAAGGAAAATTCATAAGATTTTTAATTCAGTTTATCATATGTGAAATAAAATTAAAATAAAATTACATCCAGAGTGGATGTAAAAATACCCAGTTCCCTCAGTCCTCTAGTAGCTAATTCTGATATGTATGTTTTTCGCAGATTCCCAGAGGTGTTTTTGTTGTTTTTGTTTTGTTTTTGTTTCTTTTTCTTAGATAAAACTTTATTTGTTCTGTTCATTAGCAATTAAACGCATATTCTTTGCTGACTGCTTCCCTAGTTCCCACTTCTTTGTTTGTGTTCATGAAAACACCAAATAAATTACATGTACTTAAATCCTTGTCTGCTCAATCTGCTTCTGGGAGAACCAGCAAAGATAATCAACTTCTTAATATTCAATTTGTTAAACATAAAATTTATTTATATTTACATATATTGTGATTTTTTGATGTATTATATTCATTTCACCATCTTATTTTACCCTTTTGATTTGCGCCATATTTGTAATTTTCTTTATCATTTGGAGTACACACAATAACAAGATATTTTGTTTTGGATTTATCTTTGTCCTAATTTAATTTCACCTAAGAGAAAGGAAAATCCAGAAGAAGCTTGAAGTTGATTTCAGGAGTTTTAACACAAAAAGGTAAAAGGAATTTATATGTTAAACTAGAGCAAATATTAAACAAATAAGAGTCTTATTTCCTATTACCAGACTAAAAGACATGGAAATAATTATAAATTGCTGAGAAATAGTTTATGCTCAAGCATGTGTTTTAAACACTTAGAGAAAAACAGTTAATATATAAAAATATGATTTATTTTGCAACTTTGAAGGCAGGAAGGAATTATAAAATTGAATAAATATTACTATAATAATAACAGCTATCATTTATCAAGTACTTGATAACAAAGTACATAATGCTCAGGACATTATATGCATTCTCTCCTTTACCTTTCATCACAACCCTGGGGTTTTACACCATTATCCCCAGTTTTTATTACAGATAAAGAATCTGAAGTTTCCAGACATTCAGTTAATTATCCACATCACAGACAGAATATGCCCAAGTTATTGTGAAACACATGATCTGAATAGCAGGAAAATTGAAGCATATTGGAAGAGGATGAAGTTGAAACTATTTTCCTTAAACAAAAATAGAGAATTTTTTCAAGTATTTAATCCTATTCTTCAGCACAATGTTCTATATTGTATAGTACTATAATAAAGATACTGTTATCTAAAAGGCATCTGCTATCTAAAATTTTAAAAAATTATATTATAAAATTTCAAAAGAGATTATTTTCATAGTTTCATAAATAATCCCCCTCATTCTATATTTTAGTTTCATTCTTCAGATTACCTATCTACATGCTTTTCTGTCTATCTACATACCTGTGAAAATTTATTCTACTTCTGCATGGAATCCTCATAAGTTAAATCCTATAATTATCTTAGAATGTCATAAATGGTTCTAACATCCTAGTATGCGGTATTTCAGCACCACTACCTCTACTTAGCTTGAGGTCGAGTGCTATAAACTGTGAACAACTATTGCCTTAAAAGTGAAATAAACAGGGCACCTGCCTGGTTCAGTCAGTCGAGTCTGTTTTTGGCTCAGGTCAAGATCCCTGGATTGTGGGATGGAGTCCCACCCACATCAGGCTCCCCACTGCACAGGGAGTCTGCTTCTCCCTCTAGCCCCTCCTCTGACTCATTGTTCCAATCTCTCTCTCTCACTCTCAAATATTAAATAAATTAAATATTTTATTTTATTTATTTGACAGAGAGAAGGAACATAAGCAGGGGGAGTGAAAAAGGGAGAAGCAGGCTTACCACTGAGCAGGAAGCCCAATGCGAGGCTCAATCCTGGGACTCCTGGATCATGACCTAAGCAGAAGGCAAATGCATAATGACTGAGCTACCCAGGCACCCCAAAATTTTGAGTTTTCTATGTATTTTTTTTTTAGACTTTATTTATTTGACAGAGAGAAACACAGGCAGAGAGGGAACACAAGCAAGGGGAGTGAGAGAGGGAGAAGCAGGCTTCCCGCTGATCAGGGAGCCCGATAAGGGACTCGATCCCGGGTCTCCGGGATCATGACCTGAGCCGAAGGCAGTTGCTTAACCAACTGAGCCACCCAGGCACCCGAGTTTTCTATGTATTTACTAATCATAAACTTCTGATCTAGACTTTTAACATCTCAAACCTTCTTTCCCTACCTCCCCCCACCATAAGCATAAAACTATCTCCCTATTGTTAACACAGTTGTAAAGGTCAAATGAAATCAGGGTAAGTGCTGAACTTCAAGTGCTATAAAGGGAAAATAGAATTAAGGGTATTATTATTAATAAAGTAAGCAATTATAGGAATTTCCCACTCTTGGTATTCTTGTGGCAGTTGTTTGGGTTCTTTTCAACATATTTGTGAGTTTTAAGTAATAAGCATATAAGAAGAAATTATTTCTCAAAACCACCTTTTAAATTAATTTTGAATATTTAACTCTAAGTGGAATACAATAGCTGCTTTTTTCACATTTATACAATAATTTTTATATTTAAAAAACTTAAATATGAATCATTAGTGTGTACAGAAATTTAAGAATTACACTATTGTATATATGTATAACATATAACATATAAACTATATGTTATACATTAAAATAAAAATATTAGTAATGTCTTAGAGACACAATCAGATTTCTGTAAAAATGTTTGTATTTTCTATTGATCAGGAACAATTATAATTCATATAAATGAAAATATTTGTATTTAAATGTATTTAAAATGTTTAATCTTTAAGAGTGCCTAAGTGGCTCCATTGGTTGAGCATCCAACTCTTTTTTTTTTTTTTTTTAAGATTTTATTTATTTATTTGACAGAAGAAACACAGCTAGAGAGGGAAAACAAGCAGGGAGAGCGAGAGAGGGAGAAGCAGGCTTCCCACTGAGCAGGGAGCCTGATGCGGGGCTTGATCGCAGGTCTCCGGGATCATGACCTGAGTCAAAGGCAGTGGCTTAACCAACTGAGCCACCCAGGCGCCCCAGCATCCAACTCTTGATCTCAGCTCAGGTCTTGATGTGAATCCAAGCCCTGCATTGGGCTCCACACTAGGTGTGGAGCCTACTTAAAAGAATAATAATGAAATATAATATCAATTACCTAGTGTGTTTGTATTAAATTGACCAATTTATTATACAGAAATAAACTTTTTGGAGTTGCAAGTCAATGTAAGTTCATTTATGCATGTGCAACTTTTCTTTTAATTTGTTAACCTGTTACTATAAATTATTACTTGTTTTTACACCCCAAAGAAAATAACACCAATATCTTTTTATTATTTGACTTTGTTTTCTTCTTAGTTGAGGGCTCTGTTAGGTCAGAGGAGCTTTCCTTTTTTTCTTTTTTTTCTTTTCTCTTTTATTTCCAGTAAGAAAAAAATACTTTTTTTATTTATTCCAGCAAAAGTACTAGATATTAACAGACACTCAAGAAATATTTATTGATTAAATTAGTAGTCCATGCATATACTAAAATTATTCAAAATTGTCCAGATACTTTTGTAGTTAAGCTAACATTTAAATTAGGCCAAAATCACATTGTACATCTTCTTTTATACAGAAATTGACAATATTGGGTTCTTATCTATGCGAAAAATATTATCACACGTTATGGGATAATTTGATATGAAGATTTCTGGAAACTACTTTCCTTTCCAAAGGTAGCCCCAGAACAGAATAACTAGTCTACATCCATAACAAGTCTGAAATTAGCCAACTTCCTGATTACCAAAAACCGATTTACTAGCTCTCCTACTAAGGCAGTTTGAAAGTCTCCTTAATACTATTCAAAAAGTCTGGTCTATTCCCGAGGTTGGCTCTGTTTATTTTTTTCTTGGTATTCCCTCAATTAGTTGTCTCCAAAGTGAGGTGTGTATCTTCTCTATCACAGGAGGTGAACAAGATAATCCATGAGGGTACAAGAACATTATAATAAATAATATTTAAGCACAGAGAATGAAAGTAATTCACTAATGTATAAAACATGGATGAATACTGATCTTCTCACTCCATCCTAACAAGAGATGGAGGATCGGCCTACGCGTTACAAAATGTTACAAACTATTTTTTTTCCCCTGAACAGGTTGTCATGCATTATGACATACCTGTTTCAGGTTCAGTAAATCTCTAGAAAGTATTATCTTGTTTCAAAAAAACTGAGTCTAAAGTTGGCAAGCAGCTGAGAAAATGGCTTTACAAAGAGCTGCGAATTGAAGACATTTTTAGTAGTGCCAGAAGAGCAAACAAGAGTTAGCAGAGTGTACACTTTTTTACTTAGAATATAAGCACTTTGGAAAAAAAAAAAAAAAAGAAAGAAGATTATAAGCACTTTTTCAGCAACTACAGGATAAAAACAGTGCCAGTATAATAAGATTTAAAATAAAGATAACACAAATTGAAATGATCAGAAAACAATTGGAAAAGTGCAATAATTCTCATTTAAGTATGTGTTATGCCTTGAGATAATGGTTAATGATGCTGTTAAGCCATCATTGTTAACAAAACTGTTAAGAACTAAATGCTGAGAAAGTCAATTTTTACTGAGCAATAAATATCAGTAATTTATTGTATTGGGATTTTCTTTGTGTCACTGATGAATGATATAAATTAAAACATCAAATCATGTAAAATCATTGCTTATCATTACTCATTCTTTTAAATATTAAATTTCTTTTTAATTTCAATTTTGTTGATATTTTACAATACACATGCATATATATCAGTACATCAGTGTAAATTCATCAAGTATAAAAGTAGTATACTTTCATTAGGAGTATAAACTCAAAACTTTTTATAATAGAGGCACATGATGGAAACAGTTTGGCAATAACTGTCTCGGGATATGAATGGCTCATAGTCTACACATATTTATACAAATCTAAAACCACTAATGGAATTTGTTTATTCAAGCAATTGGTTAATTTGATAAATATTTAAAATCCATTAAAGAGACTGCTTGGCACCATGCAGAAAAAAAAAAAAAAAAGATTGCATTAATGCTAAAAAGTCTTGTATTCAAAAATGAGAATTTTGATAATGTTTTAGCTAGTTTTTCTCACAACATGTAGTTAAATTAGGCTAATTCATCATATTCCACAAACATGAGATTAGGCCTCCAAATCCATTAGGAAGAAAAGGCTTCCTCAAAAATGACAAAAGTAAAAACAAGTAATAATTTATAGTAACCGGTTAACAAATTAAAAAAAAAGTTGCACATGCATAAATGAACTTACATCGACTTGCAACTCCAAAAAGTTTATTTCTGTATAATTGGTCAATTTAATACAAACACACTAGGTAATTAATATTATATTTCTTTAAACATTTTATTATTATTATTTTTTTAAGTATTTTATTATTATTATCCACTAGGTGTGGAGCCTAATGCAGGGCTTGGATTCACAACTCTGAGATCAAGACCTGAGCTGAGATCAAGAGTTGGATGCTGGGGCGCCTGGGTGGCTCAGTTGGTTAAGCCACTGCCTTTGGCTCAGGTCATGATCCTGGAGACCCGGATCCAGACCCGGGATCTAGACCCGCATCAGGCTCCCCGCTCAGCGGGAAGCCTGCTTCTCCCTCTCTCGCTCTCCCTGCTTGTGTTCCCTCTCTAGCTGTGTTTCTTTCTGTCAAACAAATAAATAAAATCTTAAAAAAAAAAAAAGAGTTGGATGCTCAACCAATGGAGCCACTTAGGCACTCTTAAAGATCAAACATTTTAAATACATTTAAATACAAATACTTTCATTTATATGAATTATAATTGTTCCTGATCAATAGAAAATACAAACATTTTTACAGAAATCTGATTGTGGGGGCGCCTGGGTGGCTCAGTTGGTTAAGCGACTGCCTTCAGCTCAGGTCATGATCCCGGAGACCCCGGATCGAGTCCCACATCAGGTTCCCTGCTCGGCAGGAAGCCTGCTTCTCCCTCTCTCACTCCCCCTGCTTGTGTTCCCTCTCTAGCTGTGTTTCTCTCTGTCAAATAAATAAATAAAATCTTAAAAAAAAAAAAAAAGAAATCTGATTGTGTCTCTAAGATATTACTAATATTTTTATTTTAATGTATAACATATAGTTTATATGTTATATGTTATACATATATACAATAGTGTAATTCTTAAATTTCTGTACACACTAATGATTCATATTTAAGTTTTTAAATATAAAAATTATTGTATAAATGTGAAAAAAGCAGCTATTGTATTCCACTTAGAGTTAAATATTCAAAATTAATTTAAAAGGTGGTTTTGAGAAATAATTTCTTCTTATATGCTTATTACTTAAAACTCACAAGTATGTTGAAAAGAACCCAAACAAATGCCACAAGAATACCAAATCTTGCTGTGACACATTGTAAATTGTATTTGCCTAAAATAAAGTCTTTAAACTTCCCAATTAGAATCAATGTTTTTATTGTGAGTTTTTGACATTTTGAAGAGAAAAGAATAAAATAGAGCTATTGTACCTTAAAAAAATCAAGCTTGTCTAAAAGTCATGGAGAAATTCTTACACCATGCTAACATAATATTTAAATTATTATTTTATTTCTTCAGTTGGAAAAACAATGATTTACATTTTATTTTCAAACTATGGTTTTTATTTTGATGTTTGGAGTATGTTGGGAAAGAAGACTGAAGGAGAAAAGAGTTTCCTGAGCATTTGTAGTATTTTATTAAACCCACTACATTTTTCTCTCAAATACAGAAACTAAAAGGTAAAAGAAAGAAAGAAGAGCAGAGAAAGAAACTGCCAATGTTTTAAAAAAAAAAATGTTTCAAACAAAGAAATACACAATAGTTCTATTTTCAACTCCCAGGCTCACTGGTATTTCAATTAAATATGAGGTAGTCAAGTAGGGTAGTCAAATAAATGTAAGATAATGAAAAGATGAAGTGCTCTTAATATAATCATCCTCAATTTAGTGTGCAAATAATAAGGTGAACTAACTGATGGCCAACCCAAATGCAAAGCAGTCCAAGCATTAATATTTATCATGTTCAAGGGAAGTTCCACATTTGGAGTAACATTGAAGTAGGGTGATATTTTTTAGTACCTTAAATACACAAATTGCATTTCTGTAAAAATGTTTGCACTATCTAATAATCAAGAGCAATTATAATTCACATGGATGTAAGCATTTGGCCCTTAGAGAAAACTTAGCAAAAAGGCCATGCTGTGCTTTGTATGTTAAGGCATGGCACCTCCTTCATCTCAAATGTTAACTGCATCATCAAATTTACTTCAATTTTACTTCCAAAGTATCTGTCCCACCATAATCCCACCTGTCTTCCCCATGTGCAATGTACTGTAGTTCCTTTTAGGTGAGATAACACAATTTCTCAACTTTTCTATGAAAATATTCCCCTTCTTCTTTTTTTTTTTTAAGATTTTATTTATTTGCAGAGAGAAACAAAGCCAGAGAGGGAACACAAGCAGGGGAGTGAGAGAGGGAGAAGCAGGCTTCCCGCCCAGCAGGGAGCCTGACCTGGGGCTCGATCCCAGGTCTCCGGGATCATGACCTGAGCCGAAGGCAGTTGCTTAAGCAATTGAGCCACCCAGGCGCCCCATCCCCTTATTCTTAATTGTGGGTTCAAACCAAAAGCCACTGACACAACTTTGCATTCTTTAAAAAACAAAGATGCTACTGGCATTCTATGCTTACAATAAGTAAAAGCACAAATAGTTAGCAAACAAGCATGTCTAAATAAACTTCTATTACCTACCTGTTGCCTACCAGTCAAATATGTGATCCAGGCTCCTCACCTTTTCCTGAAACATGCCAGGCAATTCCTCCCTAGACTAATTTTTCCAGACTATCAGCCAAACTCAACATCCTTGGCAGAGCATCCTGGCATCTGGCTACTCTAAATTTTTTATTGTTTTGTAAGTGTCATTTTTGATTGTCATTCATGGACACATTCTGAACTGTTCAATGCACTTGAACTTCACAAATTACAGGTTAAAGAAGTCTCCAAAAAATGGGTTTTATGTACAATCTAAATGTATTTCATGAAAATATGTATTTCTGTTACTGTAGTGAATTTAACTTGCCCTCAGGCTTGTTGATAACTCTTCTAGGAGGTGGAATTTAATTATCTTCCCATTGAACTTAGATTATGCCCAGTTTGTACACAGATACATTAGAAGTTTATGGAAAGGTATAGGAAATTTAGATATATTTGGGAAGAAACATGAAATTAATCAGATCATGAGCTTCCTAGAGTGTTCTAAAAGGGTCCACTTGAATTAGTGCAAATTAAGATTTTTCATATAATTTATAAAATGCAAAATCACAAGATGAATTATTAACTTACTAGAAAATTAATGAGACACTCTTGATTAATATATTTTTAAGTACTGGATTCTGAAATTTTTATTTGTAGTAAGGTGAATATAAAGCAATTTTTTAGTTTTTTTTTTTTTTAAGATTTATTTATTTATTTGAGAGAGAGAGAGAAAACACAAGTAGAGGGAAGAGACAGAAAGCTAGAGGGAAGAGGCAGAGGGAGAGAGAGAAGCAGTCTCCCACTAAGCAGGGAGACTGATGTGGGCTGGATACCAGAACCCCCCAGGGTCATGACCTGAGCAAAGGCCGATGCTTAACTAGGTACACCATAATAGAGCAATTTATAAACTAGTTTCTTTTCCTTCAAACTTAAATCACACTCTATGGGGAGGCTATTGACTTTAAAAATACACAGTGAAAGAAACCAGGTTAAGAAACTGTTGCACTTGAATGTCTCAGTCAGTTAGGCATTTGTATTTGGCTCAGGTCCTGGAGTCCTGGGATGGAGTCCAGCTTTGTGCTCCCCACTCAGCAAGGAGTCTGCTTCTCCTTCTGCCCCACCCCCTTGTGCACTCGCTCTCTCTGCTTTGTCAAATAAGTAAATAAAATTGTTTAAATAAGAAAGAAACTGTTGCAGATTTGTTTAAACCATAGACCCATGAGCACATCTAGCTTCCCTTCTTAACTCCTAAGTAATCAGTCAGCACAAACAGAGGTTAATGAACTGAAAGACAGTCCTGTGGGAACCTACAAAAACATAGGAAACTCTACAGCAGTGCTTTAGTAGTAGATTTTAAAGTGTTTTTCTTTTTTTAAATTTATATCTGAAAATAAAATTACTACTGTATTAAAGTCTATTTCCCATTGTTTAGTCATCTGGGGACTTGGAAAACTGCATCTCCTTCCTAATTGCTCTATGAATGACTCATTTCTATAATCAGATCAGTCTTGTCCTTCCTTTCTCTAAAAAAAAACAAATCTAATTCATTTAATTTCTTTTGCCAGAAGGTTAATTATCTTTGCTTCTCTTCTCTGACCATCTCCTGTTCTTTCATCTTTTTTTTTTTTACTTTTCAAAGTTCAATATCTAATCTAAAACTAGACACAATTATTAAAAACCTGATTGATGTAAAACAGCAGGAAGATTACTTTCCACTACTTCCGTAATTATTTTATTTAATACTTCTCATTATCTTATTGGATTTTTTTAAATTTTTTATTTAGTTCTAACTAATTTATTTTTTAAGTGTTCCAAGATTCATTGTTTATGCCCCACACCCAGTGCTCCATGTAACTTGTGTCTTCTATATCCACCACCAGGCTCACCCATCCCCCCACCCCTCTCCCTTCCAAAACCCTCAGCTTGTCTCTCAGAGTCCAAAGTCTCTCATACTTCATCTCCCTCTCTGATTTACCCCAGTTCACATTCCCTTTCCTTCTTCCACTGTCCTCCAGGTTACTCCTTATGCTCTACAAGTAAGTGAAAGCATATGATACTTGACTTTCTCTGCTTGGCTTATTTTACTCAGCATAATCTCCTCCAATCTGGTCCATGTTGCTACAAAAGTTGAGTATTCATCCTTTCTAATGGGGACATAATATTTCATTGTATATATGGACCATATCTTCTTTATCCATTCGTCTGTGGAAGGGCACTTTGGCTCTTTCCAAGTTTGGCGATTGTGGCCATTGCTGCTATGAACTTTGGGGTTCATATGGCCCTTCTTTTAGTATATCTGTATCTCTTGGGTAAACACCCAAGTGCAATTGCAGGATCATATGGTAGCTCTCTTTTTAATATTTTAAGGTATCTCCAAACTGTTTTCCAAAGTGGCTGCACCAACTTGCATTCCCAACAACAGTGTAAGACGGTTTCCCTTTCTCCACAGCCTCTCCAACATGTGCTGTTTCATGCCCTGTTAATTTTGGCCATTCTAACTAATGTAAGGTGGTATCTCAATGTCGTTTTGATTTGAATTTTCCTGATGACTAATGATGATGGACATTTTTTCATGTACCTGCTAGCCATTCGAATGTCTTCTATGGAAAAGTGTCTGTTCATGTCTTCTGCCTATTTTTTGATGCGATCATCATTTTTTTTTTTTTTTTGGTTGTTGAATTTGAGGAGTTTTTTTTTTTTTTTTTTTTTTTTTAATATTTTATTTATTTGACAGAGAGAAACACAGCCAGAGAGGGAACACAAGCAGGGGGAGCGAGAGAGGGAGAAGCAGGCTTCCCGCCGAGCAGGGAGCCCGATGTGGGACTCGATCCCAGGTCTCTGGGATCATGACCTGAGCCGAAGGCAGTCGCCCAACCAACTGAGCCACCCAGGCGCCCCGAGGAGTTCTTTATAGATCTTGGATATCAATGCTTTGTCTGTGGTGTCTTTTGTGAATATATTCTGCCATTCCATGGGTTGCCTTTTTGTTTTGTTGACTATTTCATTTGCTGTGCAGAAGCTTTTTATTTGATGAAGTCCCAAAAGTTCATTTTTGCTTTTGTTTCCTTTGCCTTTAGAGATGTGTCTTGAAAAAAGTTGTTGTGGCTGATGTTGTGGCTGATGTTGTGGCTACCTATCTTCTCCTCTAGGATTTTGATAGTTCCCTGCTTCATGTTGAGGTCTTTCATACATTTCAAGTTTCTCTTTGTATATGGTATAAGAGAATGGTCGAGTTTCATTCTTCTATACATAATTGTCCAATTTTCCCAGCATCATTTATTGAAGAGATTGTTTTTTTCCCACTGGATATTTTCCTCCTTTGTCCAAGATTATTTGACCATAGAGTTGAGGGTCCATATCTGGACTCTCTACTCCATTCCATTAGTCTATGTGTCTGTTTTTGTGGCAGTACCATGCTGTCTCATTGATCACAGCTTTGTAATAAAGCTTGAAATCAGGTAACATGATGCCCCCAGCTTTGTTTTTTCTGTTTCAACATTTTCTTAGCAACTCGGGGTCTTTTCTGGTTCCATATAAGTTTTAGGATTGTTTGTTCCAGCACTTTGAAAAATGTTGGTCAAATTTTGATTGGGGTGGCATTGAAAGTACAGCTTGCTCTGGGCAGAATAGATATTTTAACAACGTTTATTCTTCCAATCCATGAGCATGGAATTCTTTTCCATCTTTTTGTATCTTCTTCAATTACTTTCATGAGTGTTTTGTAGTTCCTCAAATACAGATCCTTTACTTCTTTGGTTAGGTTTATTCCAAACTATCTTATGGTTTTTGGTGCTATGGTAGATGGAATCGATTCTCTACTTTCCCTTTCTATATTTTCATTGCTATTGTATAAGAGCACAACTGATTTCTGTACATTGATTTTGTATCCTGCCATATTACTGAATTGTTGTATGAGTTCTAGTAGTTTGGGAGTGGAGTCTTTTGGGTTTTCCATATAAAGTATCATGTCAACTGTGAAGAGAGAGAGTTTAACTTCTTTGCCAATTTGAGTACCTTTTATTTCTTTTTATTGTCTGATTGCTGTTGCTAGGACTTCTAACACTATGTTGAATAATAGTGGCGAGGGTGGGCATCTTGTCTTGTTCCTGATCTCAATGAGAAGACTGCCAGCTTTTCCCCATTGAGAATGATATTCACTGTGGGTTTTTTGTAGATAGATTTTATGAGGTTGAGGAATGTTACCTCTATTCCTCTACTTAGGAGCATTTTAATTAAGAACAGATTGCTCTATTTTGTCAAATGCTTTTTCTGCATCAATTGAAAGGACGATGTGAGTCTTCTCTCTCTTCTCTTATGATTTGTTCTACACATTGACTGATTTGCAAATGTTGAACCACCCTTGTATCCCAGGGGTAAGTCCCACCTGGTCATGGTGGATAATTTTTAATGTACTGTTGGATCCTATTAGCTAGGATCTTGTTGAGAATCTTGGCATCCGTATTCATCAGAGATATAGATGTGAAATTCTCTTTTTTGATGGGGCTTTTGCCTGGTTTTGGGATCAAGGTAATGCTGGCTTCATAGAAAAAGTCTGGAAGTTTCCTTCTATTCCTATTTTTTGAAACAGCGTCAGAAGAATAGGTATTATTGCTTTTTTGAATGCTTGGTAGAATTCCCCAGGGAATCTGTCAGGTCCTGAGCTCTTGCTTTTTTCATCAATATGACTCTTTAATTTGCTTAACAATTGGCTTATGAAGTTGGTTGCTCCCATGTTGGGAGCATAAATACTTAAAATTATTAGATCTTCTTGGTGTATAGAACTTTTAAGAATGATGTATTGTTCTTCTGTATCTCTGACTACAGTCTTTAGATTAAAATCTAATTTGTCTGATATGAGAATCATTACCTCAGCTTTCTTTTGTGGACTGTTGGCATCATGAAAGATGGTTCTCCATCCCCTCACTTCCAGTTTATATGTATCTTTAGATTCAAAATGTGTCTCTTGTAGACAGCATATGGACAGGTCCTGTCATTTTATCTAGTCTGCAACTCTGTGCCATTTTCCAGGAGCATTTAGGCTATTCACATTGAGAGTAATTATTGAAAGATATTTTTTTATTGACATCATGTTGCCTGTGAAGTTCTTATTTCTATAGATTGCTTCTGTATGTTTCTATTCTGTGTCATTCTTGGATTCTTTCCCCTTTTATAGAACCCCCTTTAATATTTCTTGTAGTGCTAGCTTGGTGGTCACATAATCCTTTAGAACTTTCTGGAAGCTCTGGAAGTCCTGGAAGCTCTTTATCTCTCCATCCATTTTGAAAGTCACCTTTGCTGGGTAGAGTATCCTTGGCTGCATTTTTTTTTTTTTTCATTTAGTTTCCTGAATATGTCTTGCCAGTCCTTTCTGGCTTGCCAAGTTTCTGTGGACAGATCTGACATTATTCTGATGGTCTTCCCTCTGCATTTAAGGGGTATCTTCCCCCTAGCTGCCCTTAAGACATATTCTTTAAATTTATGATTCATGAATTTCACAATTATGTGCTTGGCGACTTTTCTAGCCTCATTTATCTTGGGGATTGTCTCTGCCTCTAGGACACAGACACTTGTTTCATTCCTCAGATCCGGGAAATTTTCATCCAGGATTTGTTTAAGTCTATCTTCTAATCTTCTCTCTCTCTCTCTACCTGCTCCTGGATCCCAATAATTCTGATATTGGAGTGCTTCATGGTGTCGTGTATTTCCCTAATTCTATTTTCATGGGATTTCAGCTGTTTGTTCCAAGCCTTCTCCTGCTCCTCCTTCTCAATCAATCTGTATTCTAGATCACTAATGTGATCTTCTGCTTCAATTACCCTAGCTGTTAGAATATTAAGATTAGGTTGGATGTCATTGGTAGCATTTTTAACCTCTGCCAGATTTGCTTTCACTTCTGCCCTTAGAGAGTCTATCTTGCTACTAATGGTCTTCTCCAATTTAGCCATTGCTTGGATGATTGCTACCCTGAATTCCATTTATGTCATATTTTTTATGTCCATATCCAGTAGCTCTGTGATAGGGCTTGCAGTCTCTGAATTTTTCTTCTGTTGGGTGTTCCTCCTCCAAGTCATTTTGGTGAGAGGTGCATGAGGGGATGTATAGCTGAATGTATCAACCATGATCCAGGCAAGTTGCCTGTTGGAAGGTTTCAGAGCAATCAGAACTGTGAGAAAATTAATTTCTCTTTGGTAAGCCACCCAACCTGTGACATCTTGTTACAGCAGCCCACATAGACTAATATGCCTCCTCTAAATACATTTTCTATAGACATACCAATCTCTTCTCTGTGTTGCATAGTTCCCCATTGTTGGGTCTTCATTCATGACTCAATTCACCTTTGTTTTCATTTTTTTCTCATCCTGTCTTAAGGGGCAATTGGTGGAATCTGATGGCCATGGGTACAGACATAAAACTATCATCTAGCTGGTGTCTGCCCACACCTGAGTGAGCCCAGTGGGGACTCCATGAACCTGTGGCTTTCCGTTTCTTGCACCACTGCTCAGGCTGGGTGCATCCCCTGCATGCACTGGAGTCTCCCCATGTGACTTGCAAGACTGTTGGGTTCGAGGGCACCCAGCATGGGTGTGAGCCCCAGACAGTGGTCCCAGTAAGTACAGGCTCCCCCAAACCAGTATTGCTCATGGTTTCTGTGACAGCAGGGTGCAGAGACAAGAGGGGGCTTCAGGCTGCCATTGTGGTGGTGACTAGGTGTGGGTACCATCTGTGAGAGGTGGCAGTGTGCAGGGGAGTTTGTGGAGGGCGGGGTTTCTGTGTGTTCTGGACCATCCAGAGAGGAGCAGACTGAAGCTTCTGTCTAAGACAGAGATCTGGGTGTGGACAGCTTACTTTGCTTGACTCTCCCAAAAACTGCAAAAAGCCACAAAAGAACAAAAACCTCCAGAGAACAAAAGACTGAAAAAACAGTGTCCATAGAGCCCAGCCCCTTGATAAGGGGCATGGTGACTCAGCCCAAGTAAGATGAACTGAAAAACAATGTGGCAGAGCCCCTTCCCCAGAAGACCAACCAAAAGAACAAGAGGACCATCACCACAGGGTCTAATCCTGCTACTATTGAACTTTAAGAACTAGGTAAGCTTCTACCTTTTAGATACCAGCACACATTATTCTCTCTCTATGCTAAGATCTCAGGGCTGCACAATTTAGTTCTTTAGTGAACCTGAATAGCTCATGTTTATTTATTAGACTTTGTTCAGCAATTAGACTTTGGATTTCTCAGGAAAATATGCAACAACTTATACAGTTCTTGAATAAATCCTACTACATCCAGCAGGAAGTTTGATTAGCAAGAACATTCTTTCAAGCTTATGCTCAGTGTTTACTTTCCAGGTCTATTTCATTTGTAATTTCAAGAGGTTATTTTCTTTTTTACACCACAAATTTTAATCCCATACTAATGATTAATTTCCTTTTCAAGTGTACATTTCCTATTTATTTTATACTTTAGATAGTTGTTTAGACAAATTTATACTTTTAGTTTATATTGTTTGCTTTTGTTTTGTTTTTAAATTTTACTATGTGGTCACATACCACTAACATCTGAATATCATTATAACATGTCTAAAATATTGTAGAAAAAACAAAATGCATGGAATCTGAAGACAAATAATGATCTCTTTTCTTTCCTCTGAGATTCTTAGCACCCTCTTAAAAACATGGGAAATCTATTCTTACTTTATAGTAAAGAACCACTAGAAAAATATATGAAGTGCTTTTAAATCATGAAGAATGATAAAACTATGTTATCGCTTGTAAACATGAAGAAATTTAAAAATTATCTAATTTTCAACTAATTAAAATACTTTATAAAGAGTTTAAAACATCATATTTTATATACTATTGCAAATGTCAATAGTTTACCAAATTCATTTATTATTTTATCACTTGGTTAAAATATAACTGAACATTTAAATCCCTAAATTAACATGGCAACTATATTGATAGCTTTGATACAGTTAATTTCCTGCAAATTTGCTATATAGGCTATACCCAACCTCTGGTGCTTCCAAAAGTCAAAGCACTCATTATGGCCACCTGTTTACTGCCACTAAATTTATGAATGTAATAGCATTGCTTCTCTATTTCGTCCTTTGATATAAAAGGACTGCATGAGTTAAAAAAAAAAAAAAAGAAAAGAGTGTTAGAAGGTGTTTGATGATAACACTGAGAGCAAAACCATGTTTAAATGGCTTAAATTCTAAAAGAAGACACTTGAATGATGCAGAAATATGTGATGAGTGGCCAGGGAAACCATCACTCTGTGTGGATGGGGCATGAAAGAATGCATGTATGCAGATATGCATGAACATTCATGAGCACACACATACACACATTTGATAGATTCTCTTTTTCCCTATAGAGAATATGCACTCTATTTTGTTCAAGCTAAAGGCCCTTGGAAATCATTTACTCTGCCATCTGTTACCAATAATTAGTCTATCCCAACTTATAGTTGTTACCCCCCATAAAAGTACCCTAAAAGCACTTGGCATCTCAAGCTTGATTTATATATTTTCATTTCATAAACACCCTCATATAATTATATGAAGATAGGAGAAACTTTTGTTATATAAGATTTTGTATAATTCTGCTTTTTCTTTTTTGTTTCTCTAAAATCTTTTAGAATGCCTACTTTTCATGACATAGTGTAATCTTAATCAAAATAAGATGTTCCTAGAATTAAAAAAAAACTCTCATAATTAAAGGCAAATTATAAAGCGTAAGAATCATTTCTATTGGACTATTAACTCTCTGATCAATATGAAAGTAGCCAGGAAAGATAGGAGGTAATCTATTCACTAATAAACTGTAAATGAAATTTTGTGATTTATTATATTTTTAGAATTTAATGTGCACATAAATATTTCAATTTTTGCTCATCAATTTAGAAACATGTTAATAGATAGATATTTGGATAATACCAATATCATGAAGTCTGAGGTTTTAATATTGAAGTATTACATTAATGGAAATAACCAGTGATGAAGGACTATTTTTTTACAAAGTATCACAGTCCTGAGTTGTAATCATTTTTTTTACTCATATAGATTTTCCCCTGCTCTCTCCACTATTCCAAATCCTACAAATCCAGAATAAAGGAGCTTTTCATACTTTGTGTTTCTCTTGTGACACATTGCTTTCTCTCTGAATTATACTCATGAAATATACTCATGTACCTACATATATAGTTTTCCATATCAGATTCTGTAAAAGGTTCCTGAGAATATAAGTTTATTATCATTTCTTTATTTTCTACAGAATCTGGTACAGTGTCTTACACAAGTAAATGTTCTATAAATATTTCTGATCAGTTAATCTGTAACAGGTTGTTAAAGGGAAGTTTCCTGGAGCGCCTGGGTGGTGCACTTGGTTAAGCGACTGCATACAGCTCAGGTCATGATCCAAGAGCCAAGGGATCCAGCCCTGCATCCAGCTCCCTGCTTAGTGGGAAGCCTGCTTCTCCCTCTCTCATTGGTCCTGCTTATGTTCCCTCTCTAGCTGTGTTTCTCTTTGTCAAATACATAAATAAAATCTTTAAGAAAAAGGGAAGTTTCCTAACTCGCTTTTTGTCTAAGATGTAAAATTATTAAATACTATATTCCAAAGTAGCTTGTAAAACATAACCCCAAGAAGACCTTTTAGGCAGTTTGTTTGGAACCAGTTAGAGGATTCACCATATTTGATGTATAAATGGGTAAGGTTTATCTGTAGAATTTTGTAAGGAACGTGTAATCAGAAAGACCTATACTAAAATTCCATTCTCTAGCAAGGTGGAGAATGCAGGCTACTTTTCTCAAGTCCACAGGGTGTATAGTACCACTTGAAAATGTTATTATTTGTCTCCTGCCATTAACGAGGCAGGAGCTGATGTCTGACGCTGCCTAGGGAAGGTGAAGGCGGGACGTGACTAAACCCGGACTGTGTCTGGGAATGATCTGAATTTTTCTCCCAGATCAGTCCAACGTGGGTGAATCCCGACAACCTCTAAAATGTTTCCAGTTCTCAAAAAATTCTACCAGAGGGTGGTTATGTCCACAGAAGAAAGAGATAGATTACATCTTCAAATGTCAAAGCAGAAAGGGGGTTGCAAGTATGCAAATGAAAGATTGGCACGGTCCACATTGAGAGTTGCACTTGAAGGTATCCAACAAAGGACACACGATTGCAAACCACAATAGCACTATAATCTGTCAGCAAAGATACTTTAAGATAACATTTATGCCCAGTAAAACCTTTCAACTTTACTTCCCCTTCATCTCTTCTCTTAGATCTTTGGAAGGCCAGGAATCTTATATTGAAAGGAAATATTAGATAAAAGAGAGCAAAAGCACTCTTAACATACTTCCAAAACTGTAGACTTTCAGCAGGGGGGACAGAGAGGTCTCGTTTCTTTCACTCAACATAATTATTTTGAGGTTCATCCATGGTGTTGGTTATATCAATAATTCACCCGCTTTTATGGCTAAGATTCCATTTTCTCTGGCATATCACAATTTATTCATGAGCTAATGGACATTTAGATTGTTTTTGTCAATTACAAATTTCTCTGCTGTGAATAAAGGTACAAGTCTTTGTATAGATCCCCCTTCCTTGGGTAACCCTTAGTAGTAGCATGGCTGATTTATGCTTAATTTTAAAAAAAGGACCTTCCAAACTTTGCCCAAAGTGGTTGTATTATTTTCTGTTCATACCAGCAGAGTACGAAAGAGGTTAAGTTCCTTCCCATCTCTAACAATATTTGATATGATCAGCCTTTTATAAAATTAGCTATTTGAATAGGCATATCATAGTGTCTTGTGATTTTAATTTTCATTTCATTAAAAACTAATGATGTTGAGCATGTCTAATGTATATATTTGTGATTTATTGAAACTGAAATTTCAAATTGAAACAGTTTTAATGATTTTAAATGATTGAAGCTTTGTCTGTTCCTTACTTAAACAACAGACATAACTAAAGCTCCTTTTCAGCTTGTTATTTCAATAAACATCTTCTGACTTAGGAACTCAGTAAAGCGATAGCATGTTGTTCAATTAGTTAAAAGTTGTGTAGTTGTTAAGGTGGCAGATTCTTAATTAAAGAAAGCTGTTTTCAAGAAACAGTAGAACAAGTTTTTGGCTGTCATAACACTAAGCAAGGCATTTGTGAGAAATTAAACATATTGCCAAAAATAAATTGCAAAACTAAGGGATCATTTCAGGTCCACTGGATATTTTTTATATGTTTCAAAATACATTTCAGACAACTGCTTAAGACTAGAGTCACCACACTGAATCTCACCTAACCAAAAAATGAAAATCAAATGTAAATTCAATAAAATACTACTGCAAAGTTTATTTCAAATTATTCAGTGTGTATTAAACACCAATATTATATCTAGTAAAGTATGATATAGTAGAGGCTTCAAATCCATTATATATGTGTTATGTGTTCTGAAACATCTTATGTTCAATTTTTTTAAAGATTTTATTTATTGACTTGACAGAGAGATCACAACTAGGCAGAGAGGCAGGCAGAGAGAGAGGAGGAAGCAGGCTCCCTGCCAAGCAGAGAGCCGGATGTGGGCCTCGATCCCAGGACCCTGCGATCATGACCTGAGCTGAAGGCAGAGGCTTTCACCCACTGAGCCACCCAGGTGCCTATATGTTCAATTTTTAACATAGGACAGAAAGAAATTTACGTTACATAACTTAACATTTATTATTTTTATTCTATCTATCAATTACCAGTATATTTCCTCCAATTTATTTGCTAAGTTGTCTCGTAAAATCTCCTAAATTTATTCATTGATCCAGTAACATTCCTCCAGTGATTTTTAAAAATAGGTGGAGGGGTGGCACAAACATTTTCAGTTTGATAAATGCAAGTCTTTTGATATTACATTAGACCTTTTGCATTATTGATCTAATGAGGAAGAAGAATATTAGAACGGTGATTTAATATTAACCCTCAACAGTAAGGTTTCAGTAGCATCCATGCCAACAGTCTACTTGGATGATTGTAATAAATTGGAAAGAAAAATAACTGTACTAACTTGCCTCACAATAAAATACAAAATGATCGCATACTCAAGTTTCTTTTTCCAATGTCCACATACTCTGAGAAAGCATATTGATTTCTGATATAATTTTTTTTTACTCCATTTGTGGTCTGGAAAATGGAAATGCTGGAAAAGTAGTTAGAACGCTTTCAGAATTGTTCAATACTTTTTTGTTTGGTGTTTTATTAGTAATGTTCAAAACGGAGAATAAGTTAAATCACTCTTTTTGGGTGGAAATCTGAGAAACATTGTCCTCTCATTAACTAAACTAACTTCCCATTCCAGTTCTATACTAGAAGATCTACTCTATGTCCAATCCCTTTCCATATTGTCATTCCCCTTCCCAACAGGATACCCTTGTTACTGTTGTCCATAATACACATTCTCACTTGTCAGTATTGGAATATGCAGAAAACAGTTTCAGATTTACTAATCCATGCCAATACAGAAATTTGCCAGCCAGATTTCAGAATCTTTTTAAAAAACCTTTTTTTTTGGTCTTTATACTGAAGTCTTTATAGTCAAAATACTGTGACAATGTGTTTACAAGTTACTTCGGTTATTTCTTTGTTTGGTTGTGCTATTCGTTTGAAATACAGTTAGATTAATTTGTTTTCCATTTTAAAGAATTTTCCTAAACCCCATTTATTTTTATTTTATTGGCTATATAAAACCTTAATGTGGATTCAAAAAACAAAACTATATGAGACGTATTCTAGCAGTCATTCTGAAGTCATGCTTTTTTAGAAGTTGTAAATACATATTTCCTAATTCTCCTGTCTTATGCAATTGTTAACATATAGCATATACTCTATTGTTGTTGTTTTCACCTGATATTATATGGAAATTACTGCATGTCAGTTAATATAGACTTTCCTCAGTTTTTCTATTAACTGCATAGACCCTAGTGTGTAATTATATTATAGTTTATTCAGCCCAAATTCTATTTGTAAATGTGTTTTCTTTCAGCATCTTGACTTTATAAACAATGTAGCAATAACTAACCTGTTGCATATGTATTTTCATATAGTTGGAGATATGTTTTCACTCTGAAGATGAAATTTCTGGATCAAAATGTAAATACATACACTGTTTTAATACATATTGAAACATTCTTTTCCTGAAGAGTTGTGCTAATGTGTATTCTTAACATTTGAATGTTCAGATTTATGAGAGAGAGACAAAGAGATAAAGAGGGAAGGAGAGAGAATTGTTTCAGAGACTCAACTTTTCAGTCATTTCAGAGATTTGACCCTATCCAGAACTGGTTAAGTAAGCAGTTTTTCTAAATCTGTTCCTTAGTGTCTGGTGCTGGGTCTTGAGGTCCACAGGAGCAGGCAGCGGGGAAAGGGAGGACAGATGTCAGGGTGAGAGCAAGCACTAAATGGAACCAAAAGCACAAGGTATAGCCCATGAGGAAAGGTTTAAACCTGGTTTGGTTATGGTTGCCTCTACTCTGAATGGTGTGGGCATTCTACAGAAGCTAGGCTTTCCAGCACAAAACTAACAGAGGGCTGATTTAGGAGATTAGGAGATGGAGAAGCCAAAAAGGAACAATGGAAACTTGAAGAGGAATTAACAGACCAGCAAGAAAGTGTGAGACCTATGCAATGGCTCTGCTTCACTTTCACCCACCAGACTCTCAGAGAGTCTCTTCTATAACTCACTCTAGCTCAAAACATATGGGAGAGGAAATTATGAAAAACATATTTCAGCATAACCAAGTTGACATATCACAAAGCAATGCAAGAATTTGATACCAGAGTTTTCTATTTTCAAAATCCAAGTTCTCAGTTTCCGTGCTATATGATGACATTAGAAAAGGATTGGAGACTTCTTTCATAGTTTCCACGTGCAGCTGTAGCAGAAGCTACCCATTATCAAGCAATGGAGAAAAATGCATTCTCAGAAAAATTATATCTTACAAGAATCTACAGTGTCTAGCACTGTGCTTAGCCTAACTGTCTGGCAAAAATTAAGCATTTGATAAATACACATTAAATGAATGACTAGATTGGGGAAGGTGGAGAAAAGAAGGAGAAACATAATTTATAACGAATGCTGGACACAAGGTGATAGAAACTTGATGGACTTGGGTATCCAAAAGAATGTCTGAGAACCAAATATTCTGAAGTCACAGTTAAAGCTTACTAAATCAAACTCTTGATCTTTATATGGTAATTGTAATCTAATAAATAGATAATTTTTTGTTGTTTTAAACTTCTTTCTATATCTTTACATTAGTAGGAGCATTTACAAAATGTTCTGTGGATTTAGTGTTCTCTGGAGTATGTACTGGAAAATTCTTGCCTTTGCTATCTATCATTACCCACTTGCACATATTTGTAAAATACTGATTAGTCCAAAAAATTACATTTCTTCTATTCAGCAAACATCATAAAGCCAGCAACTTTCCTTTAGACCTAATGGCTTGTTAGCAAAGAAAAAGTATGTTATGAAGAATTTTGAATGAATTAACTCTATAATTTTCTTTGGCTCATATTTTTTTTGGAAAACATCTTTAGAAATGATCCAAATATCCTACTTTATCTAGGAAAACTTTCAGTGCAAATGAAAATTAATTCTTACGTTTGTCTTTAGTGTTATATTAGCACAATAGACTAGTGGTTATGATCAGAGACCATTAATTGCCCTAACAAAAGACCATGAAATATCATTTTGACCTGGAGTCCTGTCTTGATGAAGCATAAAAGCAACCTGTATTAGAGCAAAGTTATTTTAAAAATCAATAGTGATAAGTGTCGGATGCAAAGTGCAAATGCATAACTTTGTGAGCAATAGAGTTTTTAATGGAACTAACCTACATGGCCAAAAGTGTATCAGTAAGAGTTCATGCAGGTGAAAGGTGGGAATTAGTTTTCCAAAAAGCATAGAGAAAAAAAAAAAGCTAGTCATTTTTTTATCTTAAATACCATAGAGTATTCTATTCATTAGACTTTGAAGTTTCCTGTTTTTTCATTGATTATTCAGTGTAATTATAACCATGCATTAAAGAAGGTCACCTAGGACACAACTGAATATAGTAAGCTTGAATTTTAGTTTTGGAGCCTCACTCCAAAATGGAAATGAATGTGGTTAAATAGAAAAAATAATTCTCAAACCAATTAACATATCCTCATTCTTTCCTTTATGATGCAAATTGCCATTAAGGAGCTGTGCAAAATTATACTGCATGTCACTTAATGAAATAGAAAAGCCTTGCCATATAACTTTAAGTTGTAGAAGGAGTATCATAAATATTTCTAGCATTCTCAATTGTACCTTAAACACTTCTCACCAAGTAAATCTAATAAACTAGTTATAACTGTCAAGGTACCCTATTGCATGAAACATATCGATATTCCATGATGTGGAATAGTAACATGATTGCTCATAAATGCACATACATATGCAAACACACAATACAACAAATCTAGTTGTCAACATTTTGGTCCTTCTTCATTCACTCAGACACCCAGTTTTTGTTTTGTTTTGTTTTGTTTTGTTTTGTTTCTGCCTGAGAGTCTGGATTCTTTTTTCTTTTTCTTTTTTTTTTTAATATTTTATTTATTTATTTGTCAGAGAATGAGAGAGAACACAAGCAAGAGGAGTGGCAGGCAGAGGGAGAAGCAGGCTATCCAGTTAGCAAGAAGACAATGCAGGGCTTGGTCCCAGGACCCAGGGATCATCACCTGAGCCAAAGGGCAGCTGCTTAACCAACTGAAACTCCTAGACACCTCTCAAACACCCACTTTTAGCTTTGCTTCATAAAAAGTCATTATTAAACCTGGGAATTTAAGACACTGCCATCTCTTTATCTCTTAAATCTATAACTATACATTCTGAAAGGATTCCTCAATCAAATTAACACATCAGTCAGCTCATATAGTTATTACTTTTTTAAAATTTTTTGATGAGATCTTTGAAGATTTCTCCTGGAAAACTTCAATTATAGAATACACTATATTAATTATAGTCATCCTGCTATATGTTACATCTTCAGAACTTAATCATCTTGTAACTGAAAGTTTGTAACCTTTTACCACCTCTCCACCTTCTCTCCTATGCTCCAGTACTGAGCAACCACAATTCTACTTTCTGTTCCTATGGGTTCATTTTTTCCCCCTCATGTAAATAATACCATGAAGTACTTGTCTTTCTCTGTCTGGCTTATTTTACCTGGCACAATGCCTGCCAGTTTCATTCATGTTGTCTGAAGAGGAAGTATTTTGTTTTGTTTTGTTTAAAGCTGAAGATATTGCATAACATAGGTATCACATTTTATTTGTTCATTCATCTTTGATGAACACATGGGTTTTTTTCTTATCTTGGCTATTGTAAATAATGGTGCAGTGAACATGGGACTGCAAACAACTCTTCAAGATAGTGATTTAATTTCTTTCAGATATATATGTAGAAATGCGATTGCTGAATCATACGGTTTTTCTTTTTTAATTTTGGGGGGAATCTCCTTCCTGTTTACCATGGTGATTTTACCAGTTTACCTTCCCACCAACAGTGTGCAAAGATTCCCTTTACTCCACATCCTCACTAAGACTCTTTCTTGTCTTTTCAATAATTGATATACAGGAATGCTGTAAACAGCTTGTTGTGATTTTGATTTGTGTTTCCCTGATGTTGAGCATTAATATACCTTTGGGCCATTTGCATATCTTCTTTGGAAACAATGTCTGTCCAGGTCCCTTACCTCTCAGGTTTTTTTGGTTGTTGTTCATTTGTTATTCAGTTGTATGAATTTCTTACATAATTTTTATATTTAACCCCTATTAGATATATAGTTTGCACACATTTTTCTCCCATTCCATACAATGCGTTTTCATTCTGTTGGATGTTTTCTTTACTGTGAAGGCCTTTTCTAGTTTGAGATTGTCCCATGAGTTTATTATTGTTCTTATTTTCTTTGATTTTGGTGGAAAAACAAACAAACAAACAACAACAACAAAAAGGAAATTGCTAAGACCAATGTCAAGGAGTTTATCCCTTGGATATTCTTTCAGGAGTTTTAGAATTTAATATTATGTTCAAGATTTTACCCTGTTTGAGTTCGTTTTATGTATAGTGTTAAGATAGGAGTTTGATTTCTTTCTTTTCCATGTGGATATTCAGTTTTAACAACACTATTTTTTGAAGAGACTATCCTTTCTTCATTGTGTATTCTTGGAATCTTGTTGAATATTAATTGACCCCGTGTGTGGGTTTACTTATGGGATCTTGATTCTGTTCCATTGATCTGTGTGTCTTTTTATTTCAATACCATACTCTTCTGATTACTGTAGCTCTGATTATGTTGTTTGAACTCAGGAAGTGTGATGCATCCAGCTTTGTGCTTCTTTCTCAAGATTGCTTAAGCTATTTGAGGTCTTTTGTGGTCTCATGCAAATTTTAGGATTTTTTTCTACATCTGTGGAATATGTTGTTGGAATCTTGATAGGCATTACATTAAACCTACAGATCACTTTAGGTAGTATGGGCCTTTTAGCAATATTAATTCTTCCAATCCATAAACTCAATTATCTTCTCATTTATTGTGTCTTCTCAATTTCTGTAATCCATGTTTTATGGTTTTCAGTGTTTATTTATTCCTATGCATTTTATTGTTTTCAATACTATTGGCAAATAAGTTTATTTTCTTCATTTTTTTTCTGATAGTTTGTTGTTAGGATACAGAAACACAGTGTATATAGATTGTGTATATAGATTTTCTATTGTGAATATAGATTTTCTATTGTGAATATAGATTTTCTATCATACAGCATTACTAAATATGTTCATTATTTCTAACTTTTGTGGTGGTGTCTTTAGAGTTTTCTATATAAAAGCCATGTCATCTGTGAACAGAAACAATTTTCTTGCTTTCTGTTATTAATAACTTTTATTTATTTTTCTGCCTAATTACACTGAGTAGAATTTCCAGTTATATTGAATAGAAGTGGCAAGAATGGACATCTTTGTCATGTTCCTGATCTCAGAAGAAAAACTTTCAGCTTTTTGCTCTTGAATATGATCTTAGCTGTGGGCTTGTCATATATGGTCTTTATTATTAATAAAGGTTCCCTCCAAAGCCAGTGTGTTGAGAGTTTCATCATGACATAATGAACTTTGTCAAGTGTGCTTTCTGTATCTACTCAGATAATCATATGATTTTGTCTTCATTTTGTTAATGTGGTGTATCACATTTATTGATTTGCATATACTGAACCATCCTTGAATCCCAGGAATGAATCCCATTTGATTATGTTGTATGAAGCTTTTAATGTGCTGATGAATTCAGCTTGCTAATTCTTTATTTGAGAATATTTTGTATGTTTGTTCATCAGGAGTATTGTCTTATAGTTTTTCTTTGCTTCTAGTCTCCTTGTCTGGTTTTGGTATCAGGGAAATGCTGGCCTTGCAAAATATATTTGGAAGAGCTCCCTCCTCCAATTTTTTGGAAGATTTTGGGAAGGATTGGCATTAATTTTTCTTCAAATGTTTTTTAGAATTAACCAATGAACTTATTTGGCCCTAGACTTCTCTTTGTTGGGAAGCTTTTGGTTACTGATTCAATTTCCTTACTCACAGTAGGTATTTTGAGATTTTTCCATTTCTTCATGATTCAGATTTGCTAGCTTCTATGTTTCTAAGAATATTTTCAATTCCTTCCAGGTATCGAATTTGTTGGTATAGAACTGCTTATAATAATGTCTTATGATCCTTAGTATTAGTGTAGCATCAGTTGGAATGTCTCACCTTTCATTTCTGATGTTATTTATCTGGATTTTCTCTTTCTTTTCCTTCGTTAGTCTAGCTAAAGGCTTGAAAATGTTGTATATCTTAAAAAAAAAAAAAACTAGCTCTTAGTTTTGTTGACATATTTTATTGTCTTTCTGGTCTTTATTTCATTTGCATTCACTTCAATCTCTATTACTTTCTTCCTTCTACTTACTTTGGGCTTAGTTTGTTCTTCTTTTTATAGTTCCTTGAGATGTAAAGTAAATTGTTTGAAACCTTTATGAGTATGTTTTCTTTTTTATACTTCCCTTTTAAGAAATTACTTTTGCTGTATCCCATAAACTTGGTGTGCCATGTTTCTGTTTTTATTTCTTTAAAGATATCTTTGCTTTCCTTTTTAATTCTTCTTCTTCTTTTTTTTTTTTAGATTTTTATTTATTTGACAGAGAGAAACATAGCCAGAAAGGGAACACAAGCAGGGGGAGTGAGAGAGAGAGAAGTAGGCTTCCCGCCGAGCAGGGAGCCCGATGGGGGGCTCGATCCCGGGTCTCCGGGATCATGACCCGAGCCGAAGGCAGTCGCTTAACCAACTGAGCCACCCAGGCGCCCCTAATTCTTCTTCTTCTTACCATTTTTTTTGTTCAGGAGCATGCTCTTTAATTTCTATTGACTTTGTGAATTTTCATTTTTTTATTTTATTATTTTTTAAAGATTTTATTTATTTATTTTAGAGACAGAGAGAGCTAGAGAGTGTGAGCATGGGGAAGGACAGAGGGAGAGAAAGAATCTATAGTAGACTCCCTGCTAAGTACAAAGCCAGGATGTGAGGCTCCAACTGAAGACCCTAAGATCAAGACTTGAGCCAAAAACAAGACTTGGAGGCTTAACCAACTAAGCCACCCTTCTGCCCTGAAATAGGTGTTTTTAAAATTGTAGTCAATTCTCTTCCAGGAAAATACTAAGAGATGGATGTTTTTGCCTGCTCCTCCTGTGAGGATCCTGGAGTGGATAGTTTAAAAGTTTAGGTGCTATCTGTATGGCCCAAAGTCTTTACTTCTCACAGGGAAACTGGGAGTTTGGGATTTCCTCTCCATTGTAAGGTATTGTATTGGGAAAGTGTTTATAGTTATAGTGTAGCTCAGTCTTTCTTACCTGTTTTAGTATAGATACTTTCTCAGTCACCTGATGTGTAGGATTCATTCAACTATTTCTGGATTTCTATCAGGAGGAATTGATGTTTTTAGTTGTATATACAGTGCATCTGTAGGAGGAGGGAAAGTCAGGAGCTTCCTATCCTGTCATCTTGGCTCATGCCCATAACAAAGGAAAACTTCCCCTCTTTATATATGTTCTTTGGTTGTGCCTTCCCACCCTGATACTGGAACTGCCGTGTGACTTGACATAATAACAAATATTTGTCATTACACTCTGTAACCCATAAAAGATTTATGACAATGAAAATCATTGTGATTATTCCATGGCATGTAAACAAGATCAGAGTAGCTTATGGATGATGAGGGATAGGTGGCCACTATTTCTTGTTCCACTGGCCAACAGTCTACCAACCTCCATCCATGTGAGAAAGAGCTTTCACAATAATCCACCACCAGCCAACTCTCCAGCTGACTGCAGATACATAGGAAAGCCTAAACCAACAATAAGAAAGATAGACAAATCACAAGTTTGAGATTAAAGAGATAGTTTTAATTCACTGAATTTGGAGATGGTTTATTATTATATCAGGTTTTACTTACTATCCTACTAGAATAGCATTTCCAGTACTCTAACATATTATCTCATTTAAAGTTATCTGCATAGCACTGGTGACCATTTAATTTCTTTTTATTTTTTCTTTTCTGTTTGCATTTCTTCCACTATATTGTAACCTCTAAGAGAACATGATCGGATCTGATTTTTTTCACTCTAATCCTTCAGAGCAGTTTTCTGATAAATAGTATGAATTCAATGAATATATTTGAAAAAGTGAAGAATGGAAATAGTGTATTTGTAATCATAAATACACTTACCATGCCATTCTTTAATATATTCCCTCATTCTATATGAATTTAAGTCCTTGCAAGACACAATTGTAGGCATTCAGTAAATATTATTTTATTCTTCTATAGATAAATTTATTTTTTGTTTCAAAGTCTACCTCCACCAAATAGTGAACCTCACATTTCTTTAACTTTATGGCATCTTGAGCCTCTGAACTTTGAGTAAGACTAAAGATACTTTAGGACCATAGGAGGATAGACAAAATAGGTGAAAAGCCTTGAAAGGTACAAACTTCCAGTTATAAAATAAGTAAGTCATGAAGATGAAAAGGTATAATATAGGGGAAATAATAATATTGTAATAAGGTCATGTGGTGATGGATGGTGACTATATGTTAAATCTTGTATAGAATCATCGTATTACAATGTTGTGCACCTGAAATGAATATAACATTGTACATCAATTACATTTCAATAATAAAAGAAAAACACTAAAGGAATTTTGGCAGTACAAGTTATTAGAAATGTATGATATTTTCTACCTCTTTTTCATTTTCTATCCTTCAATCATCATCCAAGATGTCCCTTTTTCTATCTGATCTTTGTATATAAATCAGTGTATCTCAGAAACATCCTTCAACATCTGCCATTAATTCTCTCTCTTTCTCTTTTTCCCCTCTCTCTCTCTCGGCTGTAAAGCATTTTGGATTACAGAAAATTAGAAAAATCAGTGGGGTTGTCTTAGGCCTTATACTCTCTCAGTCTTACTTTGCTTTACATAGAAAATTATTCTACTCCCCTGTAGTTACACTGCTGTGGTGCACAGAAAACCCATGTTATTATGCAAGTCCCTCCCACTTTATGGAAACCCAATAACAATTTCTATTCAATTAACTTGAGTCATGATTGTGGATGCAAATTATCTGGGATCATGCCATTACCTTGGATACAAGTCTGTCATGAGGCACATTTTCCTACAAGTTTCGGAGTTTCAGCTATTCCCTTCCAGTCTCAACCCCATGGATAAAGCTCTGCTTAGGGACAAGCTTCCTTGTCTAATGCTTTAATTTTTCCTATATATTTCCCCTTCCTTCCTTAGCCCAGAAGACACAGAATGTCTCTTCTTATCCCCTGAGTCTTCGTAAACAATATTAGGACCCAAATCATGAAATATGTAATTTATAACATATATGTACATATCAAAAGTAAAGATCAAGGTCAAGTCAAGGAAATTTTCTGAACAGATAACTAAGTCATCACTTCTTGGTCTTTTGGCTAAGATCAAGTGGAGACTGCTAAGGCATAAATCAATTCAGCTACTCAAAATATGATATGTCAGCGTTTCTCCAAGTACAGCACCTAACTCACTTGCATCACCTGGAACTTGTTAGGAATGCAAACTCCTGACTTACACCCAAGAACTACTTAGTGAGAATCACAAAGATGAAGGAAAAATAATCTGATTTTTACCTATTTTAAATAACTGCATTAATAAATAAAGAACAAAACTAAATGCATTAAAAAGGAAACAATATAAAATGAACATAAAAGCAAGTATGTAAAAATGATTAGATGACACAACTAATTCACTAACAAATATATACTTAAAGTTGTCCATAAATTGTGCAGATAATCCAATTATATTCTCTCCTTCAAGGTAGAACAATCCCATGCCCTAACAAAATGCTACAGAAGTGTCAAGAATGCAATGACCACAGAATAGAGGTATATCATGGATCCTTCTGGTAGGGAACCAGACGTCTAAAAATAATGTCATACTGCTGCTATTCTATGGAATTGAACATTTCAGAGACTGTTGATTACCTCTGAATAATTCTGTTTAGCTAATATAAGAGTTATTAGTAGCCTGCCTGTTTAGTTTTGAGATCCACTTGGATTGTTTCCATAGGCTTCATATTTTAGAAACATTTGTTTCATAAACTCATTCTGAACAAGCCCATATCTAAAGTAACTCCTAACATAGTTAAACAACTATTTTTCTTAAAGTAATTAGGTTAATTGATCTATTGAGATTACCAAGTGTTTCCCATTTTAAAATAAATTTATACATAATTTCTAAGCAAGAATGAACATTTCAAAGCATCTTACACACTAAGGAACTTTTTTTTCATTTCTGTTAATTCATCTGTAATATTATATTCTTGACTAGTAAAATGCTGTTAGTCAAAGCACTGTTGAAGAATGCTGTAAATCATCATACACTGCTAATACAATTATTTATGCTTTTTGTATCAGTTAAAAACAGATATGTGCACTCAAAAACTGAACAGTTGACATTAAGCATCATTTTATTTTTGGAATTGTTTTAAACACATGCGGAATTCAGACAAAAGACTGAGTAAAAACAGACATTAAAGTAATTATGAAAATGCTTATTGAGCTTGCAATATTAATTATTTAGCCTCTATTACAATTCCTAGTCTAAAACGGATCAACACAAACCATTAAGAAATGGGTTCTGAATTCAGACTTCCTGGTTACGGATTTGAGCCACGTCACAATATTAACCTTCTTTAAGTTTCAGTTTTCTAATATAGACAGTTTGAGGACAAAATGAGTTATTAGCAAAATGGGTAGTTAATGCTCACTCCACAGTAAGTATTAAGAGGTTTGTTCTCAGTTATAATCTTTATATACTTCAAAGTAGCTATATATATATATATTTTTTTTTTAATGTGGACCTTTCTAGCTCTGTCATTGTGTGTCAAACACATATCTAAGCTTACATTTTGTGAACTATGTGCCCTGCATCTGATGTGATAAGAAATCAAAATAATAGACTTGTAAAGATTTTCCCAAAGACAGAAAAGAATCTCATATAAGTCATGGCATCAAGGTTTCTACAGGCATGATTTCTATCTATTATTTGAAATATAAAGATTCATTTAGAATTATTCAGTTATTTTAAAACATCTTTAAAAATCTTTAGTTTGCTTTGATTTTCATTTTACAAATGAATACTTACCTAATAATCAGTATCTCTTACAAACATGTGGTGCTTCTGACCATCACAGCTGTGCCCACAGAGCCAACAGACAGCGGGTCACTCTATCACCATATGATGTGCACATTCAGGTGGAAAAAAATCCAAGAGGTGGAGTTCATCTAGCTTCCATTCTCAAGTGATGGTGTATCATAATAAAAAGGAACATGAGAAAGAACTATGGAATTTCAACCATCTTATTAACTACATTAAAAGGAGAGAATTATAATATCAAGTAACAAGCAGGAAAAATATGATGTTCTACAGTGAATTTGTATAAAATGGAGTAGTGTGTATTATAATGTGAATGAGAAAGGGTTTTTAACAAAGTACAATGTAGACTTCTAATTTTGTAACCTGTGACTTAATGTAAAAGAATTTCTATTTCTCGTTTTCCTCAGGCTATTCCAACTAACTTCTTCTTCTAATTTACCAGCCAAATTGGTTTCCCAAATTCTAATGTCTGCCTATGCTAATAGAATCTATAGAGTAATGTAATTACCTAATCCATTCATTATGTGGGTTAAAGATAGTACAGTTAAAATGTCAAATAGAATCAAGGCTATCTCAATGAGAAATATTTTCAATTGTAATTTTTCCTTTCCCAAAAGAGATATGAAGGTATAATTCCCTGCATGCATGAAATGTTTTATATGAAACTTCTGAGAATAAAAGTCTCAGGAACCATTTCAAAGTATAAAGTACATCATATTTGTGACCTTGAGCTAGTTTCCTAAATTTTAAGGCCTCAGTTTCCTCATCCCTAACATAAGAATTATGAATGAAATCATCTCCTTACTATATTAATAACCAAGGATTTTATGAGTCCAGAAATTAATCAATTTTTAAGTAAAAGAATTTAGTGGAATTTAACAATTTAATGGAATTGAAGGAATTACAATATTTGATTGATTGACATTGGAGATTTAATTGAACAGCATTTCATAGCAAACGGTTAAAATTGCAACTCAGTATTTGCCTTTATACACTTTAAACAACTCTTATCTCTCCTAGACATCATGAATCTCTGGAAAAGAATGTGCCCTAGAAGCAAGGTGAAATCAAAAGGGATAAAAACTATCCAGAGCCCATTATAATGGGCTGTGAGGATTTTCAATAACAATTCTCATTCAAGATAGAGAATGTAAATGAGAAAATAAAAGTTAATCAACATTTTATCTGCAAAACACACACATGAAAACAGATGTGATTTGGCCAATCTCTGTGGGCCCAAAATAAAGCAAATTTCGATAGAGTATAGAGAATCTGAAGATGAGAACCTATATTTTAAAGAAGATACAGTATATATTCTTTCAACAAATATCTTAGAGTTTTTATTATATGGGCATATTTCCAATATAGTTTTGATATATATCTGTGAACAAAATATTGAATGTCCCAGCACTGGTAAAGACATATGTTCGAGGAAAAGAGGGAACCTTTAATTGCTCCATTTTATCTCCATAGCAAAAAAGTGCCATTTATCTCATAGCAAAGATGTCAATGATTACTCTCATAATGATTGTAATGGTGCCCAGATTCACACAATTTTGACACCCTCCCCAAATAGAACACAATGTATCATTTTGCAATTTTAATATGATGAAAATCTTTCAATGTCGCTTTTTCTCTTCGTAATGTAGTAAATAGAGATGAAACTATTTTATTTCCTGAACTATAGTGAGTTTGCATTTAAAACAATGGAGATTAATATTAGAACTTCTGGTTGAAAAGCAATTTAACTTTAGTTTTATATTTTGAAACATGCAAAAATCTTCAGCTGTAATTGATAAAATTAAGTATTTTTATTTAGCTCAATAATTTTAAAAAGAAAAAAAATCTTTTTTATTTTTTACTGCATTTCAAAAAAATACTAACATCATCAGTGACAAGGCTAACATTCTAGGCATTCAATATATCTTTTGAATATGCATTGTCAGACAAGCCCCAGATACCACCAAAATATGTTTCCTTAACAGTAAATCATCATCATGATTGCCATTATTGATCTGTAGAGTCAGTAACCGAATCTATCCATGAGACTCAACACCATTTATCTTGATATTATATAGCCCCATCCTCCTGCCTAAACCCATTAAACTGTCATCTATGGGTTTACATCATCTTTATTTGAGGGGCTTAGTGAAACTTTGCACTTTACTTGTTTTCTAAAACACTTCTAAAACCAAACTATCTCATCGGAAAATTCCATTGTTTCCTGTTAACATTTGTTACCAAGAATGGAGGCCATAATAACTTTATATGGGAGAATAACCATCATCACTGAACTTAAGATGACATAGAGAGTATGTATGTTTATTTTCATGTCTATACATGTACTCTTTTGAATAATAATATGATGATAATTTATATCTACTGGTACATTGGAAATATTGCATAACAATGTCTGCCTTGGAGTATATTCAGAAACAATTAAGAATTGGTGAACACTATTTAAGTACTATTACCTATCTCCCCAAAATAATAAACTAACAACAAAGAAAAGATATTACTTATAAATAGTAGTGCTCACACAATTTGCCTGGAGTTAATTTGGAGATATTTTGGACTATACCATAAGGTTGTTTTCTTATCTTCACTTCCAAGGATATTCAGGGATTCATTAATAGATTTACTTCAATGTGTGCATGGATATCTTGATAATGCTTGTGAAAAACTATATCTATGTGCATCTCTGCTAATTGGTGAGGAAAAGATCAATAGTTTTCAATAGAATCTCAGAAGATATCATGATCCTTAAATTGTTAAGAGATGCAGGAAAACAAGAAAACATATTTTTTTTAAAATTTAAAGGATAATTATAAGAATCAATTTGCTGAAAATAAAAATGTGGCACATTTTACCTAGTTTACACTAAAAACATTGGAAGTGAGCACTGGATTTTGGTTTAATATCAAAGTGAAACACAAAACACTGTATATCTATAGCCCAAAGCTCATTGCATGAAATATGTTAGAAGTTTTCAGAAAAAAACAAATACGTATTGCATGTAAAAGAAAATAAATACATATATACATACACATATATATGTATATATATGTATAAAATATGCCCTTTGGCTATGAGTAACATTTTCTGTTCTTGCCTATATTTTATCTTTTCCATGATTATGAATTCTTTCTTATACTTATAAAAGTATACAAAATGCTGTTGTAATATAATGTATTTGTCCATTATATGTATAGGTGGTGAAAATTTGAATTTTTAAATCATAGATATTGTATGCAGTTGAACACACTCATTCCAACCACTATTTTAATTGTGAGGTAAGAAAAGAAACTATAGCTAACTGAAACAATCATTCTCATTTACCTTTTACATTTTTTACCACATCAATACCTTCAGAAATGATTTGAGAAAAAGATAAAACACATAATTTCCTTTATCTTGATGGAAATGACAATGTTCAATTGAAGGGAAAACAAAATCTTACCTGCCCATGTTCACAAAAGTTCATTGTTGTTTCCCAACACCCTGGGAACCGGAGTGAAGTTTTAACAAATCCTTTTTTCTTTTTTTAACTTTTTAAACTTTCCTTTTTGCAAAAATGTAATCATTTACATGATAGTGAGTTCCCTAGAATTATACATAGTTATTGATGTTTGTATTTAAATCATCTCTGAAAATTTTCATAACAGATTTAAATGTGTTTTCCTCTAATATCCTATTTATACTTTTTTTTTTAACAAAAAGCATTACCCAAATATATGATGGACATATATCTCTCACTAGAGATTTTAAAGGGAAATAAGAAATCATCCTAAAATGTGGACCCAGAAAAATGCATTTTGCATGAGAGATGTTAGGAACATTCTCAGATAAACAGGTATTTTTCTGGGTCTTAAATTTAAAAAAAAAATATCTTAACCTCTTGAAATCACTAAAACTATAAAGAAAAAAGAAAGAAGCAACATGTACAAGGGCTCATAGAAGGGTTCATAGGATCTGGTGCACTGCAAGCAGAGGGAGAATGCTCTCTGAGAGTGGGTAAGTGAGGATTGTGGTGGGGGTGGGGTGTGGGTAGTCAGAGAGAAATGCTACAACAGGTTAATAAATTAAAAGCATTATTCTATAAGTAAAAGAAAGCAACTGGAGGATTTGTAAACAGAGCTGTTTTTCACAGTCAGGGTTTAGTACAAGAAATGGACTCAGTGAAAAAGAGATGCAAGGCAGCAACAGGGATTTTGCAAGGGTTAAATGAAAGATGCTAGCTGGCTGTCTTAATTCAACCTTTCCAACTTCCCACAGTAAAAAACACATGAAAACTTATGTATCTTCATTCAGTTATGTCAAGAGTGGGGTAGTGAGAATGGTTTACTCTGGGGAAAGACAATAAGCAGATGGGTACAATGTCTGTAGAAAAATTGAAAACAATAATAACACTGACTAAAAGTCTGTCTTCTTTTTATTAGCACCCTGTGCCAACATTGCTCAATAACAGTGGAAAGTATCTTTCATTAGCCTAAGTTCTAAAGTATTGCTGCTGTTTAATATTTAGTTTCAGTAATATCTCTAAAAGCCCCAATTTACAACTTTTGTAATACTTATCCTTTAATAAACATCAATACAGAGTATTTTTTGTGTATAAGTTAATACAGAGAATTTCTATAGTTGTAACAGACATCTCTCAGTGCTTTGAAATTCAGCTAGGCATGTTTGTCTTGAGAATAAGTTTCTAAGAATTCATAACTGTTTGACCTTCTTTCGGTGCATTTTGTGTCTCCAAACTCAAAGTATTTTGCAGGAGATGTATGCAATTTGTCTTTTATGAGTTATCTTTTTTGCTCAATGTGAAGTTTAAATGAGGTTCATCAGAAGCAAAATACATGCACAAACAGCCTTAAAGCATATACAGTGAAACACTAAAGCTTTAAAATCATTCTCTGAAAATCTGTTCATAGAAATTGTGGAGAACGTCATTAATTATGCAGGTACAAAAGTAAGAAAATGGAACCTTCCAAAGACTAGTAGATCAAATTTCAAAAAAGAGTGCCCAGAGAACTGACAAAAGATGCTCATTTTATATTGTCAAAGACATCAAAAGAAATATTGTATTACCTTGAATATTTTAATCAAGAACTGGTTCTCATTCTAAATTAGTGAATCAATAATGTCAGTGTTTGCTATTATTCAACCATTTTAAAATAATTATTATAGAAGAAAAATAACTTCAGAAGTTTTTAATAAATATAATTAAAACATATAATATTTATTTTTTGTTTCAAATATTTTAATGGGAAAATTATGAGAATAAAAATAAAACACTAAATAGATTTCCAAGTAAATTTTTATGAATCTCTGCAAAACATATTTAGAACTTTTCTTAATAATCTGCATATATTATTTCATGTGAAAGAATATTTTTGAAAATTAAAATGCTTTCAAAATTAAAATTAATAAGCTTTCTTTGAGCAACAAAGAGAGAAAAATGATTGAAAATTCTGACAATATCTATTAGACAGACATGAAGCAGATCAATTTTAAAGAAATTATTGACAAACTTGTGTAAGGTAAGGCTCAAAAACAAAAATTGTAATATTGTCTATCAATGCAGTAGATGAATACATAGGCGTGATTGTTTTTAATAAATAGCATGATTAAAATATATTAACCCATTATTTTCTTCTTTATTATACATATATTTACTTCTTCTGTCATTATTTCATACCTATGAAATTCCATAAAATAAAATTCACATTCTGCATTTCCTTGGTCATTATTCTCGCTTGTTTCATCTTATTATTATTCCTGAAAAAATTGTGTCATGCAGGTAAGGTGGATGCTAAAAAATGATCCACTCCATCTGTCAAATAAACTAGGCATGCCGCTACCTTCATTAGACCTCCAAAAAATTCATTTTAAACCTAACCTTATGACAACCTCTAGGAAAATTTAAATAAATTCTATCAAGAATTCAACAAAGAGATTAGATACCAAGGATACCAAGGAGTTATAAATTTTATTAGGTATGATAATGGCATAAGAAAATAACCCTGTTTTTTAAAGATTTATTTATTTATTTGAGAGAGAGTTTGAGTAAGGGAAGGGGCATGGGGAGAAGGAGAGAGAAACTCAGGCAGACTCCCCACTAAGTGTGGAGCCAGGATGCAGATGAAGGGCTCCATCCAAGGACAATTAGATCATGAAATGGACACTTAACTGACTGAACCATCCAGCTACCCTACCCTGTATTTTATAGTCATACAATGAGGGAAAGACTATGAAGTTCTGAAATTTGCTTAGGAAAATAAAGGAAGAAGGAATAAATTAATAAGCGATACAACAAGTTCAGAAAAATGTTGATCACTTTTAATCTGAATGATGTATGTTTAGGGGGTTAATATCCTATTCTTCCTACCTGTGCAACAATTGGAATTTTTCATAATAAAAGGAATCAAAGATGTGTTCACACTGATGTATGGACCTGGACCGATACATTATGGCATTATATTTTCTGAGAAAAACCTGACTCTGGCATAACTGAGAAAAAAAAAAAAAAGTATTATTTTCTTGTACTTGCCTCAAAGACCAAGGTCTAGAGTCAGAGTGTCACAAAAAGTGGAAAATGGAGAGGACCCCTGTTGTAATGCATAAAGAGTATTATGAATAAGTTTTCTCATTAGGCCAGATTCAGTGATAAACAGTGGGAATCAGAGAAGAATCCAACTCAATGTAGTAATATCCTACAAATAATATTAGTGGTCTCAGTTTATCACTTTTTATAAACTAGGATCTCTTCCAGTTGATTTATATATTCAATTTCTATTTCTAGTTCAAAATAAGTAAAAGTTCACTAATTTTAAAAAAAATAAGTTGATGGGGTGCCTGGGTAGCTCAGTTGGTTGGAAGACTGGAAGCCACTGCCTTCAGCTCAGGTCATGATCCTGGAGTCCCAGGTTTGATTCCCACATCAAGCTCCCAGCTCCATGAGGAGTCTGCTTCTTCTTTTGACCTTCTCCCCTTTTATGCTTTCTCCCACTCATTCTCTCTCTCTCTCAAATAAATAAATAAAATCTTAGAAAGAAAAAAAGGTAAATTGTCTTCCAAATTTTAGGAAAATGTTTGCAAGTAGTGTTGCTTTGGAACAGGAAAAAGAAAAGTGAGTATGCTGCAATGAGAAAACTGAACCCAAGAACCTCATCCCTCATCCATGTCAGGTCAGGCAAGGCAACTAATCCACAATAGAAAATATGTTGAGGGGCACCTGGGTAGCTCAGTTGTTAAGCATCTGCCTTCGGCTCAGGTCATGATCCCAGGGTCCTGGGATGGAGCATGCATCAGTCTCTCTGCTTGGTTGGAAGCCTCTACTCTCCTTCCCATTCCCCATACTTGTGTTACCTCTGCCTTTGGATCAGGTCATGATCTCAGGGTCCTGGGATTGAGGCCCACATCGGGCTCTCTGCTCAGCGGGGAGCCAGCTTCCTTCCTCTCTGCTTGCCTCTCTGCCTACTTGTGATCTCTCTCTCTCTGTCAAAGAAATAAATACAATCTTTAAAAAGAAAGAAAGAAAGTATGCTGAGTTAAAGCAATTATTTGAGTCTTACAAGGCCAAAAAACATAGAAAAAAACATGAAAACAGAGTGAGAAACTTAAATATATATAATTATTCAAGAACTGCTCTGAGGGGCTCGTGGGAGGCTCAGTGGATTAAGCAACTGCCTTCATCTCAGATCATAATCCCGGAGTCACAGGATCAAGCCCCACATCAGCTCCCTGCTCTGCAGGGAGGCTGTTTCTCCCTCTGATCTTCCCTCTCTCGTTCCCTCTCTCTCATTCTCTCTCTAATAAATAAATAAATAAATAAAATCTTAAAAAAAAAAAGAACTGCTCTGAGTTTGACGAGGTAGAAGGAATAAGCACAGATCAACTCTGCAAAGGTGGGGGCAGGGAGTCTTGAATTATAAACAGGCAGATTTCAAGGCTGGCTCATATATGAGCTGATATGAGACAAAGGAAGTGTTGACAATACAAGTCTTGACAATACTAGCAACATCACAAGCTTTGTTATATACAAGATTGATGGTTTAGTGAATGCTAAGTTAGATTTAGCAAAATTAATAGATATAAACAGCCTTAGAATTTATCAAAAAAAAGTTCAAGATCATATGAACAATTAAAACCACAAAAGTCTGAACAGAAAGTAAAGTAAGCAATAGGATCAAAGTTGGAGGCAAGACTTGGGAATGTTTGCAGGCAGTATCAAGCAAAAATTATACCTGAAAAGTTAAACAGACAAGAAAAACTATTAGAGATCCTTACAACAGTGAAGGAGAAAAGTGGAGTCTTAACTCCAATCTGTTGGGGGAAAAAAAAAAAAAAGAATGGAAGGGTTTTTAGATATGGGTAGAGGATAATGGGCTATTTCTATTGCAAATTGCCTTTACTTTTTTTTTTTAAAGTAAATTTTCATCTACCTTTATGACAGGAAGGAGTTTTACAACTTGGAGTTAGACTGGAAGGTAGAAGTTTTATCTTCCTTAATTATTACATTTCAAAAAGATGACTCCTAGCTCCATAAGAAACAGTTTTTGGTTGTAAAACTGGTAACTTTTTAAAAAGATTTACATTTCAGAAAGGTAGAGACAAAATTTTTCAATTACAAGTTTTCTAAAATAAATGTTCTAAGAAAAAGGAAATTAGTAGCCTAGAGTAGGGAAAAGCCTGTCCAAGGTTTTTGGGGTTTTTTTGTTGTTGTTTTGTTTTTTGTTTTTTTTTTTAATTTGACACAGGGAGAGATCACGGGTAGGCAGAGAGACAGGCAGGGAGAGAAGGGAAAGCAGGCTCCCTGCTGAGCAGAGAGCCTAATGTGGGACTTGATCCCAGGACCCAGAGATCATGACCTGAGCCGAAGGCAGAGGCTTCACCCACTGAGCCACCCAGGAGCCCCAAGCCTGTCTGAGTTTTAATACAGTAGAGGGAAATGATAAGATTACCTTGTTAAGTAGGCTGTTATCATAAAGGGAAACCAAGGAATGGAACAATCTCAATTTGGTAGTTACCTCTGAATTTCTTGGAAATAGATGCCTTATGTACTTCAGTAAGACTCAGTTGTTAAGATTGGCTCTAATTACTAAAAAGTTATGTCCTTATGCATTTTTCATTTGATGCTTTTTTTTTTTCAATTGAGGTATATTTTTCTTTGAAGATTTAGGTAGGAGTTCCAAATGGTCCTTCACCAAGGTCTTCTATAAACCTGGATGTCAACCGATATTGGAAGGACATGGATTAATTAAAGGATGAAGGGCAAATGCCGTGAAATCTCTTAAGTGTTCACCAAATCATTCTTTTCTTTCTGAATACAAAGTTAAATTATCCATGTCAAGCCTTATATGTGACTAGGTTTTGGCCAATAAATTGTGGACTGGAAAAAAAAAAAAAAGAATGTGAACTGAAAACATTTAGCTTTCTTCCGGGTCTATTGTTTAAATTTTCTTTACTCCCTCTCTCCTATTGAGGGCTAGGCAGATGAAGATGATCCTGTGGAGAATGACATCTTCCTGGAGAGCATGGGAACCACTTATGGAAGAATCACAAACCAAGAGCAAGATTTCAAGTTGCAAAGAGCAGGATATAAGCATTTGTTTTGCTATCCCATTAGTTTCTTATTTTGGCAGTAAGTGTGATAGGGTCTGTGGTCAAAGGAAGGGGGCTGATACAAAAGCAAAGGTCAAGCAAAGCTTTATTTTGTGCCAAGCATCAGAATTTCACTGGCAGGGCCAGGGTCGCCTCTAAGGAGAGAAGGGCCATGACTATTCTTACAAACTAGCTTTTATAGGGCAAGCCACAAGCTGATTGCAATCATGCAGATGCCTAGAGTTGATTCTTTCACTCTGCTGTGATGATGAATACATTTAAACTGTTAAGTTCATAATCCCCACAGAGTGAATCTCCATTGGTCAGGGTCCAGGAGGTTAAGGGGATTAACGATTGGTCCTAAGTACTGGGAACTGGTGGCCCATTCGTAATTTGCATCTCCATTGCTCCTGGAACCGAGAGGTTAAGGGGGTTAACTAATTGAGCATCTCCCCCAATCTGGCTTGCCTTTGTTTTCCAAGAAGTTTTTTCTGACTAAACAATAAGATGGCAGCTTGGGCATCTAAATAGGTCCTTACATGTGGAGTTCATAGTTCCAGAGCTAAAGTGAAAAAAGACCAGACTGGGAATATAAATGTGGAGTGTGAGGGGAAAAAAGAAGTAGAAATGTATGAAAAAGGAAAAATCAAAACAAACAATGGTCCAAAACAGAGCCTTGGGTGCACCTGGGTGGCTCAGTTGGTTAAGAAACTGCCTTTTGCTCAGGTCATGATTCCGAAGTCCCAGGAGCGAATCCCTCATCGGGCTCCCTGCTCTACAGAGAATCTGCTTCTCTCTCTGAGCTTCTCCCTTCTAATGCTCTCTCTCATTCTGTCTCTCTCAAGTAAATAAATAAAATCTTAAAAAAAATAATAGAGCCTCGGAAAATAACAAAATTAGAGAAAAAAAAGGAGAATTATCTATAAAGGATAAAAACAATCTGATTATAGAAAAAACTATAACATAAATGTCATTAACAATAGCAAAGTAGATATTTTCAAAATGAAGCATTAAACTGAATAAATGAGATCCAGGAAAACATTGATTAAATATTTACATGATGGAGATTTCAAAATTTTATATTCAATTTTTTATAATCCACTAATGATGACAATTTATTCAGTGTTCTTAGTTTAAGAGAGATGTGGATTAATTGATAAAGGAATAAATTACTAAAGTTTTGTCTTATAATTCTTTAAAACATAGTGTTTTAATCAGAATAAGATATCATGAAAATTTGAGTACCAAATATTTTTAAAGGATTTTTTTGTTTGTTTTATATCAAACTCTATGCCAGACACTAAGAGAGTCAATGCAAGTAAAAGTGTTTCTGCCCTCTTGTTCCAAGAAAATTATTAGGAATAATTTTGCTTTTCTTCTTTACAAAAAATGATGGGAGGTTTGCTTGTATATTATTAGATAAAAAAGATATCTGCAAATATGCATGTAAGTTCCAGATAGAGGTAACATATAAACAAAAGGGTAGGAGTGCCTGTGTGGCTCAGTCAGTTAAGCATCCAACTTTTGACTTCAGCTTAGGTCATGATCTGGAGGCTGTGAGATAGAGCCCTGCCTCAGGCTCTGTGTTGAGGGTGGAGCTTGCTTGGAATTTTCTCTCTCCCTCCCCCTCTGCTCCTCCAACTGCTCTCTCTCTCTTGAAAGAAAGAAAGAAAGAAAGAAAGAAAGAAAGAAAGAAAGAAAGAAAGAAAGAAAGAAAGAAAGAAAGAAAGAAAATCAAAAGAAAGAAAGAAGAAGAAAGAAAAAAGAAACAAAGGGTGTTTCCAGAATTCCATGCGATTGTAGATTTTTTGAAAAAGTATTCATTAATTAAATGCAATACTCAAAAGTGTTTTAACACAAAGTTTTGAGACTTATGAAATTTCATAATGGTACTGTATAAAGAGAACAAGCTATGAAGTATTTTAAAATTTCTTTGCAATCCTCTTCCTCACAATTCAGTGTGTAACATTGAGTATTTTAGTTTACTTCTGTGAATCCCCAATTCATCCTTACATTGGATGTATTAATACAGAGATTAAAGTTTTTAAACCAAATACATTAATTAATTATAATGGGTTTAAATTTCCTGGCACTCTTCCTGAAAATTGTATTTCCTCATTAAAACTTAGGTATCATTTGTAATATACATTAGCATCCTTTCTCATGGCTACTTGTTTATACCAAATGAAGACACAGACTGGAGATCATATTCATTATCATTCATGTACATTCTACATTGGCTTTTTCCCACAGATTTATGTTAGTGTTGAATTCCACAAATACCTTGCTTGAGTGTTTGTTAGTTGTACTTAACCATGAAATTCCTCATTCACAGGGATTCCTGATGAACGAAAGATTGAGTAAATAAAATCAAACCTGTCACCATTTGTGAGTTGGTATCTCTACCTCATTGTCTCACTTTATCTTTCCCCCATACCACTAACCCTCCAGAGAATTTATTTTAAAACACAATCATTTGGGAATATATTTATAGGAGGACTACATTTGAACTCTTTATGTTTTCTTAGATATAGGTTTTATTATTCTCTATAAGAATTTAACATTTTTAAGATTTAGGGTGTGTCTGTGTAGTGTGTGTGTGTGTGTGTGTGTGTGATGTGGTATGTTTGTGTGATGTATGTGCATGTGGAGGTGTGTGTGTGTATGTGTGTGTTGTGGATGACAATGGTACCATGTGTCTATCTTTAACCCTCATGTATAGGAATGGAAATTTTGAATCCTAAAAGAATCACTTTTACTTCCCACAACTCTTTATTATCCCATGTATTTTGCCTAATAATTTATCCTTAAGGAATTTTTTTTTAAGTTTGAAGAGAAAAAGCAAAATTGTTTTTTATACTTATACTATTGTAAACCACCATCCCACCATGCTTGAGAGTCATAGATGAAGAATTGGAACACTATTGTACAGTCAGTGCTTTATTAAAATAGCTTATTCCATGTCCCAGAATTTTATTAACTTGAAGCTCTTTGTTTATTTTATTTATGTATTTGCTTATTTTCACAAGTTAATTTAAAATATGCTTACCAGTATATTATGAAGAATCCCAATAAATAATTGAAACTAGTACTGTGGAAATAGATATATTTTGTAGTCTGGAATATGCAAATTATAGCTTTTGGAGGAAATAAGAATACTATCTTTTTTCTAGATAAAGAATAGTAGTCACATAAGTTAAAGTTTGAATTACAGTATGATATAGTACAAGGTAGCATAATATGTCATAATAACAACACTATGTACAAAGTACCACTGTGCTATAAACTTGGAATTGTTTTATTGATAGCCTAGCGATTTAAGTATGAGTATCTGGTTATAATTTAACATGAACAATGTTTCTGCAGGCATTTTAACAGTGGAAATTTTTATTGTTAGTCAAATCTAGGTTTATGGATGGCAGATAAATATAAAACAACAAAGACACGTTACTTATAGTTTAGTGACCAATATTTTCAAAAATATTTTTCCAAATGCAAATACCTTTTGTATTTGTCATGCCAAAGAGATATTAATATTTGTCAATATTGAGTTTAGTAAATTTTTTGTTTTATTTGTGATTTTTTCCACTGTTCTATAAGTACATCAATTTTAACAATTTAACTCTTCATGCCTTATATATAAAATACAGAATTTTGAATTAATCAGAAAAAACATATCATGGTTCTTGGAAAATTACACGAGTTTAAGTATATTAGGAACTTAGCAAAGTGCTTGTAACTCAATAGAAACCTATTTCTTTTAATTGTTTTATTCATCAATTTTAAGTTAATGATTTACTTTCTACAATCTTTTTAAAAAAATTATTTACTGTCAATCCACAAATTGTCAGTGCATGTCAGTGTCCCCCCTTATCTTCAGAGTTAATACAAATTTTTGGAAAGTCTCATTCAGTTCTTAACTATAAGCAAGTATCTCACAAAATTTAAATTATATCTTATTTTTCTTTCATTTGTAAATCTATTCAGAAGCTTGCAATGTATACATATATCACTCTAAGTGTTATGGCGAACATGGAAAACACAGTGTCAACAAGAAAAAATAATTTTCTTGTTCTCATGGACCTCACGTTCTAACGGAGTACATAATGTAAAGAAAGAAAGAAAGAATATAATTTCAGAGAGTACGATGTACTTTGAAAATCCACAACAGAATTCTTGGTGAATGTATGACAATAAGCCAAGCTACTTGAGTAAGGTGTTGAATGAAGCAGCCCTTGATGAGATAGGGTGGTCCTCTGATCTTATTGTTAAGTCATATGAAAATCTGGGCGCCTGGGTGGCTCAGTGGGTTAAAGCCTCTGCCTTCATTTCAGGGTGCTGGGATGGAGGCTCCTATCAGGCTGTCTGCTCAGCGGAGAGCCTATTTCCTCTGCTCTCTCTGCCTGCCTCTCTGCCTACCTGTGATCTCTCTCTCTGTCAAATAAATAAATAAAATCTTAAAAAAAAAAAAAAGTCATATGGACTGGCTGGGTGGCTCAGTCCATTAAGCGTCTGCTTTGGCTCAGGTCAAGATCCCGGAGCCCGGAATCGAGCCCCACATCCGGCTCCCTGCTCCACGGGAAGCCTGCTTCTCCCTCTCACTCCACCTGCTTGTGTTCCCTAGCTGTGTTTCTCTCTGTCAAATAAATAAAATATTAAAAAAAAAAGTCATATGAAAATCTGAGGGCAAGACCTTTCATGTAAAGGAAGTGCAGAGATTATGCCTTGAGACTAAGAACAAGTTTGATTAAGGAAAAAAAAAAGTAAAAGAGAAAGAAAGAAAGAAAGAAAGAAAAAGAAAGAAAGAAAGAAAGAAAGAAAGAAAGAAAGAAAGAAAGAAAGAAAGAAAGAAAGAAAGAAAGAAAGAAAAAGAAAATCAATCAGCTTTAGTTTACATTGCAGGAATAATTTTCTATTTCTCTCCTTGCCACCCTTCATGATTCAAACTTACCATACCTGCCAAGCCATGTTAGCCTGCATCCTAACTCTTTGCCTGACATCTTCTATCAATCTTCTCACTCACATTGACTTGATGGTCAAGGGTAGAATCCTTAACAAACATGTCAGTTCATCAGTTTGCAGTCAGCATTCTTGAAGACTAAGATATAACACTAGAGATGAAAAATTGGTTATATTTGGCATATTAGAATCGTATCTTCTACTCTGTAGAGTTTTTGTAACAGAGGAAGAAAAATCAAGAATGTGGTAAAGATTCTTGGTGTGACGGTATAGATTAAGAGGTGCAAATTGACCAGATATAAACCTGACAAAGACTGAACTTATTATTACCCTCTTAATATTAACCTTTTTATCCATTACCAGGAAAATAATTCATTTCAAATCTTTTAGACTTTATCACCTACACTCTTCATATCTAATCAGAAATCAGATTCAGTTGCTTATAATATCTTAATACTTTTTACCTGCTCTCCATACCAGAATCATTTTTTGCCTGTGTTAATATTATCAGCTATATATGCAATGACCTCCCTGTTTTTAATCCTTCTCTCCTTGAAATGTTCTATCTAAAAAGCAAATCCACTTATGTCATGTCCTGAATAAAATCTTTTGCAACTTTTATTAGCTTCAATATCAAATCTAAACCTTGCAGAATGAGATATATATGTGCCTCCATCCAAAGGGTTTTGCATCTACCTCCAACCTCTCTTTTACTGTATCCTATATAGGACTTTGCACTTCGGCTATTCTAAAATAGTTTTGGACCTTTAAATCTGAAAGTTTCATAATTTTGTCTATGCTACTTTTCCTTGAATATATTCCTTCCTCTCACCATTGGACATTTATTCTATTCACCTTTCAAGACTCTGTTCAAGGGCATATCCTAAGGGCATATCCTAATGAAGTTCACCTGTCCCTTATTGATCATAATGTCTTTTGTTAACCTATTTGCCATTGTATACTCCTGTTTCTCTTTAGGTGTTTTTTGTTTTTGTTTCGTGGTTTTTTTTGTGTTTTCTTTTTTGATTACAAGAAATTGTGCTCACTGGTGGCAGAAACGAATGTTATAAGGATATGTGGCACAATAAGGAAGAGACATTTTTCATGGGGATTTAAAGACATTGATTCACAGACGGACAACCTTTATCAGAATTAGCTTTATAACTCGTTTGGATTCAAGGTCACTGTGGCAAGTTAAACAACATGAGTGACTATCTATTTGTTCTCCCTTGCTCTGTATGACCTATTCATATTCTAAAAATCTCTTTTTTCTTTTGAAAAAAAAAACATATTTTTTTTTACCTTAAATGTAATTTTATTTCAGAATGAAAGGGTTTTTTTTAAAGCTGAAAGCAAAATATTTTATTTAAAATTTTTATTTGAGTATAGTATGGTGGCAGATGGTGCTATACTTGTGGTGAGCATAGTGTGGTGTATAAACTTGGTGAATCACTGTGTCATACACCTAACACTAAAGACATCTCACTATCCCTGAGTTTGCTCTAAGTATCTCTTGTCTTTATAAAACCCCTATTACTTTGATATACGTAAAATTCTATATATCTGTCTCTAGTTCCAATATCCTTATGTAAATCAGTTTTAGTTAAATTTTTTAGAAAGATAGTCAGAATAATCCAGCTAGTCTTCCTATGAAATGTGTCATAAAGTCTGTGTAGGTCACAGAGATCCTTCTAGTTTCTTGCTCCACATGTTTTACTCTGCATCCATAGCTATGTGGCATAAACCAAGACTTCTTGGGTAAAATGGGCTATGAATCAAAAAGTTTCCAAGATAAGGAAATATAGGTGAAATGAGCATCAGCCCAAAACAATCACTATTATGCATGTTTTCATTTATCTGATACTCATGACATCAGTTACAAAGATGGTGTTTGCAAAATGTGGTCTAACCTTCATTTATAACCACCATAATCACCTTCATACTTACCTCACAAAGAGTCTGATCAGCAATACATTACTAAATGTAAGGACACAAAGCCTCTTTAAAAATATTTGCCAATCTTAGAGTCTAGGATTTCCAAGCAGTGTTCATTAATTTCCTACATCACTCACAAGCCTATTCTGATATTATTTATAGTTGTTGTGAATCATATGAAATAAGGAGTAAAAATAACCACCAGTGGCACTGTTTAAGTATTGTATTAGGGTAAGAGCAGAAACCGCAATAGTAAGTTCAATTTATAAAAATAATTCTTAAAAAAGATCAAGGACAGCACAATAAATTCATTGCTGGTTGTATCATTTATCCATTGTTATGGAGAAAAATCACAAATCTTTGCTGACTAAGAGAACAACAGTTACTTATTCATCATTTTGTTCATGTATCTTTGTTTTTGGTAGGGCTTAGATGGGATTCAGCTGGTATCTTGTCTTTAATTCAAGAGGTTTAGCTGAAACAATTCAACTAGAGCTAAGAAGATCTACTTTCAGATGGTTAACTCACACTGGTGATTTAGGACTAGATATCAGCTGGAAGCTCATCTAAATTGTAAGACAAAACTCATGCACAGGCCTTTCCTTGGATTCTCTTGGGTTTTTCAAGAGCCAACATCCCAAAATATCATGGTGTATGGGCATGGCATTGTTATGCTGAGGCAGTCACAAAAAGCCATTCAGTTTCAAGGGGAGAGGACACAGATCCCATTATAAGTCACACTGTAGAAAGAACGCATGGAATGGAGATATTGTACTCATCACTGGAAAACTCAATACCTGGCACTCTAAAATATATCACTGAAATTTCTGTCCCTCATTCTAAAGCAACCAACCAGTTCTTAGTGATAATAAATTTGATCAACTATCTAACAACATGGTAAATAGTATTTTTCCTCATGTGTTTTCCTGTTTATACTCATGCCCACGCATGACATTGTGGGGAGAGTCTCAGTCTATTCCTCATATAAATTACATCCAAGATAATGATCAACAGCCTTGGAATACTTTGGTAATTCGACTTCCCCCCAAAGCCAGCCCACACTCACTAGGATTATAAAGTCTTCCCAACTCTGTGTACTTGGAAATAATAACATCAGTGAGGATTCTCTTGCTTAACAGATTTGGTCCAGACCAATTAATTCCAATTTACGTATCATAGTTCTCAAATATCCAATGCAACTCAGATATTGCTAGGAAGTAAAGCACTCTTACAGGGAAACATGGCCCATAATAGCTTCCCTAGACTGACTCAAACTAATGATCTTTCAGAATCTTATACACCACTCAAAGTATTTACATAGACTTAGCTTGAATTACTGTGTCAGAAATTGTCCTTAGATTTCATCATCCTTATTTTTTTTATTTTTCAAAGATTTTATTTATTTATTTGATGGAGAGAGAGAGGGAGGGAGTGAGAGAGAGAGAGAGAGCAAGAGCAGGGGGAGCAACAGAGGGAGAAGATCCCTGCTCCCTGCTCAGCTGTCCCAACAATGTGGGACTCTAGCCCAGGACCCCAGGATCATGACCTGAGCCAAAAGTGGATGCCTAACCAACTGAGCCATCCAGATGTCCCAAATATTATCATCTTTATAAGCCCATTTTGCATAAAATGTAAGTGCCTGTAAATTGAGTGCTTTTATGATTTAACATCTTGACCAAATCGCCATGACCATGAAGTGGAAGGTCTGGGTCATATAATACAAAGTCTAACCACTGAGGCAGATGGAACCAGAGGGATACAGGGTGGGGATGAAGCAGGAATAAACATCTTCCATCACAAAAGTCTGTGGGCAAGCAGACATAAATATTAATATATCCAGAATGACAATGGAACTTGTATTTTCAATATGTGGTTTCTAATTATGTTGCATCTGTTTTACATTCAGGATACATGCCTGATTCATACTCTGTGTAATAGGACTGGCACACAGTAACACTGCATTAATGTGATATGCATTAATTAATGACAGAATGAAGGAACCAATGGACTATCGTCTTTACTATGGCCACTATGGCACTAGAAGATTATTGTCAATACAGTTCATATCAAGACTTACTTAGAATAAGATGAAACCATGCTTCATATGATAAAAGTCAGACAATTTTCAAGGACCAAGTCAGGCACTTTCTCCACAATAGAAAAGAAATAATGTGTGAAGTAATTTGCTTGTATGCTTGGTTGATCAATTATTTAAATTTTTGCTATTAAACATATTATCAGGAGAGATGTGTGCTCTAACCTGCCTATTAAAGGAAAATATTTCAAACTTAATACCTAATCAGGAGTCAGACATAATACTTTTCACTTAAGTGTATGCTTATGAATTGATAACATGAATTCTACTGTATAAAATATTGAAGGACTGACATAGGAGCTCAATAAATCAGGTTTTAGAAATATTCTGTTCAAGTGTGTACTCTACATTTTAAAACATTATATGGTTATCTTAGTTATATTTGAGAATGTGTTTCTCAAATTCTCAGTGTGTGTGAGAAAGAGTGAGAAAGGCAGGGTGGGGAAAGCTGAGCAAGCAAAATTATATGAATAAATTAGGAGAATTTATTTTGCGTAGGTAGGTCCTGAAAGGGAAAATAACATCAGAATACAAAGAAACAAGAAAAAAGTTTGCTGACAAAATGATACACAAAACACCATATATATTTGTTTCTGTTATCTTTCATTTAATAGCATTTAAGTAGAACAAAAGGGACCAATGAATATAAATTAGAATAACAGAGAAATAATTCAGGTTAATGCTGTCCAAAATTAGGATTTACACTGTTGGGTGGAGACACAAGATGGAAATTCTGACCCACAGATTATAACTGTAGAAATAACACAAAAGGTGCATTTCCTGGAGAAGACCTGAACAGTTTTTACTTGTCAGTTTATTTCTGCAAAAATTGCCCCTCCAATGAGGGTTAACTTTAGCAACAAAATATTTCCATTGAGACAAAACACTCATAAGTCCCATGATCATCTAATTCTGGTTATAATTACAATTTCTTTTGAAGCCTGACAGGGCATTTTTCATCTGTGGTGGACCTTTTCTCATTGTGATGTGATGCATTATGCTTTAGGGGCTACAGCATATGAACTGTTTGCTGCCAAGTGTGCCTATGGAAGGTACTCATTCTACTGAAATTAAGTCATCCCTGAATGGACTTGGAGAGATAGAAGCTCTTGCCCTCCTACAGAGACTTTGAGGTTGACTTATTGAACTCATTGTAGCCATGTATGGGATCATTATATACCTCACTTTGAATTTTCATATGTTCAGTGCAAATCTGTGATTGTCAATGATTCAACATAAAATCAGTTACCAACAAGATAAGACTTTGATTTCAGCACGTTCAAGTTCAGGCATTAAGAATATGTGCATTTTTAAAGATATATATATATATATATATATATATATATATATATATATATATGCTATTTTAGATTAGATAGCTTCCAAGTTATGCATCTGATTTATGCATATATTATGAAAGCTATCTAATGTAAAATAGCTTAAATACTACTCAGGAAAACCAATGGTTATATATACTGATTTTTGTTAAAAATCCTCCTAGATTACTAATCCTTATTAAGCTTCCTTATACCAAAAAGTTACATTAACATCTTTTCCTAGAAATTTGATAAATGTAGTGTTTAAGGCATTTTTTAAACATATTGCTTTATTTGAACATTCTGGAAATATTGTTTACATGTTGACCTAGAATGCTTCAAGAAGGTTTCCAAAAGATTGGACATGACCTCTTTGCATATTATATTGTGGAAGACCATCTTGGGTAATAATTCCCAATTACTGCTGTTCACACCTTTCTGCACTCTCCTTTCCTTCTGTGCAGGTGGGACCTTTGAATTGCTTTTAACATGTAGAATATGGCAAATGTAATAGAATACTATTCCTCTGATTAGGTTACACACGATGACAAAGATGATAGGATACCCCTTTCATATTTTTAGCAAACTTAAATGAATAATTCTCCCTTCTTGGATTTGAAAGTAAGTTACCAGGGGACCTGGGTGGCTCAATCAGTTAAGCAACTGCCTTTGGTTCAGGTCATGATCCTGGGCTCCTGGGTTTGAGGCCCATTTTGGGATCCCTGTTCAGTGGAGAGTCTTCTCCCTTTCTCCTTCATTCTCTCTCTTTTGAGTGTTCTCTCTCTCTCTCTCAAATAAAATCTTAAAAATAAAAATAAAGTAAGCTCCCATTTGTGAAAGGGTCTATAGAGGAGGCCATATAGCAAGAAATTACATATAGTCTCTAAGAGCTGAGACCAGTCCCCAGCAGGTAGCCAGCTAAAAACCAAGAAGGTCTATGCTACAGATGAAATAAATTCTGCCAATCGCCTGAGAAAAATTAGAAATGTGTCTTGTCCTAGAAGACTCTCTGATGAAAATGCAGACATGGCCAGCACCTGGGGTGTAGCCTGGTAAGATGCAGAGAATCCAGTTCATCTGTACCAGGATTTCTGGTTAACAGAAACTAAGGTACTAGAGGCACCTGGGTGGCTCAGTCGGTTAAGTGGCTGCTTGATGCTTACTAGAACTCCTCAGTATATCTGAACCATAGGAAATCAGCTTTTTTAAAAAAAAAGCTTTCATCTTTAAATATCATTTAACATTTTATAGAGAGATATTTAACAAGGAATTATTTTATTTTTATAGTTTGTGGCCTGGATCCATTAGTATAAGCACCAATATAGACAAAGAGAAGGAGGTATTCTCCCCTCATTTACCATCTTTAATTGCTATGATTTTAAAGCACCATTGTAAATCAGAATCATCTGTTCATGTTATTAATAAGTCATAATAATAATTAAAATTGATTCACAACACTTTAAAATTTGTATGACTAAATGGATATCTCTATGTTCTCATTCTTTAGAAATACAGGGGAGAGAGCAAGTGGCTAGTGACTTTCCTCAAATGGAAGTAGCCTTTTTACGGACTGTAAATACAAATCCAATGTGTTCTACCAATTAACAACTACTATTTTAATGGCACCCTAGTTCTTGCAAGATGAAATATAGTCTGACATTCAAGGCTGTTCCCAGTATAACTTCACTTATCTTCCTAGCATTAGCCAACATTAAGATATACCAATATGTTCAGCTCTCTGAACAGCAACAGAATGTCATATACCATTTGGTCTATGATCTGCCTGCAATGTCTTTTCTTACTTTGTCCATTAGACAGTTTCTTCAGGTACTTCAAGCATGACCCCTTAAGCTGTGTCAATGAATACTCCTTCCACATTGCAATCATGCTACTGAATTCTTTCTTCTTTTAGTGCCAAGAATGTTTTGCTGTGATGATTTGTACATATATTTATCTTTTTCATTGGACAACAATTTTTTTTAAAGGTTTTATTTATTTGACAGAGAGAAACACAGCCAGAGAGGGAACACAAGCAGGGGGAGTGAGAGAGGGAGAAGCAGGCTTCCTGCCGAGCAGGGAGCCCGATGTAGGACTTGATCCCGGGTCTCCGGGATCATGACCTGAGCCGAAGGCAGTCGCTTAACCAACTGAGCCACCCAGGCATCCCAACTTTTTCTTTTTTTTTTTAAGATTTTATTTACTCGACAGAGAGAAACACATCTAGAGAGGGAACACAAAAAAAAGGGAGTGAGAGAGGGAGAAGCTGGCTTCCTGCCAAGCAAGGAGGCTGATGCAGGCCTCCATCCTAGAACTCCCAGATCATGACCTGAGCCAAAGGCAGAGGCTTAACGACTGAGTCACTCAGTAGCCCCATGGACAACAGTTTCCCTGAGTTCAGGGTCAGTATCTCATTCATCTTTATGTGCTTATGCTGTGTGTGTCAGTGCTTAGTAAATATTTACGTATTTATTTACAAAATGCTATTTTTTTAAAAAATTTATTTATTTAGGCAATCTCTATCCCTAAAATTAGGCTCAAACTCACAACCCCGAGATCAAGAGTCTCATGCTTTTCTGGAACATTCAGTTCAGTTAAGAGTCTGACTCTTGATTTTGACTCTGATCTCAGTGCTTAAGATCCTCTCCTCTAAAAAAAAAAAAAAGAAAAAAAAAGTCACATGCTTTTCCAAATGAGTCATCCAGGCACCCCTAAAATGTTATACTGCAAATATCTATGCATCTATGTAGTAGGCACTCAATAGAGATCTACTAGATCAAAAGATGTAAGGTAATATTTAATTTAAATGCCTTCACAAAAATAATGAGTCCTTCAGATGAAGATTTTATTCCACAATAATTAACACAAATGTGACAATATTTACCTTTACCTGTCAATTTGGTTAGTGCCCAGTTGTTTAGCCATACACTAGGCTAGATTTCGCTTTAAAGGTAGTTGTGGATGTTATTAACATTTACACTCAGTTGACTAAAGTAAAGCAGATTACTCTTCACAAAGTTAGTATACCTCATCCAGTCAGTTGAAGACTATAAAAAAAGGGGGGGGGGGCAAGTTTCTTGAAGAAGAAGAAGAAATTCTTCCTCAAAACTTCAACATACTAGCCCTACTGCTGATTCATCAAAGACCTTTGAACTCAAGACTGCAGCATCAACTCTTACCTCCACTTGTAGCCTGTGGGATAATACTACACATTTTGGACACACATTAGCCCCTTACTTGTGTGAGTCAATTGCTTAAAACAATATTTCTTTAGCTAGATCACTGATGATAGATACACAGATATACAGATATTTTTTGATAGTTTCTTTGCTTTTTTTAAAAAAGATTTTATTTATTTGACAGAGAAAAACATAGCCAGAGAGGGAACACAAGCAGGGGGAGTGAGAGAGGGAGAAGCAGGCTTCCCAGGCAGCTCTATGTGAGGCTCAATCTCAGGTCTCCCGGATCATAACCTGAGCTGAAGGCAGAGGCTTAACCACTGAGCCACCGAGGCACCCCTAGATATAGACATTTCTTAATAATTGGATGGTTTCATTCCTCTGGAGAACTCTAGTACAGTGAATGAATTTTAATTATTGATGGCTTAATATTCACCCAGTTTTAAAAAATATCATTTCAACAGGAGATGTAATTCCTTTATTCTGAATCTTAAATAAGATTTATACTTTGGAATTTTTTTTAAATGCTTTTGTCAGTCATAGCAAAGTAAAAATGTCAGATTTATAAAATCTGCTGTAGCTAAAAGAAAAATATATAAAACAAAGTAAATCTTACTACTTAAGAGCTTTCCTTATATAAAGCATGTTAATGTATAAATCCAAATCTTAGTTGTTTTGGATGGAAGAGTAGATGATTTAAAGATATCATATTGAGATAAACTGCTTTCAAAAAGTGTTTTGGTTGTTATATAGGCAAGGATATTTTTTATGACAATACAATGTGTTGTTTGGCAGAATATCTATGTGAAAAGAAAAGAATTACTGCTTTTAACAGGTGTATGTCCTATAGAAAGACTTAGAGCAACAGAAGTTCTGGTGGGCGGAGCAATCCCCCCACCACAAAAAAAGGTGCCACCATACTAATCACCACAATCTGTTACAATGTTACCCTCTATGATAAAAGGAATGTTACAAATGTGATCAAGTTAAGGTTTTTGAGATATGTGGATTAGTCTGGGCCCAATATAATCACATGAATAATAAACAAAAAAGGGGGATGAGAATCTTTCCCTTTGTGATCAGAGGGAGATGTAACTAGGGGAGAAATGTTAGACAAATCCAAAGGCATTGTCTTTGAAGATGAAATAAGTTACCCATGAGCCAAGGAATGTGGATGGCCTCTACAAGCTGTAGAATAAAGGGTACAGGTTCTCTTATGATCTTCTGAAATATAATGTAATATGTGCCAACACCTAACAGACATTTAACATACAGAAATGCAAGATAATAAATGTATTTTGTTTAAGCCACCAAGTCTGTGGTAATTTTATTATAACTTAATTAGAAAACAAATACAGAGGTTTTCAAAGTAATTATGACATGGAGGCATAGATATGAAGTTATAGACACAAGAAAAAGAAACACAGGATGGATTTTAACAGTATCTTTCCCATATTCTGCGATACTTATAGCCCAAAGTGGACAACTTATTTGTTCCAGCTAGAACTTCTCTTCCCCTGCACAATTTAAATATGGTCATCTAGGACATGACAAGTGTTTGCTCACACCACTGACATCTTACCATCAGCAGGCAATTATGAGCGCACCTTCAATGGTTCAGTAGTTGGTGACTATGCACAGTTGGAACGTCATCTTATTCCCATGAAGCAGACCCTGATTTAGAGATGTCACCAAGTTATTTGTGGTGTGAGGCATTAATTAAGGAAAGAGAAATTTTGGACTTCATAATAATGTCTTCCTTCCTAGCCTATCATGGGCTGGAATTCTTGTCTTCAGAGTTTCTAAGAAGTTCCTTGGCAATGTCATTGTCCCCAGTGGGCAGCAGAAGCAATATCCAAAGTGAAATGAGAGCTTGAGAAATATAAGGAGTTCATATAGATGGAGAAGTAGCATGGTGGACTCTAACAGAACGATATTGAGGACAGCCAATTTTTCAAAAGTGTATCAATTTTGTGAAAATAAGAAGTGATTTCTTGACTGAATGCTGAATGGATGACTAACTGGGAGTTTAGTTTCTCTAAGCTTCTCTGTTCCCTATATAGAGACAAAGGAGAAAAGGTAATATAAAGATAAAATGGAGATAATTTTTGTCTTATCATGCAAGGTTATAAAGATAAATATTTGATAATGAAAAATATTTGAAATAACATACATATGGAAAAACAAGACTTTATTTAAAATAACAAAGCTAGAGGTGCCTGAGTGGCTCAGTTGTTAAGCAACTGTCTTTGGCTCAGGTTATGATCCCAGAGCCCCCCACTGGGCTCCCTGCTCTGCGGGAAGCCTGCTTCTCCCTCTCTCACTTCCCCTGCTATGTTCTCTCTCTAACTGTGTTTTGGTCAAATAAATAAATAAAATCTTTAAAAGAAAAAAAAAAGAGAAAAAACTATCTTTTGTATTGTTAATTTATAAAAAATTTTGAAAAGATTAATAGTAGTAATAGCTTTAAAACATTTCCTTTTCTAAAGAAACTTTTGGTTTAATCTTTACAAAATTGAGTTTGCAAAAAACTAAGTGCCACTATGATCTATGCACTCTTATTCTTTGATGCTTTGTAATGCCCAAGAGCTTTGAGACCAGCATTGACTATTAAAATAAAATGTGAGAAACATATTTACTTTTTTTTTTTTTTTTTTTTTTTAAAGATTCCATCTATTTAACAGAGAGAAACACAGCCAGAGAGGGAACACAAGCAGGGGGAGTGAGAGAGGGAGAAGCAGGCTTCCTGCCGAGCAGGGAGCCCGATGTGGGACTCGATCCCGGGTCTCCGGGATCATGACCTGAGCCGAAGGCAGTCGCCCAACCAACTGAGCCACCCAGGCGCCCCATATTTACTTTTAAATTTGGGGGGGCACCTGGATGGCTCAGTCAGTTGAGTATTCAACTCTTGATTTCAGGTCAGGTCAAGATCTCAGGGTTATAAGATTGAGCCCCATATCAGTCTCTGCTTTCAGTGAGGAGTCTACTTGAGATTCTCTTCTTCCCCCTCTGCACCTTCCCTCCCATCTTTCTAAAAATAAATAAATAAATCTTTAAAATAAATAAATGAATAAATTTTCAGTAGCTGCACTAAAAAGATAAAGAAAAAAGGACCAAATTAATACCAATACTATATTTCACTTAGTCTGATATACCCAACTGGTATTATTTCAAATGTTATTGACATCTGAAATTATTAATATTAATACCTTATCTTTTCTTTTTAGCATGTCTGTAAAATAGTGTATGCAGACTGTATTTTATATTAGCCACATTTCAAGGGCCCAATAATCATATGTGGTTAATGGTTACCATATTTAGAAAGAAGGATTTTAAATTTACTGCTTTTAACATCCTTGACTAAAAAAACCAAACAAATAAAGAAAAAATGAATTATTCATCAAGTGCAAAGATCTATCCTTTGGTCTCTTAGGAAACACTATGATGTACTCCTCGCCAGTGACTGCCAACACTCTGGTGGAGGTAGGGTTGATTGTGAGTACTCACCTCTTTTCACAGCTTCATAGCTTCACCTAGAGTCATTCTACTTTATTCTCATAGGGTATTGTATATTTTTATGTCATTCCTTTTGAATAAACTCCCCTTGATAAAATATATTAATAATAATCTCAAATAATAATGCTTAAAGTAGTGATCATGAAATAGAAACTATCAACAGAAAAAAAATGTGGATATCATATATTTTGGGCCTGTACAATATTTTATTATTATTTCTCACATGAAGAGCTACATTGTAGCTTCTTTCAAATTAAAAAAAAAAAAAAAGAAAGTTAGTTTACACATTCCTTGCTTTCCCATCTCCCAATCACCCAGAGACTGCTCTACAACTAGTATGTGTTACTAATCCCCAATACTTCCTTGTATCACCTATCAAGTTCCTGCAGAAAATGAAATTTGCAATTTGTGCTCTAGCATTAGAGGTAGTATCCAAGACCAGGCATCCATGATATCTATTCATATGAAGAGAAAGTCTATTTTTTTCTAGCTGCTTGAACAATACAGAATACTATGATTCATCAAGAAATCTTGAAATACAACTAAACACAAATCCAATTAATAAACAATTCTGGTAAGTGTGCCAGAAATAATAATTTGGGCCCAGGAATATCATAGAGATATTATAGATTTGGTTTCAGACTACCATAATAGAACAAGTAAAATGTTTTTGTTTGTTTGTTTTCTCGGTGCATATAGAAGTTATGTTTACCCTATATTACTGTCTATTAAGTATGCAATAGTATTTTGTCTATAAAAGCAATGCACATATCTGAATTTAAAAATAGTGACCATTTTCTGAGTGTTCAGCAAGCTTTTGAGCAACTCTTGCCTCAGTGCTAATGGCTACTCACAGATCAGAGTAGTGGTTGCTGAAGGATGGGGTGGCTGTGGCAATTTCTTAAACAAGATGACAGTGAATTTTGCTGCATCAGTTGACTCTTCCTTTTACAAACGATCTCACCATAGCACATGATGCTGTTTGATAACAATTTACCCACAGAAGAACTTCTCTCAAAATTAAAGCCAATCTTCTCAAACCCTGCCACTGCTTTTTGACTGAGTTTTGTAATATTCTAAATCCTTTGTTGTCGTGTCAATGATCTTCAAGCATCTTTACCAGGAGTAGAATCCATTTCAAGAAACCACTTTCCTTGCTCATCCATAAGAAGCAAACCATCATCTATCAAGTTTTATCATGAGATGACAGCAATCCAGTCCTATCTTCAGGCTCCACTTCTCAATGCTAGCTCTTGGTATTTCTACCACATCTATAGCTACTTCCTAAAGTCTTAAACCTTTAATCTGTAAACAATACAATATCTTCAAAGCATACAGGTATGCTTATGTATCATATTTTAAAGGAACACTAAATAAAATCATGTCTTTTACCATCTAGCACTACTTGATAAACTGAATTGATAAAATCCAAGAAAAAATAGTTGATATACTAAAGTCATCTCAATAGGAAAGATCCCTATGTAATTGAGAAGTTCCTAGTCAGCTGATTATTAAGAGAAACTCACTTCTGGCCAAGAGACTATGACAAAGAAAGGATTGGTTCTGTCATCTGAGACACCTAAAAATCAGAACAAAATATAAGAAAGGTGTTTTTGTTTATTTGTTTGTTTGCTTAAACATGGGACATTGGGTAATGAAGGATTCCAATCCATGAGACAAGAAACTGCAATTATCCCAAATTCTTGCCTTGAGCACACAGGCTTCTCAGGGTAGTTGCACAGAGTTGAAATTTTGGTGTGATGCCTACTGTCACTGCTTTGCAATTCTTAATAATATTTGAACAAGGACTTTTGCATTTTCCATTTGCACTGGACCTGCTAATTATGTAACTGGTTTGGGCTTTGAGATTTTCTATCTACATCACCGCACAAAGTGGGATATCCCAGCTAGTGGATTCCCTGAGTGAAAAGATGGAACTGGGAGTGCAGGGAGGCAGAAACAGCTGGAATTGACAGGGCAAAATACCAGAGAGGAGAGGACTACACAGATGGAGAACTTCAGAAAACTAAATACAGAGTATTTAGCAGACACATAACAAACAGTACAGGAGGCTTAGGAAGAAAAACCTGAAATGATCAGAGAAAACGTTAATCTGAGACCTGGCTGTGAATAGGGACTGTTCTCACTTGCCAGAATGGAAATCATCCTCATTCATGAGGCACTGTGTTGAATCTTGAGATAAGTGTGCTCTGGTCCAAGCTAACAAAATTCAAAAGCAAATCCCTATAGGATCAGACTGGTTCCTAGTAATTTTGATGCACATTAGAATGACAATATTATCTATAGGAATACACACACACACACACACACACACACACAGTGCTGTATGTAGGAAAATAAATTTCACAGTGTCTGGAATCCAACACAAAGAGATAGAAAAATTTTATCTCTAATGAAATGAACAATCTACGATTTGAAATTTACATAGAATTGATATATAGGGGGTGCCTGGGTGGTTCAGTTGGTTAAGTGACTGCTTTCGGCTCAGGTCATACCCGGGATCGAGCCCCACATCAGGCTCCCTGCTCGGCAGGAAGCCTGCTTCTCCCTTCTCCCTCTCTCACTCCCCCTGCTTGTGTTCCCTCTCGTGCTGTGTTTCTCTCTGTTAAATAAATAAATAAAATTAAAAAAAAAGAAATGAAATATATTATAATTATTAGATAATGACATTGAATTTCAGATATTTAAACAACTAGAAGAAAGAATGAACATATTTAAGGAAGCATGGAAGATAAAAGAAAGGCATAAATCAAGCTATAAGTGCTGAAAACTACAATATTCAAAATAAAAGATACATTGGATAGGATATTCACCCAATTGGATATTGCAGAATATGAGTAATTTGAAGACATCTAAAACAAAACACTGAAATAATAATAATGGTAATATAAAATCAGAGATGGCTGGGGCATATGGAGTCCACTTATAAAAAAAAAAAGAGAGAGAGGGAGAGAGAGAGATGTCTGACAACTTACTTCTTGGGATCAAATACAACGTAATTAGAGTCACCAAAGGAAGGGAGGACTAGGAAGAATTAAAAAGCTCAATTATGTCTTACACTGCAAATTAAAGCTCTTACAGGGATATAATATACTTTAGTTCTGCTGACAACTCTTGGCCAGATCTTGTCATATGGTCTCTCAAGAGAACCAGTTAGTATATGATGTTTCCTAAAGACTGCTAATATTTAATGAATAAGAATAATGACTACCACACTGGTATTCTTTGTTATGATGCATGTAGTCCAAATCGGATTTTTCTAGTCATTATTTAGGGAGTTAGAGTGACACTAGCTGCTACAACTAAGGAATTCTACAATTTTGGTAGCTTAATATGATCAGAAATTTTTTTATAATGTAAAAACCTACTGTGTGTTGCTTTCATAGAACTGTTTTCTTACTCTTAAAACTTCAGGATTTAGGCTATTTTTTTCTGCATTTTCTGAAGACCTCATATATGTCACATTTTACTAGACATGGATCCAATTTATTGCAAGGGTATAAGGAAAGGTATTCCTCACATGGCAAGTTTATAGGGTTCTTACGTTTTTGTTGTTTCTGTTTTTTTTTTTAAGTAGGGTCTATATCCAGCATGGAGCCCAATGTGGAGTTTGAACTCACGACCCTGTACCCCAATTTTCTCTGTACCCCAATTTGCTCCTCCTGCTTTGTCACTAGGGATGATATAGTCAGTCTTTGCCAGAGGGATGTGAGTCTCTTGGGCATGAACATTCCATCTTCCTCGTTTTGGTGTAGACTCTATTTATATATAAATGATGTGTTACCTCCTTTCCCTTGGTTTTAGAAACTGAGGCACATCTTGTTGATTGTAAGGTTTAGTATCTCCACCTCAACTCTGCCCCCTATATCCTCTCCTCACCTCCAGGGCCATTTATCCTATTGTTAGGCCATTTCTTGTATTTTCAGATCCTGTTACTTTTTACATTCTTTTTGACACATTCTTATCCACATTACAGGTGTATTGGAAATGGCACTATCTAGGAAATGGCACTATTATCTATAATAATTATGGATGCCCAACTGGTCTGCACTTGGACTCAGCTGGAGATTAAACTGCTACTACCACAGCTTCTGAATTAATTGTAAATGGTGTGGCCTGTGTCTCAGGATTCTTCAAAGTTGTCCCAGGTATTCTAATACACAAAAGATTGAGAACCATTGATCTATATAATTTCTTAGTCAGAGCCGTCTTCTGATCATTTAGTCTCTAGTGACGCCAATTGCATGCAATTAGCAACAAAAAGGTCCCTTAATCTCATTTTTTGACTATCTATCAAATTCATTCCCTCTATGTATATACACTGCCACCTCTTTAATTGAGGAATTCTTCTAATCTCAGGATTATTTAATTAACAAAATTAATCTTACTAACCTTGATCTGCTTCTTGGTCAGTAAACACTGCAAAACATCATCAGACTGCTCTTTAATATTACAAAGCAGATATTTTACACCTGCTCAAAACGCATGTGGAAATTCATAGTTGTGTTTGGCACGAAGTCCAAATTCCTTCCTGGAGACATAGCACTCTACTTAATCTGGCACCAGCCTCATTCTTCCGGGCTACTGTTCCTGCAGCCCAGGCTTCACCAAGCCTATGCCCTGACTAGTGAAAACCTTCTTGGATTTCAACACTTCTTAGTTAAAACATCAACACATCTATCCAACCTTTTCTACTTTTCACCTTTTCAACTCCCCCAACTGCATATTCCAACTTGAGTTGAAATTTTATCATCTGCTTTGGTGCCATAAATGAACTTTTTTTCCAATTTGCATAAGATCCTTATACTTTGTTGCATTATTTGCTCATAGGTTTAATTTCGTTTTATAGATAGTAAGGACCTTAAAACCATGGAGCATGCATTATTCATTTTTGTATTGTGTTTGTGTCCACCAAAATGGTCATAATTGGATGAATAGACACTACCCCTTCCAAAATATTATTTCATTTTAACAAGAGAAAATATAGTGATGGGAAGTAATGGCTTTCTAATGATGAAATTTCAGACAAGATGAAATGTTTCATGAATGTTTTCCTCCAATGAAATAGTAGACTGGCCTTATCCAAGCTTATGTAGACCGAGAATTCCTTCACTAATACCACTTTATAATATTGATGGGTTTCTTCACGTATCTGATCTAGAATAGTGGTTCTCAAAATGTTTCCCTGGGACTAGCAGCATTATTGCCACCTGGGGTTTGGTTAGAAATACAAATTCTTCGAGCCTAATTCACTAGAAACTCAGGGGAAGGAAGCAGCAATCCATGTTTCAAGTAGTCCTTCAGATACTTCTAATGTCCCAAAATTTGAGAACAACTGTAAATGTCAGGGAAAGAGCTAACATCTCTTTCCCTTTACATCATATGGTGACTGCAAGAGCCCCCTCTAAATGGGAATTATAGCCAACATGCATTGTCTCAGTAGCATGAGGAAGTGGCTTAATCTTTTAAACCAAAGTTTCCTTATTTATAAAATATGGTAAAATATTGCCTACTTCAAGAATTGTTGTGAATATTACATAAGTTAATCAATAGAAAATGTCCATACAATTCATGGAGAAAGTGCTTAGCACAATGCCTTATGAAACAATGTAGATGTTTTGTTTGGTTTTTTTTTTCTTTGATATTTTGTTATTTCTACTGTTATTGGTACACAATACTGTAGTTAGTACACAACTCTGTTTAATATCACTACTGCCATTACTATTAGTTTTACAGTAAAACTACAAAAGTACCTATGCGGGTTGTTTTTATTCTCATATAAGGTAGATGGAGACAGACCAGAACAGGTAGATTAATAGGATCATAGAGGTTACAAAGGGAAACCAAGATTAAACTATGAGTCAGTCTGATACCCAAAAATTCACAATACAATTTTCACAGTAAACATTACTACTTGAATAACTTACATTTCAAGAGAATCAAAATACTTATAGAAATGATTTAGTATCTAAATGAAAAAAAAAGTTAAGTCATTGATGAAAACTACAGATACTATTAAATAATGCAAGGATAGTACCTTTTCTTTGGAGAGTAGTAACTCAGTAGGTCAAACTGGAAGCACGGTTTAAGGATGACAATAAATATACAGTCCTTATGGGCCTATTGATATTTTTCTTTTGAGATTTATTTGTAGTTATGAATGTCAACCCAAACTGAAGTGTGTAAAAGAAAGAATGTATTTTTCCCAAATATTCAACTGATTTTCTATTTTGAGTGTCTATATTGCTGGGGTTGAAGATTTTAGTCACTCCATCTGGAGTTCTCACTCAGTGCCCAGATGTTGTTCTGATCATTTAACCCTTAAAATAATCTCCCAACATGAGATTCCTGAGATTTTCTTTGTCCCTTCTGATCTTGAGTCAGGGATCTATCCCAGTTGTCATTGAAACATTTCCCTTCCCTATCTGCCAACTTTATTCATGTTCTATTGTTTCTGCTATTTTCACACCAATCCTAAAGTCATGGGCAACTTCTCTGGCTTCTTTGTCACCTTGGGTATGGAAATCCTTGGAAGGTTATCTATGACTCTTATCTGCTTAATGCTGAAAACATCCATTCCTCAATAATTATAAAATAGCCTAAATCCCTTGCCTAATAGAGCGTGAGCTACTGAGAGGACAAAAATAGATTAATATTTATCACACACACACAAACCAGTCACATTTATAAACATAGCATATTTTCTGTAGTATTTCAAGACTTACATGATACATCCTTCTAAATTCACCTTCGGTCTACAGTCATCTAAGCCTTTTAGCTTTCCCACACAAAACGAATAAGTAATCATTCAGCTAATAAACTAATTGAATTCCCTGTAATTGTCTAGTATCACACAATTCTAGTATCTATGATATGTTTGCAATAATGAGAAAAGTTTGTATGTACCAGCACAGACATTGAAATTTTTACCCTGGAGGAAGATGAGAAGAAACATATGGTTCTAAGTTAGTGATTAAATCTCAAGAAATATAGGGAAAAAAATCACTAAACACTCTTGCAACATGGAAAAAAAAGAATATTAATAATGACTCATACATTAGTGGGAAGTTAGGGGAGAAAACAGGCTTAACAAGAAAATGAGAGTTCAAATTGATAAACTTATTTCAAATGGCAAAAAGAAGTCAAAATGCCAGCAAGCATAAGTCTCAGCTGTTGGGAAGAATTGACTTATAATATGATAATTGGCATTGAGTCCCTGCACACTCATCAAACACATCCACATATACACACATTCATGCACACATCCTTTACTTCTGATATATGATTATAATAACCTTTAGGCCATAGAATGTAGGCTTATTTATTATAGCAAATAATTCATATATTTTTTCAAACATCTTAATAATTAAATTGATATTTTCATCATCTGTGTAAATAAAATGGTAGTTTATCAGACTGAATAAGCTAACTTCATGATTTAAAGCTCACATATCCAATCCTAGTGTTAAACTAATTTATAAGATTGTTATTGACCCAGAAAGAAAACAAAATATTCACAAAATAGGTGCTTAATTAGTATTTATTTAAAAAGGAAGAAGAAGAAGAAGAAGAAGAAGAAGAAGAAGAAGAAGAAGAAGAAGAAGGAGAAGGAGAAGGAGAAGGAGAAGGAGAAGGAGAAGGAGAAGGAGAAGGAGAAGGAGAAGGAGAAGGAGAAGGAGAAGGAGAAGGAGAAGAAGAAATTTGAAAACAGTGAGGGAAGGAAAAGGAGAGAAGGAAAAATGGAAATAAAGGAAGTGAGAGGAGGGGGTGGAGAGAAGGAGGAAAGGGAGAAATGAATGGAAAGAAAGGAAAGGAAAATGAAATTTCAGAAGCTCCAGTGAGATAAATATTCAAAACCCCTCCTTAGATTCTATCCAATTATGTTTAGTTATTTCTTCCTTCAGCTTAAACATGACTTTGTACTATGGTATCAGCCAAGTTTTCATTTTACAACTTCGTTTCACTATTTTTCACAAGTATCCTGTTTATCTCAATAGTACCATACACTTTCATTTAGTTTAACCCCTAAGGGGAATATCCTGGGAGCCATTTCTGTCACTTTCACTTTAGGAATGTTACTCCTTATCTCAGCTCATCAGCCCCCACTCCTGTAGCAAGCTTTTTGAGCCACCATGATGAATGGTACATCCTGGTTCAGCTACCCACTGACCATAGCAACTGTCAGCCTACCTAACCAGCACGTGCCCTGTGGTATTCAGTGTTTCTAGGTAGCATCTCTCCAAGGATTACATTCACCTCCTTGTTTGTTGTAGGTAACAGTAGCTAACAGGTTTGACGAACAGGCATTATGACACAGTGGTTAAGAGCACGACTGATACTTAACCCAGATCCAAGTGGACACATTTTGGCTTTAGCACTTAATCTCTTGAATAAATTATTTAGCAACTCTGGGTCTCAGTTTTTTTGTTTTTCATTTTGTTTTTTGTTTTGTTTTGGTTTTTTTTTGGATGTCAAAAGGAGATAATTACCATATTGACCTGATATGTTATATTGTGAAGAGTAAATGAGTTGACACATATAATGTTCTTTGAACAATACTGAGGGATAATAAATGGTATTTTGAGTTTGGCTATAATACTAATGGTCACTATCATTAATATTTGAAAACAGCCAGTGTTTTCTGAGAAATTGGACATGATATTAATGATTTACATACAGTATGGCATTTCATACTCATATGAAATACTCATACTCATATAAAAAAAACATTTTATGGAAAGGCAAATGGAACTCAGGAATGTAGACATTTTTGAAGACTTGCCGCTGTTAGAGCTAAAGTCTAAACCCATCTCTGCCTCACTCTCAAATTCTGTTAATAACCCCACACTGTGCAGACTTGGCATCAATTCCTAATAAATGAATATATTGCCATATGTGCAGTAGGTATAACTTTGTCTTATGAAGATATTCATACATTTGTGAAAATCCAATGTGAAAACAGGTCTATAAAATGCATTAATCTATGTTGTCCTACTTTTATGTAGCTTCAGAGCTATAAATATCTACAAATATATAGCCAGACTACCTGAAGAAATTAAACCATGTAATATAAAGTGAAAAAGCACAATATATAATCTGAGAAAACTTAAGTTACTTAACATCTGTTAAAACTTTAAAATAACATTTACCTAAATTGTTATTATTCAAACTCTACTCCAAAAAGAGATTTCAGCAAACAAAGTTCAAATATTATGAAATAGATATCTAAGAGAACTAAGTTTTCAGTGGTCACTGAACATATTTTTATTCATCATCATAAAGAAACAGTAAATATTTTATGTACTTTTTTGCCCTCTTTTATCAAGCCTTAGACCCTTCAAACATTTCTTCACCAACATTCTTTTTAGATGAAGATACTTATTAAAATCTTCCTGTCAATCACAATCCTTTAGTTCTTTCAAGCAATCTGACTCCAATCTTAACTTGTTTTCCACATCCTGCTGGTTCTTGTAGTTTTCTAATTAATGAAAAACAGTATAAAGACAATCACCTTTTGCTGCACATTTCACAAATACCTAATCTTTTATTTAACTGTTTTATTAACTCATTGTGCACTAGTTTTCTTATCCCCTTAAAAAGATTTTTAACCTTTCAGAAAAAATATTTATAATGCATTTTTCCCTAAAAGGTTAAGAACTGCAGATCAGGTTTCTCAATGACTTTTTTATCTGATTAGGATAATAATTCCATTATTTTCCTTCATGTTTCAATCATATAATATTGAATGGTATAGGCAATACCTAAAAAGAATGTTTCTGATCTGAAAGTTTATTTCCAAACTAAAATGTGCAAGAGTTTAAAAATAGGGTTTTTAGCACTTAAACTGCAATCTGAATGTGGTTGGAATCTAAAGCATTTGTATTTCAAGCAGTGATTTCTAAAGGAATTGCTAATCATAATTATACTTAGTTTATAAGATTTCTGTGTCAACTGTGCTTTGTAATCAACTGTATTTTCTGGTGTGGGTCTCATCTACTGACACTATTTTTCTGTGTATTCCTGATGCTCTAGCATCTGCGCCTGGGATTGACCATCTCTGGATTAGTTATTCCCCAGAAATGACAAACAACTCTCTAGGAGTGTGCCATCCACATGCAAAGTAATCCAGAGCCCATAGTCCCCCTACCCCACATTTTTCATCTGGCTCTTATCCTTTAGGTTAATATTCCCTGTCCTAATCACCCAAGGACCAGTAAGGAGACAACTCAGGACAACCTATACACCCCACAGACTATAACTACTCAAATTAACCAATCTTGAACCTGTTTATCCTACCTTGCCCATTCATTCTCACTGAAACCACAACAAAGAACCAGGGTTTCCTTCCATTCCTTCTGTCTTCTTACTGATGATCTTGGTGTTTCTCCACTGGCATGCCTCTCCACTCTGCCCTCACCCTGTCCCAGTCAGTTTGGGAAATGTGGTTAACAAATTATCTTTCCAGTAACAAACCTCTCCTGGTCCATTATCTTCACATCTGAAAAGAATAATGCCTAAATTTTACAATAATTGACACACTAAACTGGGTAGTTTAACCTCAGACTGTTCTCCACCACAGACAGACTGAGATTTAGGTGGCTTTTGGATGTAGACTTTTTTTTTTTTTTTTTTAATTTATCTGACAGAGAGAAACACAGCTATAGAGGGAACACAAGCAGGGGGAGTGAGAGACGGAGAAGCAGGCTTCCTGCTGAGCAGGGAGCCCAATGAGGAGCTGGATCCCAGGACTCCAGGATCATGACCTAAGCAGAAAGCAGATGCTTAACAACTGAGCCACCCAGGCACCCTAGACCTGTCTTTTGGGTTGTGATTTTACATTTTGGGTTAGAACTAGAATGGTAATTCCCTTTTCTGATGGCTAGAGTCTAGCAGTGTAGACCACATGGTGCTGTATGAAAACAAATTTATAAATTATAAAATACTGTAATCTATAAATTATTACTACATCAAGTAAAAAAATACCAACAAGCATTTTACTGGACAGGTAATATCTCATCATCCTAGATATTATATATAAACAAGGAATCGTTATTATAAAATGATGTGGGAAACAAAGGCAGAAGAAAAATTAGTAAATTTCCTTACTATCTACAACCCACTGACAAGTCCTTGAAACAGGCAGCATGACATCCCTCTAGGGACACAACTGTCTCGATGCTGATACTTTGCTAAGGATAACAGGCAACATTTGACCAACCCCAAGGATCCTGTAAGTCTACTTTAACATACAGAGATTTCTCTAGAAATTTCCTTTATCTCTAATCCCACCAACACACATGTCAGCAATCATCTCCCAAGCATATGGCCCACTGATATACATCTGAAGGGTCTCATGGTTATAGTTTTATTAGATAGTAATAAATGACCTTTTCTCAACAAGAACTAGTGTCTTCAAGGGCCTAGAAACAATGCTTCCAACATTCCTTAGAAACTTACGGTAAATCCTTAAAGCCCTCCCAACTTGAAAGTATATAATGGACCATTCCTCATGACCCCAGTGCAGCTCTTTCTGCCCGTGGATCCTGTCCCTGTGTGTTAATAAAACCACCTTTTTGTATCAGAGCACCGGGGTGGCTCAGTGGTTAAGCCTCTGCCTTCAGCTCAGGTCATGATCCCAGAGACCCGGGATGGAGCCCCGCGTCAGGCTCCCTGCTCTGCGGGAAGCCTGCTTCTCCCTCTCTCACTCCACTGCTTGTGTTCCCTCTCTGGCTGTGTTTCTCTCTGTCAAATAATTTTAAAAAATCTTAAAAAACAAAACAAAAAAACCCACCTTTGCATCAAAGATGTCTCAAGAGTTCTTTCTTGGTCTTTAGCTTCAAACTCGAATATCTTTCCTACATCATAAAATATATAAATGTAGGACATGTTTTCAGTTTTAATTATTTGTAGTCACCTGTGCTTATTAAAACTATTATATACAAGCAAATAAATACACTTAATTCCCAATTTTGTTTTTGTGAAATTGATCCCTTGACCTTCTGGTAGGGTATGAATAATTTACTGTGTATAATAATCACAATTTTTATTAAAACCTAATGGCTTGACTTAAGCTAACATAGGATCACATATCATCTAAAAGAAAGGGTCTGGATGAATAAAAATAACTTCATTTATGAACATGCATTTATTATTCTCTTCAGTCCCTAAATAGTATTATAGATTATATATAATGTCATAGCATTACATTTTCCTTCCTTCATATGTCTTTACCTATAAATATTTAAAACCTATGAAATGAATAAATACCTGCCATTCACCTTCCTATATCCATTAATTTTTAATTTTTTGCAATATTTAGCTCCTTCTACCTAAATGCACCTACACAAGCATGCACATAATGTTTACACACACAATAACACACATGCTGAAATGTTAAAAGTAACCTACACAATTTACTACTGAATACATATCTACTATAAAATAAAACCTGTATTTTCTTCTTCCTTTAAGATACTGATATTTTTAGAGAGTTCATGCCAGCTGTATTATATGTACAAAAAAGTAGACCTTGCTGTACAAGGGAATTATCCACCATCATTTGTGTTTTGGCACATTCAAAGGCAGGTGGATGAGTGGGGAAGCATTATAGTGGAAAAAAGAGAAGGCTTCAAATTATGCCCTGATTGGTGACATTTACCTGGGGAGGCTGTTAGCTGGGCTAACTAGAAGTGAGGTATCATGTGTGATTCATTAAAGGTACATATTTGGCTTACCCCTGTTAACCCTGAGTTAAAAGTAGGAGCAAAAATTAGGGAAGTTGTCAGTTATTAATAAAGCCCTGGCCTTCTGGGGCCAATTTTTACAAGGATTATTGTTTGACTTCCCAGATTCTTTGCTGAAGAAACGTTCTGGTATACTACAAGTGCTGTAGAGAGAAGCTAGGTTGACTTCCTAGACTGGTTACTATAGATAATGGGTTAACTTCCAGTGCATGTTGTTCTAGATTGTATGTCAAAATTCTATTTTTGTGTATAATCTAGACTTTGTCTATATATGTATTCAATCTCTCATATGGAATATCACATAATCTGGATATGTATGATCTGTCCTTATGATTATAATTACATTGAACTTTATTGCAGATCTTTTTGTGCATAACATATGTGGGTGGATATATAAAGTCAGTGTGTCCCAATAACTGTTTGTTAAGTTGAATCACTTGGATAAGATGTTTGTCAAATTTCTCCATTATAAAGGAGGTTTTTTCTCTTTGCAATCAGTAAGTAATTTGTAAGGTGATACTTCGAGATGTTGTAAATATCTTATAACTATCTTGTTCTTTAATATTGCTTTATTCAATCTTATCTCCATTGATGATTATTACATTGATGAAAGAAGGTATCTTCTATTATTCTTTTTCTGCATATTAGCTTTCATTGCTCTGTTACCAAGAGATTTCTCTTTACCCTCCTCCCTTCTTTGTTAAAATGTCATTATGAAAAAAAAATAAAAAAATCAAATATCATTATGGATCCATAGAAACTTTAGTTCTTCAAATTTTTAAAATCCATTAACATCAATCATTTTCTTCTTTCTTTCTTTCTGCGTTTTTTTTTCTTAAAATACACAATCTGTCCTAAATTTGTCCCATATAAACAGATTTGAACCAGATACTTGCTCTTTTCACACATTCACATTAGGATTTGTACACTCCCTTGCTTTTTGGAACAACAGATTACATGTGCATCTTCTACCTTGCCCAGGAACCAGCCATTTCTCCAAGGAATATTGGTGCCTTTTATGGGAACAATTATTTTGTTTTTAATGCAGAGAAAACTGAAATAACATTTTCTGCCTTGATGGGAATATTTGTTAAGAAAAAGTATATTAAAAATATTAATAACTTTAATATTAAAAATTTTTCAGTAACCAAATAATCAATATCAATATCCTATATACCTCTAAATTACTGATTTTTTTTTTTTGCTTAACAATTTTCTAAAAAGTCACTGGTTTATTGAACCATATTGATCTCTGTTCATTTCCTTGCATATGAAACTATACATGAGTATTCATGGAATAAATTGATAAGACAAAATAGTTAAGACTTGCAAGAGACAGAATTATGTTAAATCAGATGTTTTCTTGGCAGGTTCTTCCCTTTTGTAATATACTAGTAAATAATAACAACGATATCCTTTTTTTTTTTTCCTATTTCTGGGTATGGAAGAAAAAATGCAGAAAAAAAGAGAGAAAAACATTTTATATAAAATTTTAACTACTGTAGGAAGAGAAAATATTTGCTAATAATTATGAAAGTTTCTGTACTAAATAAATAAAACAAGAAGGAATTACACCTAGCAAAGATTAGAAAATAATTAAGTTGAATTATTTGATTACTCTTTATGAGAATGATGCAAGAAGACTTCAACAATACTTTTTTTTTGGTATTCTGATTGATGCATGATAAATGACATATAACTTAAATAATATATACCACTTAATAGGCATGTGAAATAAAAGAAAAGCAGCATGGTTTACAGGCAAGTTTAGAAATCAATTAAAATTTGAATAATTCATTAAAATAATTTTTCAATTTAAATATGATCTTTTCTATCTTTTAAGTCAAGCAGATCACATATTTCCAGTATATTGAACTATCAAGAACTTATGTAATATTTTTCTGAAACCCAGACAAAAAAAATACTGTTTAAGCAATGAATTACTGGGTTACTATGAAATGATGTTAAAACAATTTTCATTTAGATTGAAGCAACTGAATTCTCATTTATATTAGAAATAATTATTTATGGGTGCCTGGGTGGCCCAGTGGGTAAAACCCTCTGCCTTTGGCTCAGGTCATGATCTCAGGGTCCTGGGATCGAGGCCTGCATTAGGCTCTCTGCTCAACAGGAAGCCTGCTTCTTCCTCTCTCTCTGCCTGCCCCTCTGCCTGCCTGTGATCTCTCTCTGTCAAATAAATAAATAAAATCTTTAAAAAGTAATAATTATTATTATTTATTATGAGAGTTTTCTACATTATTTCCAAACCTTTTCTCTGCTTTTTTAAAAAAAAGGACTTTTAAAAACATTGAAAATTTTAAGGTCACTCCAACATGTGATTTGACTCTAAAAGTTAAATGCATGCATTTGTCTTATATTTTTTTACATCAACTCTGAGCACATTAGAAAAGTTAGTGAAGGTTTTGTATATATTAAAATATAAAACCAAATAATATAGGTGATCTTCAAATTGGTTAAAGAAGAAAAAATAAGAAAAGTAGAAATTCTATCCAGGTCTCTTTGAAATCCATATGGCATATATTTATTGATTTAATAAACTGTTTAGCATATACTGAACATGGATTAAAAGGAACATGGAGAGTAACCTGATGGCTCATTTGGTTGGACAAACCACTCTTGATTTGGGGTTAGGTCATGATCTCAGGGTCACAAGATAGAGCCCCTAGTTGGGCTATGCACTCAGCACAAAGTGGGCTTGAGATTCCCTCTCATCCTCTCCTTCTATGTCTCCCCCTACTTGCACACTTGTGCTCTTTTGCTAAATAAATAAATAAATAAATAAATAGTCTTTAAAAAAAAGAATATGGAAGTGTGTGAATGATAGTAAACAGAAGAATGAAAATGCATATTTACTATAATCGTGACACTTTTGTGTTTGACTACCTAATCAATCTTCCTGAAATTCGTACAAGGAGATACCAATATTGGTACCATTTTATAGAGGGGAGAATGAAGCTCGGATAAACTGAATAATTCCTCTCAGTTGCTTAATCTTGGATGATGAAGTTGAGGTCCTAAATCGGGCAGTATTATTTCATTGTCTCTTGTCCCAAATCATGAGATAATAAGCTTTGAAAATAGCTTAAGAAAAATATTAACCAAAAGGGAGATACATGTAAGATTTAATATTAAAATGTCTACACATTTTTACAAAAAAAAATTTTGAAATTTAAAAGAGAATGTTGAGATAAGTACACTCATTTTCATTTTGCCATTTTTACATAATAAAACTAACTTTCTTTAAAGTTAAGCTACTTGCCAAAAAATCCAGATAATATTGGGATTAAAACTAGATCCCAATTTTCTCAAATTAAATTCAGTTTTATTTTTGTAAGGACATATGCCTACTACTGTAAATTATCAGGATTGTGGCTGGTTAAATAAGAAATGAGAGGAAATAATAATAATGAATTCACCTATAATGCCTACTGTGTGCTATACACTTCCCTAAGTGTTTAGTCCACAGAACAATGATGTCACATGTTTTTATTATTAACCCTACTTCTGAGATAAAGAAACAAAGAGAATAAATAAATTTCTCAAGGTCACAAAACTAATAACTAGTAAGCCCATGTGGTTTGGGTCCAGAGTTCTTGCTTCTAAATCTGAAGAAATGTTGACTACCAGTTTTGTGCCTAGGAGAACTATTAGTAGAAATAGCAAAGAGAGAAAGCAAATGTTGTCTCCTATTTTTTCCCTAAGAAATAAAAGTGACTAAACGTTTTACATATGCTATATTTGAGTTATCAAAAGGTATGTTATTCAAATAGAAATCACATCTGAAGAAAAATAGTATATGAGACTAATACACATTTGTAATTCATTTACTAGAAGTGATATTTAAGCTGTGAAAGTGGAAATGATAATATGATTAATAATAACAATTGTTATTCCAGATATAATATTACTACAATACTTCAATCCTTCTATATTTACTTTGTAGTTTACAGCTAGAGTTCTTGTCACATATAATCTTATTTAAACTTACATATTATTTAACTTCATCTAAGAAATAAAGCTACATATGGAACTGAGAAGAATGCTAGGACAACTCAGGAAACAGTCAGGAGTAAGAAATGGTTTTAGAGATGAGAATGACCCAAATATAAACCAGATTTTAAGGGTTTGAGTAATGAGTTGATGATGAGCTAGTGAAATTGATAAGTTCTCTATTTTCAAGAGGTTTGCAGAGAAAGAAAAGAAAAGATTAAAAGAAGTGAAAGAGTTGGTCAGAACTGAAGAAAATAATAACTCTTGGGGCAGAACAAACTGGAACATATTTGGCAACAGGGAGAGAGAAGAAATGAAGAAAGATGAATTAATGCATGTTAAGTGGGGAAGGGATGTTAAAGTGTTCCTCGAGACGTGGGTGGATGAGATCTGAACAACCCTTCCCATTAGAGATTACGGGCAAACTGGCAGATAAGGGAAGGTTCAGTAGGAAATATGAGGCAGGAATCTTTGAGCTGGCTGGCTTCAGAAAGATAGCTGATAAATTTATCTGCTGAGAATATGGAATGAGGAATGAGGGTATAGTATTGAGAAGGAAAATGGCATAGACAGGTAAGGAAGTATATTACAATGTCAAGAAGAGAACCACTTTCAGTAAAGATTGTGGTACCTTTTGGTATGCTTTCTGTCTAAAGTGCTTTTAGTAAGAATATAGTTTTTAATCACTTTTTAAATTAAAAAATAATAAAATTATTAGATATTCCTTTACTTTTGTGCTAAGTAGGCAGGCAATGGTAAAATCTGAGAAAGACTGAGTGGATCCTCAAATGGGCCAGTAAAGGATTTCTGTCATCATAAAATGTTAAACGTAAAGAGATTTTTAATACTAATTACCATAATCTATACTGGAGCTCAGAGGAGGCAATAAAGTCAGTCACTGAATGATTTATCATCAATGAATGTTGCAGTGTCCATAAGAACCTCACTGTTACTCTATCTCATATTGAAAGTTATAGGTGTAACAAATCAACTTTTAAAATTCAGTTTTTGAATTATTTTAGTTCTATTTATTTTCATCAATTTGTAAAGCTAATTTCCACCTGTTTTGAGTGTCCAGAATATGCTCCATAGGTCTTGTGGAAACAGAAAATATAAAAATCATAGATAATGCTTTATGTGTTTATATAATGTGTCTTCAACTGGTAGTTTTGTCTTCATGAAATAGAGCATAGCTTAGGTATAAGACATAGCTTGCATAGCAATAAATATTCTGAGAAAAATATTGTTCCCCTTTTGACAATAGCAAATCCAAGAGTTCAAAGTGAATTATGAATTATGTTCTAAAGTCACTCAAGCAAATCTTTTCATCTATTGAAATACCTAGCATAGCACTTGATTCATAGAATGTAATCAATAAAAGCATAGTGAATAGAACTCATTAATGCAATTTGTAGAAAATAATCTTCACCCTGTTAAATAATTTGTTTTCAAAATAAGCCAAAAAACCCCACAAAAAACCCATAGTGTTCAGCATCAGGAAATTCTTAGACAAATAAGATGTAGTCATTTTTGCTGTGGAAAAATTATAGCCCTCAGCCATACTTTGAAGACTATATCCTCCTCATTTTTCATCTATCCTTTAGATTCATGACTCAGATTCATAGACATCACTCAGATTTCTAACCACGGCTTAAGATTCTTCTCATAATGAAGGAAGGAGGGAAGATGTTACAAAGACTGTTCATCTGGGCACATAGCCAACCAAAATAAAAATGACATTTCCAAGTGTAGTTTCAGATAGGTATAGTTTTGAAACTAAGTTCTGGGCACTGGGATATAAAAATGCATAACCTTTGCAATAACTGAAATGAATAAGAGTCAAACTTCTCTCCCTCTCTCTTTTTTATTCCTTTATGTTATTTGGAATTTGTACATAATGGTTACAGCTAGAGAGGCCATCATGGACTAGGAGAAATTTTTGTGAAGAGAGTCTTTCACAGGGTGAGTTGTGGATACTGAAATGGAGTTTGGCATGCAAGATATTTTTTTTTTAAGATTTTATTTATTTATTTGACAGAGAGAGATCACAAGTAGGCAGAAAGGCAGGCAGAGAGAGTGGAGGAAACAGGCTCCCTGCTGAGCAGAGAACCCGACACAGGCCTCATCCCAGGACCCTGAGATCACAACCTGAGCTGAAGGCAGAGGTCTTAACCCACTGAGCCACCCAGGCACCCACAAGATATTTACTAATAGTGCCTTTACATCATCTACAGTAGAACGTAGGCCAAGGGAACAAGATTGGACAGAGGGAGAAATTGAACTGAGATGGGGTTCCCATAATAGCCTCCAGCAATCTCAGGAGATCTATAGAGCCAGAAATAGCCTTCAGAAATAGTCTCAAAGTGGGTTTGAAGTGATGAGGGCTTTATATTCCTGTATTGATCAGTCAGCGATTATCAGTAACCCTGGGAAGCATGAGACCTGGAGAGAGACAGCTCTTTGCTCCTGAAACTACCCCTTAACTAGTTGACAGCAATGTGCTGACAACTCATCAATAACTTGGGAAACAAACCCTTCAATGACGGAGGGCTAACAGTGCATTGCAGTGTCCAAAGCAATGGTATCATGTTCAATGGGCAATAAAACAGAAGTATCATGACTTGTGGACCCCCGACAGAACTTGGCAATCTTAGACTGCCAGCCTCTGGACTTCAGCATGACAAAAAAAACTCAAATGAACTCTCAGTGACATCTCCTCTACTAATGTGGCCTTTACTAAACCATCTTTATGACAATTAACCTCAAAACTTTATCTCTAATTTAGATCAAGTACCATAATTTATCATAAATAAAATACTTGCCATTTCCAGTTGAAACATGAGTACATCTTTATTTCAACATGATCAAACAAAGTAAACATCATACCCCACTAAGCAAAAGACTTTCTTTTTGTACTACCAATCTCAGTATATGGCACAAAAATCCATGTGGATGCTTTAATTTCAAAATGCAAATGCTTATCTCATTCAGAAAGTAATTCGGAAGCTGAACCTTCCTATACCATCTCATGAAATTCATCATCATACATTCAAAATTCCCTTCAGTTACACAAAGGGGCTCTTTTCTCTTTTTTCTCTAATCCTTTGTCCACATTATTCTCTCTTTTTGTATTCTCCTATACTCCTCTCCGATTTACTTCTATTCACATTTAATATCCCAATTTAGATTTTTCTGGTCACTATTTCCACATTGTAACAGAATTGTATTTGCATTATTTATCTCTGAAATAAAGCATGATAGTCTCATTACATTATTGTGTCTCCAGCACCTACAAAATGTCTGGCCCATAGTAGGTCTATATTGATAGTGAGCAGATAAATGAGTGCATGCATGCATAAAAGAAACCCCTGTTTCCATCTATTCCACTTTTCTCCCCTTTCAGTTTTATATTGACAGGTTATAAAATCAGTGAAAAATAAACCTGAAAAATAAATTTGGATCAAACTGACAATGACAAATACCAGGAAAAGTAAGTTGGACTTGATGATTTAGAAAATGTGGAAGAAATCTTCAAGCAAAACCTTAAGTCCCAACCTCTAACCAACTGAAGACAAACAGAATGATAAGTGCATAACTGAAATCTTGCTAGACATGTGTGGTCAGTGTTAAGTTGTGAATCATTTAATAGAAGGAACTCTGAGGGGTGCCTGGGTGGCTCAGTTGGTTAAGCGACTGCCTTCGGCTCAGGTCATGATCCCGGAGACCCGGGATCGAGCCCCACATGGGGCTCCCTGCTCGGCAGGAAAACTGCTTCTCCCTCTCTCACTCCCCCTGCTTGTGTTCCCTCTCTGGCTGTGTTTCTCTCTGTCAAATAAATAAAATATTAAAAAAAAAAAAGAAGGAACTCTGAAATCAAGATGATAGAATATCAGCTGTGCTCATTAACTCTTCAGAAAACATTAAACAGCAAGAGGGGAAAAGAAAGAGCTTGAAACTAAAAAATATAACAATTTAAAGTGATTTCTAGGGGTGTGCCTGGGTGGCTCAGTCCTTAAACATCTGCCTTCAGCTCAGATCATGATCCTGGAGTCCCAGGATCCAGCCCTGCCTCGAGCCCCACATGGGGCTCCCTGCTCAATGGGAGGCCTGCTTCTTTCTTTCTCACTCTCCTGCTTGTGTTCCCTTTCTAGCTGTGTTTCTCTCTATCAAATAAATAAATAAAATCTTAGGAAAAAAAAAGTGACTGCTAGGAGTGTACAGATACACAGAACAAAATGCATTAAAAATAAGATGAGGGAAATATAACTGGAGAGGAAAATAAATTTCAACATGCAAAAATGTAAGATGCGTGAGTGTGGCAGATACGTAGCTAAGTGTCACAGTGGATAACAAACTAGCGAGATCAGTGGTGCAGCTCCAGGGAAAGCAAATATATTGTTGAATTCTAAGAAGAAAGCAGTGCACTCAGACATGATGCAATGATTCTCAAATTATATTTTCAGTGCTTTGGCTGTTTTTTTGTTTTATGTTTGTTTGTTTGCTTGCTTGTTTTTACACTCTACATCCAGGAACTTTGTGGAGAATACAGGCAGATTTAGAGGAGGGAAATATAATATGCTAAAGGGTTAATTAATAAAGGAAAGTTCCAAAAAGAAAAATGAAATAAGAGTGACCATACTGATGGTGACTGAGAGATGTCTGCAAATGGTGGCGTCCACAACAGTTCCCCCAAGCCTTACAGTTTGGAAGGCTATGAGAGCAAACAGTGACACAATGGACTAGACTGTGAGGATGATTCCCTAAAAGGTGGTTTTTGTTTGTTTGTTTATTTAATACCATCATGAGGTACCACAAAGACAAAAACTAGAACTGATCATAATTTTCTTGGAATGATTTAAGTAAAATTTTATTGAATAGAAAATGATGAAATAAATACCTTTTGGAACCACCTTTATCTATCATAAACATTTTGATATTATAATTTTTAATATTGGTCTGACCAGCTGATTTAAAAAAGAAATAATTTCCAGTATAGATATGTATACAGAGAAAAGAACAATAGTGTTGTGGAGAAAGAGAGTGGCTAAAAATTAGGCAAACATGACACAGAGGAATGAATGCCAGCCTCACAGTGATCTTGAAAAAGACAATGATGGGTGTTACCAGTGATTTGGTGGGTTCTCTCTGGGAACCATGGTGATTACATTCAGTGCTTAGTCACATTACATTATGGTGATGATTCTGTGGATAAATGCTATCAGCTTTCTCAACTTTACAATGGAGCAAAAGAGTTAATTAGACTAAGCGACTTGTCCACACTCATGTACTGGGAATATATATCCAAATCCACGTTTGTTGGACATGAAAATACTTGTTTTTAAGCATAGATAATACAAAACTATCAGTCACAAAAAAATCCGCAGGGATCCCAATAGTACTTTCTATGTCCCATACTAATAATTTTATACTCTACAACAAGGGGTCCATTGGCAGACTTATTGAGTGTTGCTGTAGGAGAGAGTTGGAGTGGTTTTTGTAAAGTCCAGATACCTTAGTTCAAAAAGTTAGCTGAACTGGCTTATTTCATCTCGGTGGCAACAGCTTCCTCCTCTTTATGAACGTTACTTGTTTCTGACAACCTAGTATTTCTAATTCCAAGTTCTACATGTGTAAAAGGAATAGACAGTAAGATTTGTTTTCATACTATCATCATTCTGTTATTTAAATCCAGGATAGGAACAATGATCTTAGATTCCCTCTTTTGATATATTATCTTCTGCTGATGTTAAATATACATAATTTTCTAATATTTGTGTAATATTTACAATAATTGCACATTTCCAGGAAAGAATAACATAGACGTAGGGCCACAGAATATCTTGGTGGAGTGGGAACACAAAGACATCCCCTTCATTGTCATTTACTTATAATTATCTTTCTTTTCTTTTTTTTTTCCTTTTCTTTCTTGATATCACTTTACAGTCTATGATCTTGGTGGAGAAAAACCAGTCTTAGCTTTAAAAGAACTATCCTGACATCTGAGGTTTTTTTAAAACTCAATACTTAAGTTGGAGTTTGATTAATACAGAATTTTTAAAATGTAGAGCACTTCCTGGGTGATTAAGTTGGTTGAGCAACCAATTCTTGATTATGGCTCAAGTCACGATTTCATGGTCTTGGGATCAAGCCCAGCATCGGGTTCTGCACTCAGTGGGGAGTAAGCTTGAGATTCTCTCCTCCTCGTTCTCCCTCTTCCCTGCTTGAGCATTCTCACCCTCTCCCTTGCTTTCTATAGTAAATAAATAAGTCTTTCTTTAAAATGTAAATTGGTTTGTCTTTACTTAAAATTCTACAGTGAAAAACACAAAACCACCATGATGTCATTTCCTTGACTAACCTTTTGAGTGACTTACTCCCACTTGCAAAAGGTTTAAAAGAGAAAAATAAATAAATAAAATAAATGAACCACATTGAACTTCTTTGAAAAATGGGAATAAAGTGACACAAGTGATTAGAAGTAAAAACGTGTAATTCAATAGGTAGAGAAAGAGTTTAACTCTTTACAAAATATAAATTCGTAGATAGAGATTTGGTTTTATGTTCTAAACTATTATTTGATCTTCTGCATCCCTTGTGCATAATTATTTCCTGAGGAGAAAGACTTCCTGTTATGACATGATATCTGATCCAATATTTTTAAAGATATTCTTTATTATTTCTTACAGAAAGATAGAAAGAAAAGGCTTTCTGATCATCAATGTAGTTGTTTAATTACAACTATGAGAAAGAACATTTGACTTACTTTTTAAAAATGTAAACTCCTAAATAATATATAATCTAGTTCAATTTTTAATTATTTAGCCATATTAGGAATTTTTACTATTTTTTGTCTTAAGCATTGAAGCTTCCCTGAAATTGTTTGCCTTGTATGTATTTTGAAAAGAAAAACTGCATCAATATGGCAGGCAAAACTGACATGAATAGTACCCTTTTCTTCCAAAGACATAAAATTACTGCTTAAAAAACATATTTTAATTAATAACAAAGTTTTTAAAATATAGCAACAAAATATTTATAATTTTGTTCCTTCAGTATTAAAACAAGTGACATTTAGTCTCATACAGAGTGTTAATTATGTTTCAACTTATTTGGTCTCTAAAATATTTAAATGTGTTCTATAAATGAGTAGTGGTGTGTAGGTAAAGATTGAAACACAACAATAAATAATAAATTTATTTAAAAAATAAAATGCATATTATGGTCTCAAAATAAAGATATTTCAAAATATCATTTTAGGGTGCCTAGATGGTTCAGTTGGTTGGGCAACTGCCTTCAGTTCAGGTCATGATCCTGGAGTTCCGGAATCGAGTCCTGTATCTGGCTCCCTGCTCACTGGGAGTCTACTTCTCTCTCTGACCCTCGCCTTATCTTCTCATTCTCTCTCTCTCTTTCTCTCTCTCTCATTCTCTCTCTCTCAAATAAATAAATAAAATCTTTAAAAACTATCATTTTAAAAAGAACGATTACATAGAGTCTGTATTATAAATATATTAGAAAAATATAAAGTTTGGATCTCATTTTTATAGCCCAAATAAATATCTTAATGTAAAATAATCTTAAATAACATGTTATGCTACACTCACGGGCAAAGCAAGACCCATTTAATTTCTTGTTAGCTATGTAGCCCAAGCAAATCAAGTGCCATTTTGTGAATATCATTTTCAAAATGAAAACTTTCTTTTTTCTTTACTTTTTAAAAACCACAACTGAATTATTACACAGAAACTCATCATATTTGTAGCAAATTCCATTTTGAAATGTGTATCTAATAGAATCCTTATAGCTGAATTTCACTGGTTTTTCAACTCTTAAGTTGCATTATTTGAGCCTCTGAATCTTAATAAGCTTTTGCAGACACATTTTTTGCTGTTTGAGTAGCACTTTCCATCAATGTTAATGAATATTTTTACAACATAACTTGTAAGGAACTATTCTGTCCATTAAATTAGATGGGACTTTTAGCATCATCTTGGAAAAAAAAAAAAAAAAAAAAAAAAGATGCATCAGCTGTTTCCAAGGACTTGGAAATACAAGATGTAAAATTTCTAGACTACAAAATGAAGTTGGCAGAACTCAGATAAAAAAAGCTCTTAATATTCTTACACAGGGCTTTCTAAGACTAGTATCAATGGTGAAGGCAAAAGGTTACATTAAAAAGGAAGAACACATTGAAAAATCTGAAGAAAAATAAGTAACACTTGGTAAATATGTTTGCAGCCAAAATGGGTGGGGAAAAATATTGAGCACACCTGTCAAGAATAAAGAAAATTTAGCATAATACAATGACGTTGAGACAGATATGGACAGAGATAGACTTAGTATATGTGCTAATACATATCTGATAAAGTTTTGCATTACTTTTTTCCCCAGAGACTTAACGAATATTAGGAAGAGTTTTAAACGTGACTAAATTGAGACTTTTTCTTGCTGAGACTTTTTCTTGCTGAGTCTTTTTCTTGCTAGAGGGCTCAGGGAAATAAATTTATGTATCATTAATTATTAAGTAAATAAATTTATTATTAGTTCCTATTGTATAAGAATGTGCTTTTTGTATTTTTTTATAAAAATGTATTAAGGGAAGGAAATTTTTGTTGACTATTTTCACTGCTCACAATATTAACAAAAATATATTTGAAAAGTAAGCATAATTGAAATAATATTTACTGAATTAAATAGGTGGAAACATTAATAGAACAAATATTTTATCACATCATGTTTCAAGTCTACCTTCCAATATTTAAATTTAATAGCTATATAGTAAAGAATGTAAAAAAAAAAGAACACATGTAATAGGCAGCTTCTTTCCCTCAATAAATCTAATGAAAAGTGAATTATATTTTTGTGTAAGCAACTGAACTTTCTCTGTTTCAGAGGCTTTGGAATAATACATCAGAAAAGTGATGGAAAACGAGTGTCTCCCATGCCATAAAATTATGGCAACATAAAATACATTGCAAAATCATCCTCTGGACATCAATGAAAAATATATCAAAATGTCTGTATGTGTTTTATGTTTCTCATCCTGCCAGAAACACATCCTCCCATAAACTACAAAAATGTGAACAAGTTTCAATTACGCACATCTTCTATTTTATGTCCATTTCATTATCCAGGCAGTGCTCAGATGCACATTAGGGATAGTCAGTATATTCTTCCCAACTCGGTCAATATTAAAATTTAGATCAGATAAAAATCTAGCAACTTAAGCTTTTATATATAGTCTCATTTTAGACATGACAACTAAATCTCCAAGCTCCTGAAAGTATTTATATTCTAAAAACCTTCAAATTTTTGTTTTTTTTTAAGATTTTATTTATTTGACAGAGAGAAACACAGCCAGAGAGGGAACACAAGCAGGGGGAGTGAGAGAGGGAGAAGCAGGCTTCCCGCCGAGCAGGGAGCCTGATGCAGGACTCGATCATGGGTCTCCGGGATCATGACCTGAGCCGAAGGCAGTCGCTTAACCAACTGAGCCACCCAGGCGCCCCTCAAATTGTTTTTTAATTCATCATGGCAGCCTAGTATTATCAAATGCCAAGACAGTACATAATCCTGGGCAGTAATATTTAACCTGTGGTGCACTCACTTCGGAAGTAAAAAGATTTGAGGTTATTTATGGTTTTTCTTTTTCACTAGTTTAATATTCATACGATTTTCTGTGAACATAACATTATGCTTGATGACAGACTCCCATTAGGACTGTTAAATACATAGTGTATGTATATTTAACATGTATCTGGTTTCATAGGTTTCAGATAAAACATTATGATATGTGTAAAGATTTAAGGACATTGGTTGGTCTGCATATGTTGAATATCCTTGTAGCTCAGGGATGAATCACAGTTGGTCATGATGTATGGTCATTTCAATGTGGTGTTGGATTTCGTCTACTAGTATGTTTTTGAGGATCATTGCTCCTGTGTTCCAAGGATATTGACCTATTATTTTCTTTTCTTGCAATGTCTTGGGTTTTGGTATCAGGGTAATTCTAGCCTCATAAAATGAATTTAAAGGTGTTTTCTCTTATTTTGGAGCAGTTTAAAAAATATTGGGGTTTCTTTTTTTTTTTCATGTCAGGTATAATTTACCCATAGAGCCATCTGGTCTTGGACTTTGCTTTGGTGGCAAGTTTTTGATTACCAGTTCAACCTCTATACTTGTTATGGTCTGTTCAGGCTTTGCATTTCATCTTGATTCAGAAAAAGCTGTACACACACACACACACACACACACACACACACACACACACACAGGAATATTATTCAGCCTTTAAAACAAAGGACATTCTGCCCTTTGTAACAATATGAATAAACCTGAAGGATATAATGCTAAGTGATAAACTAGACACAGAAGGACAAATATTGCATAAGCTCATTTATATGTGAAATTCAAAATAATCAAAGGTAGAGAAGCAGAAGGTAAAATGTTAGTTACTAGAGACGAGGGCAGGGAGATTGGGGAAATGATGGTCAAGAGGTACAAAATTTCAGTTTTGCAAGGTGAATAAGTTTTAGAGATCAACAGTATAACTATAGCTAATAATACTTAAAATTAGCTCAGGGCAGATCTTTAATATCTCCCCATATACACTCAAAAAGAAAGAAAATGGGGGCACATGGCTGACTTAGTCAGTGGAGCATATGAGTCTTGATCTTGGGGTTGTAAATGTTGGAGATTACTTAAAAAATTAAAAATTTAAAAGTTAAAAAAGAGGAAATGCTAAATACATAGGTGAGAATATGCTAAACTTGAGTGTGATAATTATTTCACAATGTATATGCATATCAAATCATCAAGTAGTATAATTTAAATATACACAACTGTTAATTGTTGATGATACCTTAAAAAAAGATGCAAGGATAATATTCTAGAGTAAGTAAATAAAAAGAGTCTTGAGTTTTCCTCATATTTCTCCAATCTGAACTCATTGTAGCAAGATCAGAGCTATGAAAACCTCTCTGACCTTGGAACAATTATCTCTTACTATCCTCCCTAGAAGTCACATCTATCTGGATAATATTATACTCACTATTTCACCCTATTTGGAACCTAGGGTGTCACCAGAGCCCTCTATTCTATAGGGTAGAAATGAGTTCCTGTGTAATAATTTTATTAGAAGAAAATGTTTCTTTGTTTCCCCAGTCAGAACTCCCCATAAAATGCAGCTCTCGGATCTGACCACTGTGGCCTGAGCTGGGCTTACTTCAGGAGCCCCCAGACTGGTAAACCTTTATCCACAGTTGTGCCTTTAAATTCTTTTCTTAATAAAACTATTGGTATAAGTCATGTCATTCACTCCTTTTATCAAAATCTTGCCATGGTTCTCATTTCCATCAGAGGAAGATACAGATTCCCTCTGATGACCCAAAAGACCCTTTCCATCCATGTTCACCCACTGCTTCTCTGACCTCTTTTTCTATGACACATTCTCTTATTCTCTCCAACTACATTGACCTCTGCACAGCTGTTCTTCTCACACAACCCAAGAATTTTGCACTGACTACTTCTTCTGCTAACTATGTTGTTTCTCAAATGTCCACACAGTAAACTTTCTCACACCCTTCAATTTTTTTCTGAAATGTCATCTCTTAGGATGTGAGGGCAATTTGGGTGTGACATCTATCACCACTTTGATCACCAGGGTTGATTAGGTTGATCTGGCTGGCTAGGCTGATGTCCCCTTTCTCCCTCATGACTTGTGCATCTCTCCCAAAGCTGCACACTGAAATATGAGGAAATATGAGGAAAACTCAAGACTCTTTTTATTTACTTACTCTAGAATATTATCCTTGCATCTTTTTTTAAGGTATCATCAACAATTAACAGTTGTGTATATTTAAATTATACTACTTGATGATTTGATATGCATATACATTGTGAAATAATTAAAGAGGAAAATATTTCAAGAGGAGTACGATTCTTAACTCAGGGATATAAGAGTAGGTGTGCTCTCCTGCTAGAACCTCCACAATCTCTCAAGGTCCTTTTATAGGAGAAAGTAGGCTAGTCAAACTTCCAAGACTCCAGACATATCCAAATGAGGAGGGGCAGGTGGCAATCTTCCTTTAAAAAAAAAAAAAAGAAAAGAAAAAAGAAAAAAAAAGAAAGAAAAGGAAAGGAAAGAAAGGGAAGGGAAGGGAAGGGAAAGGAAGGGAAGGGAAGGGAAGGAAAAAGAAAAGAAAAGAAAGTGTCACCTCTCAAGTGAAGTTTATTGACTTTTCAAGTTTCAGCTGTCTCTATACTAATTCACTACAGTCTAAATAAACCCCCTTTAATCTGTTGTGTATCTTTTTCCATAGTACATATAATCTTTTGACATACTGTATTATTTATATAATAGTCACAATAATAGGGATTTTTGTCTGTATTGATAAGATCGTTTGATAGTTTTTTGTCATGCAATAGGACTCACTAAATATGCATTATATGAATGAATGACCAAAATAGAGATTGATACCAATTTAATTTAGCCTGAATTAAGAAAGTGTTGGATAACTAGGAAAAAAACAAAACAAAACAAAACACTGGATGAACAATTAAGATATCTGCATATTGTTTTTAAATTATTGTTTAGTTTTTAATTGATTTTGCTAACTTTGGACAAGTTACTTAATATGGGATCTGGTGATATAATCTATTGCAATAGGAAAAAACAGTAATTGAATGAGTTAATTTCTAACTTTATTTTCTTCTCATTTTCCACCCTCTTTTTTCTATGAGTGTTCTATAGTTTTCCATAAAAAAATATAAGAAAAATGCCCAATAGTCAGTTCACAAATATTTCTGAATTATGACATACAGTAGGGATTGAATAAATAGCTATTGATTAAATAAATTCATGGATGGATGAGAATTTTCAAGTGCATCATTTTAAATACTCAATGATAAGTTTATGAGTATACTTTGGAAAGTAATTCTGGAGCTAAATAGAAATTGAAGAGACACTGCCAACTCTTTCATGGTATGAACACTGAAAAGGGGGCACCAAAAATGTAAAAGCCATTGATGGGTCACATTCTCCTAAGTGCAATGAGAAATGATCCTTGTGGGACTATATAAAGGATACTTATGGAAATGTGCCATGCCTGGGTAATTCTTTCTTAGTCTTGTTAGTCTTAAAAATGCATCTGTAGTTGAAAATGGATAATGGCCTTTAGGAAATAAAAGATGACCTACGCTTTCACAGTCCTGTTCTGATGAGAGTAAGAAGAAATGTTGCCAGCAGTTGGTCCCTGTGGTATATTTATGAAAATGTTGCAGTCTCTGTCTTCAAAATAGATGGCATAGTAGATTAATTTGTACTTTCACTACCAATTTGAAAATTAATTGAATTCTATATGCCAACAATTCATAACACCCCTTGGAAAGTTAGGCAGTGGTTAGTTTAGTTATACTGTTACATAATTTAAAAAAATAATTGGACTTGTCACAGTTTATAATCAGAAATATCTTGACTCAGAATTAATGGTTTTGTGCTATTAATAATTATGTTGTAGTAAAAATAATCACTAGAGATATATCCATTTAAATGTATTAAATCTATTCCCGTATGAGCAATATGTTTCAGTTTGAAAAATTAGAAAGAACTTTGAAAGTATTTTTTTTTTTTTGGTCTCAAATGAGGGATAGATTATATCTGAGTATTTTCTAAATGCTCAGGGTAAAACAGGTAAGAACATAATCTGCAGAACATGGGACAGACAGAAACAGATTAAGAGGGTCCTGTAAAATTTGTCAAATAAAGAAGGAGGAAAAATCCAAGGTAGCCTGAAGCAATAAAAATGCAGTGGAAATTCAAAACAAAATTTGAGCAAAGCCAAGTCCATAGTCTATGATTCTAAGTGTTTATCATACCAAAGGGATGTAAGTAGTAAGGAATAAAACAATATGCAGAGGCAAAATGTTTGGGTTTTAGAGGTTCAGAGAGGGCAGCAAAGGAAGAGATTAAACAGACATGGGCAACCTAAGGATAAAAGTGAAACAGGGAGCCCTTTGAGGGTGTCTGTCATATGCTTTTATACACAGCAACCTAAAGGACCCATGTAGAGCTGACCACATCCTTTCTCCACCATTGTAGATGAGATGCCGTTAAATCCCTCAGGGACCCTTAAAGAACTGTGTAGACAGATGTTAGAACTATCCTACATAGTACAGGAGGCTGGAACATTACTCCATTGACTCCCATCCCCAGGAGACAAGCTTGTTCCCAGTAGTATTAATGTCTCTGAACTTCTCTATGGCATTTTCAGGAAGGCTGAGTGACCCTGTTCAACTTTAGAAAAAGGTCTCTTGCAGTAAGGCAGAGAAACATGACTTTTCAGGTGGGATAGTCAGCCTACTATATATTGTCATCGTGGCTGTGCTGAAATCAAAGGTGTGCAGCAGCAATGGGATACAGGGCTCTAAAAGCATATCCTGTATCAGGTTAACTTAATATTATATATTTTTAATTTTATAAATCATGCTAATTAAAACATGATCTCAGTAATTTCAATGCTCAATAATATATTATAAAGTGTCAATATACACTTGTATAAATTATCAACTATCAAGTGAGTGCCTATATCCCTTCATACATACAAAGCCATAGTGCATTCACTCATTAATTTCTTCACTCATTCAACATACAGGCAATGAGAGATACCCATGGTTGGCCTTTTTTCAGGCAAAGAAGAAACATTGAGAAACAGGACAGATAAGAAAATGCCATCTGAGAGATTTTTTGTTGTTGTTGGGGAAGCCGGTCCCAAGTCTTACATTATGCAAAAGGTATAACCTAGTGAATATTCAAGGACTGGCAAGGCCATGGGAAATTCTGTTTTCCTAAATAAAAGTTAATGTATCTCATAGTAAATGTTCTGTGTTCACTGATAAAGTACAGTGAGTGAGCAGGTCATGAAAATATATTTGATAGGTTGCAACCCCATTTAATTTTTATCTATTTCATACAGTATATCAAATTAAGTGTTTAAATATAACACATCCCATGCCAATAGTTTGAAGACAAATGGATGCAGGATCCTTGAATTAAATTTGAATTTTGATTGTCCTGGTAATAGTAATAATGGCATCACCAACTGACAGATACTTGTTCGATAGGTAGGCAAGGAGAATTTATATATTGAGAACTTTGGAAAAGGTTATGAGAGCAGAAAAAAATTTAAATTAATAGTGAAGTTAAAAAAATGATCTTTAAAGCTTAATTCTTTAGTCTGACATGATATAAATCAAATTCCCTATGTAAGGGCCTGAGTATACTGTTGCCCAGATATAATTTTTTGCAAAGAACTCAGTACAGTAGTTAGAAATTATAAAATCTGAGATGCAGAGTGGTTTTGTCACTCCAGATGTGGTATTCACGGGTAAGTAATTTGCTCAGTTACTTCATTGAGTAAACATAATTTTTTACATTGGAAATGTCCTCAAAAGTTTCATAACTAAAGTGTTCTCCAGAGGTTCTCTATTTCTGTGAGTAATTCTTGAAAAAAGAATTTAAAAAACTGATCCAATCATGGTCTATATGGGTGGAAATTTTTAACTTGGATGTAAGCTACAAGATAAGTTTTACTTTGCAACAGATCACATACATCTTAAAGCTAAGAATTTTAAACTTCGTATTTATTTTTTTAATGCTTGTGAATCAAAATTTATATAGAAGTAATATGGGGAATACTTAAAATGTGAATATTCGAGCTGGTCCATCAATGTGACTTCTATTGAAATACATACATTCACTTAGGGTGAACAACCATGCATCATAACTTAAAAAAAATGGAAAAGACACAAATGATAAAGCATACTTTAAAAATATTTCCAATGTCTTTTCTTTATAGTTTTGAAAGGGGAAAAACCATATCTAAGTTCACAAATAGCTTAAGTGACAATTGAAACATGCTTTGAAAAATACATTGCACCCTTTACTATCTCCGGGGACTTTAAGGATTCTTCATCTTGGAAGACAAATGTGTATGTACCCTTAATCTGAGTAATAGAATTTTAGGGTTAATTATTGAAGCCACCAAAAGGTGGTGCCATTCTTTCATCTGCTGTCATTTAACTCCAAACATAGAACATTCTTTTTTGCTTTGGTTTGTGATATGAGGACTTTACCTCAGCAAGCCCTTTCCTTTCTTTCTGGCTTTCTGCTATTTCTTCTCATCAGGGGAAACAGTTGGAGATCAGAAAGAAAGAAGTACAGAGAAAGGAGCCAGTCTGTTTTATTTGCATGCTTTCCTACCAGGATCTCCCCACAGTGAACATCTGGCTGGGCAGCTGTTGGTTCCAGTTCCAGACCCTTCAGTCCTCCAGGGCCAGAGTCAGGAGCCCTCCCTCCCAGAGGTACCAGCGATAGCCAGGCAAAAAGACATCTTAGCCTGGTCTTCAACGGGTCCTTTCTCCAATTCTACAGGTTTCCATGAGTACTACTTCCCCTAGCCTGGTCTATCTGCATCTGAATTGTCCCCTTTTGGCTTCCCTACCTGCCAGCAATCTTGAAACAATTTACCCGACATTATATTACATCTTTTGAAATACCTAATTTGCTTTTTTCTGTTTTCAGACTGATACTAAATATTTCCTTAGGTTTTTATTTTACTTTTTCATCAAATCTCTGGATTTTTTTCACCCCATCACAGAAAATTGTAAAGGCTAGAACACAGAAAAGACCACCATGACAAGCAGGAGGAAAACAATAAGAAGGGAAGGAGGAGAGGGAGGGAGGAGTGGAGAAGGAAGTAAAGGAGGAAATAGACTTTTTGAATATCATTGAACTGTTTTACTACTAATTTTGAAAACTATCTCTTCCTTTCTGCCCTCTTTTTTTTAGGAGAGGCATTGCTTTATGTAACATTGCTCTATGTAGTTTAACATTTGCATAAATTTCTCTTATTTTACATCAGGTAATATTGATGTAGAAATAAGGTTCAGAGCAAATGATCAAGAATGAATTCTTGGGTGGTCTTTGGTGCAAAAACATGATTTTATTAAAACATGGGGACAGGATCCATGGGCAGAAAGAGCTGCTCTGGGGTTGTGAGGGGTAGCCAATTACATGTGTCAAGTTGGAGAGGTTTAGGGATAGTGTAAGTCTCTAAGGAATTTTAGAAGCAAGGTTTTCAGGACATTGAGGGGTTAGCTATTCTTACCTAATAAAAGGTAATTTATTATTGTCTAATAAAACTTTGCCATGGGACCCTTCAGTTGTAAATCCGTGGGCCAACATATATCTTGGGAGGCAGAGATAAAAGAGGTTTTCAGGGGCACCTGGGTGGCTCAGTTGGTTAAGTGACTGCCTTCGGCTCAGGTCATGATCCGGGAGACCAGGGATCAAGTCCCACATCGGGCTCTCTGCTTGGCAGGAAGCCTGCTTCTCCCTCTCTCACTCCCCCTGCTTGTGTTCCCTCTCTGACTGGGTTTCTCTCTGTCAAATAAATAAAATCTTAAAAAAGAAGAAAAAAAAGAGGTTTCCAAAGGAATTTTTATATGTTAGAGAAGACTTACAGGATCTTGGAAGTGTAATGTCTTTTGCCCTAAAAAAAAAAAAAAAAAAGATTGCCTTTTGCCCTTAGCAAGGTATCAACATCAAGACAACTGAGTTCTTTCCTTTTAAAGATTTTATTTATTTATTTGAGAGAGAGAGATAGAGTATAAGCAGGCAAGAGAGAGAAGCAGGCTCCCCATCAAGCAGGGAGGACCATGTGGGGTTCTATCTCAGGACCTTCGGATCATAACCTGAGCTGAAAGCAGATGCTTAAGGGACTGAGCCACCAGGTGCCCCAAGGCAGCTGAGTTCTTAGAGGAAGTTTACTCTCCCAGTTTCAAGGACTTGTCAATGGGCTGTAAACAGTAAGAAAATTCAATATTTTCTTTTTCTTTTGTTTCCCACATCAACATAAGAAGTATTTTAATTTTCTTATAATACCTTTAGTCAATAAACATGGACCTTTATTTAAACTTTTACCTTTCGAGACAATCATGTTGAAAACAATGACTACCCGCAAAGTGAACCAAAGATGGGATTCGCATGTGCATTAAGAGAATGAGAAAAATGATAATGTTCATGATTTCAATATTCATAGCACATTTCCAAGGCAATTGATGAAGTAAGAGAATTTTTGAATTTGAGAATTTTTTCTGTTTTAGCCTTACATCAGCTTTTACTGGCAAATCAGCTGCCCAAAATCTTTCGGTGAAATTTATTCTTCTCAGTCTAACACATTCCACTGAATTTTTTTGATAGAATTACTAATGTGGGGAATGAGGGCAACATTTAATTTTAAAATAACATTATATTATTATATAATATGTAGGAAAATTTTTGATTATGTAAGTTATTTAAGCAGTAGACTTCTGCATTCTTTTAGGAAATACTTATTGAGTACCTACAGTATGCAAGGTTCAGAGGTAAACAGGTATTATGAGGGAAGAAACTTTTTGAAACACGTGTAATCCAATGCATAACTATTTTACACTAATAAAGACTTTTCATATAGATTGTCTTCTTTTTACATAAAGCTTATTTATTTACTTTTACGTGTCTCTGCTTCAACTGCTACCTAATGCATTGCAGCATCCAGAATGTAAATGGTGAAAGCAGCAGATCTGCCATCTATTTCCAATTATGGAAAGGCATTGGTATTTCCAGAAAATAAAAGTCAGATGATGTGGTCCATGCTTCTTGTAAATCTGATCATGATAGTCTTTCTGGCAAATAGTTTGTGTTATTTGCCAAACATGGCTCCTCTGGAAATGTCATGTAAGCTTGTGACCATCTGAGGATGACGGAGATGGTTTATGACTGAGATGGCTTTTTTGGATATAATTTATGTGGCCAGGATCTTTTCTTGGATGCCTCACTTATTAGTCTGGGCCACAACATAATCTGATGTCACAAGAAAGCACCTAGTGAGCTCTATTGCTGTCCCTGACATCTCCCTGCATTGCTTGTGCCTTGTGATTGCTTATATTCTTGTAACTATTCATAAGACCTAATTCTGGGTAAAGACTCTAATTTGTATGTACCTGATTTTGTAATCTGATGATTTGTGTTATTGTGTCAACTGTGTGTGTTATTCAGGTTTCCCCCAGACAAACTGTACCGTTGGGATATATATTTATTATTAGGAATTGGCTCACATGATTATGGAAGCTAAAAAGTCTCAAGATCTATAGTCAGCAAGCTAGAGACACAGGAGAGAGAGAGCTGATGGTGCAGTTCCCGTAAGAATGCAAAAGCTCAGACAGAACCAATGTTTCAGTTTGAGTCTGAAGGCAGGAAAGAAACAGTGTCTCAGCTCAGTGTAATCAAAGAGGTGTTCCCTCTCATTCATTAGAAGTTCAGTCTTTTTATTTTATTCAGGTCTTCAACTGAATGGATGAGGCCTACCTGCCTGGCTGGGAGTAGGGGACAAACTACTTAGTCTACCAATTCAAATGTTAATCTCTCCCAGAAACACTGTCACAGACATGTCCATAATAATGATTGACCAAATGTCTGGATATCTATGTCTTAGTTAAGTTGACCCATAAGATTAAACCATCACACTTAGTATTCATCCTTACTTTTTTTTTTGTTAAATATTGAAATGATATATAACTTTTCCTACACCTTGGTTTCCTATCCAAAAATAACTTCAAGAACTCTCTCTCAAACCAAAACAGAGAAGATCTCTTCTTAAGAGTTGCATAATTTTCCATGAGGTATATTATAATGGCACACTTGTGCTATTTTTGTCTACCAATTTTCTTATTGATGATAAGAACTCTGTATCTAATTTTGGCTATTTAGAAATAATTCTGGGATAAATATTCTTATGAATACATCTTTTATACTCTCATTTTTATTTCTTTTATATATATTTCAGGGGTCAGGTTGCTGAGTTTAATAACACATATATATTTTTTTAATTTGAGTAACTATTTCCTAAAGAAAATGCAAAAATGTATGTGGACAGCTTTATACTTTAAACTACAACATGAAAGACTCTCATATATTAATTATGTAAGTTCTATACAGAACAAATGTTCTAAATGCTTGTGAAGTGGAAAGGTCTCCTGTCAGTCATTGTTCCTTTGTTACTGCAAAGCCAACAGAATTTTGTGTTTTAGTTTTTCATGAATATATCAGTGAAATGTTTTTTGGGTTTTTTTTTGCTTTTCTGTTCTTAAGCTCTTGTCATCTCTTAATGATTTATATGGAATCATTACCTAGAGCCAAATGACTCAAGTGTGACATGTAATATCTTTGAATAATCATCACTTTAAACTCTGAAACTTCATCCTTTTTTGAAATAAATGGGCCTCAATTTCCCCTCTCCCTAGGTTAGTTATTTCCCAGGGAGAAACTTATGAAAAGTGGCTCCTGGTAAAAATTTCACTAAATGTCCTAACATAGACTCTTTGGATCTCCAAGTATCTCCACCCATTTCTGAATTCCAGACTCTAGAATTTGCATCCACACTATAGAAGAGACTACTGATCAAGAAAAGGAAACCTTTTACAAAAGGCTGCTGAGTAATTGAGGAGATAAAGGTTTCTGAAAATTCTGTGGAAGTTACCATCTTGGAGTCATTGCTGTAGTGTTAAAAGCCTGTGATATGAAAATGCAGCAGAGAATTAAAGGACTGGCAGGGATGTCAATAACAATGACAGCAAGAAGACATTTCATTGCAATGGTAGCACGGGGAAAGTATTTTGAAGGCTAGAAAATCATGTTTTTTGTAGTTAAAGAAGGATTTCATAGAGAAAGTTTTGAGAAGCAGGGCAGAATAAAGAAAACAGAATAAAATCACCAGAGATGACATGGAATGAACTGAGGACACAAAATAAGGGATTGCTTTGGTGAAACTGAAGGTCTTCTTGCTCTAAGTGGTCCATACAAAATTTAAATATAAATTAGGTAGGTAAAGTTTTATTTTGCCTTATACCTTTCTTCTCCTAATCAGTCAGTTATTTCCCATCTGATTTTTGTGTTCTCTATATGTTTTATTGTATGTCTTGAAAGAAGTTACTGGAGGGTTCAATTTTCTGTTCACCATATGATTGATTTTTTTTTAATTGTGTTTTACAGAAATGTGGCCTGGGGTTAGCCATAGCACAAATGTAGATGTTCTTAAAAAATTTCTAGTTTGATTTAATTACATATTATATGTATCAATATGTCTAATATATCTAGAATTCTATATTTACATATATGTGTATATATAAACAATGAATTTATATTAGAAAAAATCTTCAAGGTCTTTTAAGTGTATGCCATACATTTTATAGATGTCATTATCTTCCTAAAGGAGGTAGCTTAAGCAATATAAAAAACATAAAACACTATATAAATTACTATTTTTCATGTTTTGCATCATTGTCTTCTTCACACTCCAAATTTCCTTTTCATAAAAATATGTCACAGTTTTGTTGTCACTTATGAGTTTTTTATGCTGTTTATTTCTTGATTATCCTTAGGCCCTATGTTCACAAGCACATATGGACTCTGTCAATATATCAGAGTATCATATTTTAAATAGAATAAGTGATATGGCATAGTTCACACAAATGATCTAGAATTGAATGGATTTTAAATTTTTTGATTCATCCCTGTTAAAGATTCATATGCACAGCATCTTTGAGGTATGGTATTATAAAAAAAAAACCAAGTACTTTAGAAATGTTATTTATATGTTATAATATTGCCACTGATCCTTGAATATAAGTAATAATTAGAAAAATATTAACATCCTCTTCCATTAAAGTCTAGTATTAGTGTTCTCAAGAGAAATGAAACTGATGGGATCATATTTTATATAAATATAAAATGAGGTTTATTATAAGATACTGACTCATATAGCCTGAGAAGCCCCACAATCACCATCTGCAAGCTAGAGACCCAAGAAAGCTGATGGTGTAATTTGAAGGCTTGTGAGCCAGAGAGCTAATGATACAGGTTTCAGAAGGCCTGAGATCCAGGAGAATGGAGGGCAGCAGAAAACCAACGTCCCAACTCAGGCAGAGAATGAATTCAACCTGCCTCGACCTTTTTGTTGTATTCACACCCTTAACGGATTGGATGTTAGCCACCCATATTGGGGAGAGTCATCTGTGTTAGTCAATTCTCTATTCAAATGCTAGTTTTTTCCAGAAATACCCTAATAGAGGTACTGAGGAATACTGTTTACCAGATATCTGGGAAGGCTGTACCCCAATCAAGATGACATATAAAATTAACTATCACATGTCCCATAAACATGTTTTATTGGCCCAAGAGCATTCAGTGAAGATCTTAATTTATTCAGAATTCTAAATCTTAATCAGGACTCTAAATATTTGGTCTTTCTGCTATTTTAGAATAACCTGCCAACTGAGCTTGTTTTTTCCCTTTATATTCCAAATTATATATATATATAAAACCTTTATAATCATATTCTATTTCAGAGAAGAGAATGTACCAAATTTCATTTTTCATTTATACTTCCACCTGCTGAAATTGTAGCAAAGCATTAAATCAAAGAGTTGTTAGAGGTCAGAGTGATTCAGCATATCGCAGTTAAATTTTTGTTTAATGATACAAGAAAAGAGTGATTTAATCTACCTTTCAGATATCATTCCTTTATAAACACAATTCTAGAATTTTTTAAAGTTCATGGATTTATTCTCATAGCTAAATTTTAAACAACTCATGAAAAAAAAGATCATGTTATTGATAGATTTTTAATTTTTATTTTCCTATACAATATAGGATATAAAATTTTATATTGTCCATTATAGGACCAAATACATTAGTTACAAAGGGACTATATTCTTTCCTAAGAAATTGAAATTTTATTAAAGATAACTATAGTGTTCCTATTGTCCGATATTTTTATGAAAAATATTTTTTATTCCTCCTATACATTACATTACCGGTTTAAGCTTAGCTTAAACTGTGGTTCAAAATTGTCCAATGGCTTTTGGGGATACACAATTGGAATTTTATTAAGATGGTGAAGAAATTTCTGGAACAAACTCATTTTAAGGGTAAGGAAGCTAGACATAATGAACCTGACCTAACTAAGCCACTAGAGGAAATTGTCATTGCTTCTGTCCTCAGGTTCTTCTTGAAGCCCTAGTGCAAATTTAACTAAATTAAGAAAGAACTGTCTCCCTAGATTTGTTGGAGATATTGAGGCAGAAACAGCAATACTTCAGTACATTTTGCCAGAATAAATGGCCTATTCTATCAAAGGCAGCTGAGATTTCTAATATTATATACTAAAAAGTACCCTTTGGACTTAGGACTAGAAAATTTGTTTTGACATTTACAGGCTCCTTTAGAATAGAGTGAATACACAAAGGAAGGGAATGATGATGACTATTTCAAAAAATTTTGTGGTGAACTGAGAGATAAGCAGTATGATATCCTCATAGATGTTGAATGAATACATTGAACACAGGCAAATTTCTGTTTTGTTTGGTTCAATGTGTGCCTGTTTGTCATAACAATGGGGGATATTGAGCTGTGTTATATGAACAGAGAATTAAAGAGTAGAAAGAGTGAAATCAAAGATCTTAAAGAGAAGAAATTAAGTGGCTTGATGAGGTTCCATGAAAGAATATAGGGACAAAATCCAGAGCAGATACGATGAAGGCTTTAGTTTTTGTTGCAAGTAGATCCTTCCCCATTGTAATAGGAGAGAAAAAGAAAGATGAGGGCAGATACAAAAATCCTTATAGAACTGAGAGCTAAAATTTGAGGTTGCACCCACTTTATGTCTTCAATATTCTCTGTAAAATAAAAGTGAGAGCATTTAGAAAGTTTTGCTATACAGATGAGGAAGGAAACAGGAATGAAGATCATGTATTTGAATAGTAAATAGATGGCAGATAGTTATCTAAAGAGAGAAACAACAGTATTTCCTATTCTATATATTCTTCAGGACTGTGGCATTACTACTTTCCCATCAATAATTGAAATCTACCTTAACTTTTCTGCATCTGAGCAGACCTACTGACTGCTTTCACCATTGAATAAAGGCAAAAAGATTATGTGCCAGTTCTTGATGTAGCCTTTAACTGGGCATTCAGCTTATGATTACTGTTCTTGGAAGCCAATGTCTTACAAAAAGTGCTGATATCCCAAGTCCAGCATGCTCTAAGAAGGCAAAGCCATGAGGAGGAAATGAGACACCACAGACACAGAGACAGGGAAAGAAGCACCAAAGCACCAAACATCTGAATTAGGGAACCACTTTAAATGTCCAGCACACTTAAGAATTCAGATTGATCTATCCTTAGAAATTATCTGCCTGAAACTACAAGAAATGATTACTCGGTTGATCAGAGGCAACTTACAGACCTATGAGATATATTATTGAGAAATTATTGATTTAAACCACTGAATTTTGGAATTGTTACATGGGAATACTTAATTGAAAAAGAAAATAGTATATGTTTTCATGGAGGGTTCTGGACTGAGCTTACGAGAAAAATACAGTGGGAGCTGTGAAGCAGTGTTTTTAATGCCTAAATAAGGTATGAAATTAAACTTTTATTCATTTATTTGACAGAGAGAAACACAGTGAGAGAGGGAACACAAGCAGGGGGAGTGAGAAGGGGAGAAGCAGGCTTCCCGCCGAGCAGGGAGCCCGATGTGGGGCTCGATCCTGGGTCATGACCTGAGCCGAAGGCAGTCGCCCAACCAACTGAGCCACCCAGGCGCCCCTTAAATTATTTTTTAAACTAAAATGAATGTTTCATTGTCTTTGTTTTTACCATTTTTACTTAAAATCGTTCTGGAGTGCTCCAAGTCGCCGTCATCATCACCATGGCCTTCACCACCATCGTCATCCTTACCACCCCATGCAATTCTTTTCCACTGAATCTAATCACAGTTTCTCTCTATAAAAATAATGGGTGGAAATCACTATACTTTTCTTTTGGGCTGGTGTATAGTTTCTAATCTTCCTCAAATGATTGGCATTAATTACAGATCATCATTCTTGGGAGGATATGTTCTTTTCAATGGTCTGATTTGGCACTGAAGTTTCTTTTTGTTCCTCCTGAAGTTGATGCTTTGTAATTTAAAATCCAGAAGATTGTATTGAATCTTGAAATAGCAGGCAGGCAACATTTTCCCGCTAAATAAAGTTCTTTTCTTTAATATGGCTTCTTTCTTTCTCTTTCTTTCTTTCTTTCTTTCTTTCTTTCTTTCTTTCTTTCTTTCTTTCTTTCTCTCTCTCTCTCTCTCTCTCTCTCTCTCTCTCCCCTTCCTTCCTTCTTTCCTTCCTTCCTTCCTTCCTTCCTTCCTTCCTTCCTTCCTTCCTTCCTTCCTTCCTTCCTTCCTCTCTTCTTCCCTTCCTTCTTTCTTTCTTTTCTTAAGAAAGACATTCTGTATTGTTACTTAGGATTATACCTGAAGAAATTAGAGAAACTACCTAGAACAAGAAATGAACTTTCTCTAAGTTGGTTTTCTTTTTTTTCTAAGACAGTCTTGAGTACATGAAATTGTTGATGTTCTAAAGCAAGCAACTTTACAATGATATGTCACACATATGTCACATCTACATTTCCACCACACTCCTGAACTGTGAGTTACAGTTACAACTGCCAAGAAAAAAGAGCACTTTAAATTTTAAGAACTGATTTTCTGTGTTTTCTCTTTTGCTGGCTGTCAGAGAGGAGCTGCTAGTCCTTTTTTTATGCCAATGGAAACCAAAATAGATTGAGATTCGTTTATACTGATTGTGCCAAAGGGGAATGATGTGAGAAGCTGATATAAATGAAGTTGAAATGTTCTTTCTAGTTTTATTACTTCTTAGGAAGAGAATTTTCCTAAGAAAATACAAGAATCATACAACTATAATCATTTTGAATTTTAAAATGAATTAAAAATTGAATTTGCCATAAATATATTCCCCAAGTCCCTTAGCAATGCACAGGGATAAATACTTGATGAAAAAATTTTAAAACAGTCATTCAAGAAACAATGTAGAACAATAGGATTCGAAAAAAAAGTGACCCCACTTTTTTTATTCAGTCATGCAGCCTCACAAAATTCCCTAGTTCAGCCATTCTATTAAGTAGTGCAGTCATGTTCAAAAAAGAATAAAATATAAGGGAGGCAATTTGTCTTCTGAGGTAGTTTAAACACTAGAATTTATCCCCCTTCATTTTATAACACAATCCTGATAGATATTCAAATTTACTTCTATTTACATAATTGGCGATTAGACAAGTCCACATTTATATTCTCTTTCCATTTACAAATGTCCTATTCAGTCATCTATTATTGTCTGATATTCTTCCATAAGGCAAGGACCCCATACAACATGAGAATCGAGAATCATACTATCTATTTCATAGTAAAACTGATAGTATGATATACCACTCCTTCCGGTTAGTAAATTATCTTTGAAAAATTTTAGACAAACAAATGGATATTGAATAGAATAGTCCCCCTTATGAGGTATCAGCTACCCCTAGTAGACCACAGTCTGGAAGCAGATAATCCTTCTTCTGATGTAAGGTCAGTAGGTCCATAGTAGCCCGGGACTATGTCACAATGCCTATACCATTCACCTCACTTCATCTCATTCTGTAGGCCTTGTTATCATCTCACATCATTACAAGAAAGGTGAGTATAATACAATAAGGTATTTTGAGAGAGCAAAACCACATTCTCATAACTTTTATTACAATATATATCACCTCAATTTTGTATGGAGTTAGATGTCATATTGGTAAAACATTCTGTCTCTCAGATTCACATATACCCAAAAAAACACAATAGACAATATAATCTCAGTATTTTACAGCTACTTAGAAGTAAGAGTGTCTGAAAACTTGTAAAAAGCAGATAAATAATAATAGAACTTAAGATTCAGACTTAGTTAAAACCAAACCCAATATGATCTCCATGCACAAAGAAGTAGATAGGATGGGGCTCCTGGGTGGCTCAGCTGTTAAGCGTCTGCCTTCTACTCAGCTCATGATCCCAGGGTCCTGGGATCAAATCCCAAATCTTGCTCCCTGCTCAGTGGGAAGCCTGCTTTTCCCTCTCTCACTTGTCCAAATTGTGTTCCCTCTCTTGCTGTGTTTCTCTCTGTCAAATAAATAAATAAAATGTCTGAAAAAAAAAAAAAAGAAGTAGATAGGGAGACTAATAAAAAGAAATATGAATTTTATTCTTATTGAGAGAAAGGAGTTAGACCTTTTTTTTTTAAATGTAGGTAGATACATGTAATGATATATGATTCATTATGAAGTGATGTTTTAGACAAGACATTTATCTTATATTATCTATAGTAATAGTTTCTAAAAGTTCTTTTCTTTGAAAAATAAAATAAATTGATATGGTCAAGACATTGTTCTGTCTGAACTTCTATGTATTATTTTAATTTTCTTCCAAATAAGGCTTGAGTTTTTTATGAGGATAAAATTTACTGATTAACAAAATCATCTTAAATATTGCAGTTTCATCTGTCAGGTGAAACTCGTAAAAAAATATTAAACATGAATACTTTTAGTAATTCAATACTAAATATTTAAACATAATTCTGGAGCATTTGGATATTATAATTATTAGTGTTTTTCTAAGATGTAATAAAATTTTCCCAGTTAAAATTGTGATTATGAACAATAAAGATCATTCTATAAAGAACATTTAACAAAAGTTTCTTTTATGGTTCTACACATAATCAATTAAATGAAAACATTCAAGATATTATGCTCAGGGAATATTTTATTTCAGGCTTTGAATTTATTCATTTTCTTCATTTCTCTATTGTACATCTGCTAGCTGAATAAGTAATTTGTTTGTTATTGTTTTTCTTGGTCGCTTAAATGCCTTAGCCAGTTATAATTTTATGCATATTTAAATCAAGTATATTTCTACATTAAAGCTAATTTTTGGGGCGCCTGGGTGGCTCAGTTGGTTAAGCAACTGCCTTTGGCTCAGGTCATGATCCTGGAGACCCGGGATCGAGTCCCACATCAGGCTCCTTGCTCCGCGGGAAGCCTGCTTCTCCCTCTCTCACTCCTCCTGCTTGTGTTCCCTCTCTGGCTGTGTTTCTCTCTGTCAAATAAATAAAATCTTTAAAAAAAAAAAAAAAGCTAATTTTTCAAGAGCCCTTAGTAGCATTATTTAGTTTGCCTTCCTATACTATAGAGAATAGCACTGTATAATAGGAGAATACTACAAGTGACATATGTAATTTAAATTTTCATGCAGCCACATAAAGAAAATTAAAGAACAAGGAAAATTTATCCAGTAAGATATTTTCATGAACCAATATACTCAAAATATCATTTCAACACATAAGAGACATGAAAATTATAAATGAGATATTACATTTTATGCTATATATGAAATTTACATCTCAATTTATATTAATCACATTTCAAGTTCTCAATATTCACATGTGATTAGTGAATATCATATTGTACAGTGCAGTTCTCAAAAGCATAAAGTGTCTTTTTGTTGTTGTTGTTTAAGATTTATTTGTTTACGGGGTGCCTGGGTGGCTCAGTTGGTTAAGCCACTGCCTTCGGCTCAGGTCATGATCCTGGAGACCTGGGATGGAGTCCCACATCGGGCTCCCTGCTCGGCGGGAAGCCTGCTTCTCCCTCTCTCACTCGCTGCTTATGTTCCCTCTCTCGCTGTGTTTCTCTCTGTCAAATAAATAAATAAAATCTTTACAAAATAAAAAAGAATTCTTTCTAAAAAAAAAAAAATGAGAGAGATTTACTTGTTTACTTGAGACCATAAGCAAGAGGAGTGGCAGTGGAGAGGGAATCTCACACAGACTCCCCTCTGAATGAAGAGTCCAATAGAGCTCATCCCAGACCCTGAGATGATGACCCAGGCTGAAATGAAGAGTTGACCACTCAAACAACCCAGTGCCCTAGAATATCTTAAATTATTCCAAATAAATGCATTAAAAAGTTGTTTAATTAAACTAAGTGCCCAAGCATTCTCGCTTTCTCTAAATGTTAACATTTTATGTAATGAAAACTTCCCAGCTAATTGAAAAGGAGATTAAAGAAAAGGGGGGGGGGAGAGAAACCAAGCAAGAAAGAAAAGGAGTTTCAGTGATATAATAGATCCCTTATGCGCATCACTCAGCTGCCAGAGCTATCCACTTATACTGGCATTTCTTCTGAACTCATGTGTCATCTATATCTCCACCCACTCCCACCTCTATTTTTATTATAAAGCAAATTAGATACATCATAACATTTCATTCACAATTTACAGAGTTCAACATCTATCTTTAAAAAGCAAGCCTTTTAAAAAAAATATAACCACAGTAGCTTTAATACACCCAACATATGTGCAAATTCTTTAATATTTAGTGTCAGTGTTCAAACTCTCATCATTTCACAAGTGTCACAATATTTTTAACAATGTTTTAAAATATATGTAAATTTCTATTGTTTTTTTTTTTTAAGTTCCTTTTCCTTTACAAACTTTCATTTTCTCTCTCCTCCTTCCCCCTTTCTCTCCTTTTCATTCATTTGTTGATTAAACTGTTTTTGGTGTCTGTATTCTTTCCATTTTGTTTTATTTTTAAAATTTTCTTCCTATAGCATTTTCCACAGTCTGGATTTTATAGACTGTATGGCTAAGAAATAATAAAACCACTTTTTCTATTTATGGTATATCCCATATATTGGTAGGTGAATCTAGATTCTGGTTGGATTTTTTTTTTTTTTTTTATAATGATAGACTTTGGAAAGTCCAATTTCTTTCTCTTTTTTTTAATAAAGATTTTATTTATTTATTTGACAGAGAGAGAGACCATAAATAGGCAGAGAGGCAGACAGAGAAAGAGGGGGAAGCAAGCTCCCTGCCAAGCAGAGAGCTGGATGCGGGGCTCAATCCCAGGATCCTGAGATCATGACCTGAGCCAAAGGCAGAGGCCCAACTCTGAGCCACCAGGTGCCCCTGGTTGGATTTTTTTAAACAAGATAATATCTATGCTGTTGTTTTTCGACAGGACACACCTTGTTTTCATCAGGCAACACATAATGGCTGTCTTGTTTGTGTGTGTGTGTGTGTGTGTGTGTGTGTGTGATGTTAACAGCTACTGGTGATTAATGCATAGGTCCATTATTTCATTGAGAATTGAAAAAAAATTCTAATTCAATTGTTCATCCTTTATGAATTACCTGGAAAATGTCTATAAAAATAATTTCCCATCATTTTCTATCTGATTACATAGTATGTAGCACATACAGTTTTTAAGGAAAAAAACCTAAATGCTTCCTTTTGATTTGCTTTTATTTTTTTTAAGATTTTATTTATTTGACAGAGAGAAACATAGCAAGAGAGGGAACAGAAGCAGGGGGAGAGAGGGAGAAGCAGGCTTCCCGCCGAGCAGGGAGCCTGATGCGGGGCTCCATCCCGGGTCTCTGGGATCATGACCTGAGCCGAAGGCAGTCGCTTAACCAACTGAGCCATCCAGGCACCCCTGATTTTATTTTTGATTATGTTATGTTAGTCACCATACAGTACATCATTAGTTTTTGATGCAGTGTTCCATGATTCATTGTTTGCACATAACACCTAGTGCTCCATGCATGTGGTGCCATGACCAGGCTAACTCATCCCCTCACACTCCTTCTCTTTAAAAGCCTCAGTTTGTTTCCCAGAGTCAATCACCTCTCGTGGTTCATCTCCCCCTCTGATTTTCCACCCCCTTCATTTTTCCCTTTCATCTCCTGAAGTCTTCCATGTTATTCCTTATATTCCGTAATAAGTAAAGCTGTATGATAATTGTCTTTCTCTGATTGATTTATTTCACTTAGAATAACATCCAGTTCCATCTATGTCAATGCAAAGGTTGGGTATTCATCCTTTCTGGTGGCTGAGTAATATTACATTATATATATGGATCTCATCTTCTTTATTGGTTCATATGTTGAAGGGTATCTTGGCTCCTGTGAACATTGGGGCACACGTGGCCCTTCTTTTCATTACATCTGTATCTTTGGGGTAAATACACTGTAGTGCAATTGCTGGGTCATAGGGTAGCTCTATTTTTAATTTTTTGAAAAATATCCACACTGTTTTCCAAAGTGGCTGCACCAACTTGCACCCCCACTAGCTGTGTGAGAGTATTCTCCTTTCTCCACATCCTCTCCAACATTTGTTGTTTGTCTTGCCAATTTATGCCATTATAACTGGTGTAAGGATGAATCTCAACATGGTTTTGATTTGTATTTCCCTGATAGCTAATGATTATGAACATTGTTTCATGTGTCTGTTAGCCATTTGTATGTCTTCTTTGGAGAAGTTTCTGTTCATGTCTTCTGCTCATTTTCTGACTTGATTATTTGTTTCTTGGATGTTGAGTTTGAGAAGTTCTTTATAGATCTTGGATATCAGCCCTTTGTCTATAGTGTCATTTGCAAATATCCTCTCCCATTCCGTGGGTTGCCTTTTTGTTTTGTTGACTGTTCCTTTGCTGTGCAGAAGGTTTTTATCTTGATGAAGTCCCAAAACTTCACTTTCACTTTTGTTTTCCTTGCCTTTGGAGATATGTTTTAAAAGAAGGGGTTAAAAAAGGGGGGGGGTGTTGTGGTCAATGTTACTACCAATGTTCTCCTCTGGGATTTTAATGGATACCTGTGTCACATTGCAGTCTTTCATCCATTTGGGGTTTATCTGTGAGTATGGTGTGAAACAATGGTGGAGTTTCATTCTTCTATATATACCATCCAATTTTCCCAGCATCATTTATTAAAGAGACTGTCTTTTCACCATTGGATATTCTTTCCTGCTTTGTTGAAGATTAGTTGACCACAGAATTGAGGGTCCATGCCTGGGCTCTCCACTCCGTTCCATTGGTCCCTGTGTCTGTTTTTGTGCTAGTACCATGCTGTCTTGGTGATCAGAGCTTTGTTATATAGCTTGACATCAGTCAACGTACTGTCCCTAGCTTTGATTTAGGAGCTTTCAAAACAGTCTTTCCTCAAGCTTCAAAAATGAATTTCTTAAAACATTTAATGTATATGTATAAATACATTTGAAGGATTTATTTTTGGAGATGTCAAGCATATGCCACCTTTGCCTAGTGGAACTTTCTTTTAGGTTCCTGCATTTTTTTTTTTTAACATGATCATAGCATTCTTCCAAAGCTTTCTTACTATCTGCTATTAGATTGTTGCAGACTCATCTTGTGTATTATATTGTCCATAGTTAGGGGAGCAGGTGGCTCCATTGGTTAAGGATCTGCCTTCTGCTCAGGTTATGATCTCAGGATCTTAAGATTGAGTTCCACATAGGGCTCCCTGCTTAGCAGGGAGTCTGCTTCTCCCTTTCCCTCAGTCTGTCACTATCCCTGCTTGTGCTCTCTCTGTTAAATGAATAACTAAAACCATTTGAAAAAAGGCAATATCCAGAGAGGTTAGCCATAGTTAAGAATAAGGCCTTTCTCCTCCATATCCAGGCTCAATTTTCATGGAAGATCTATCTGGGCACTAGCTAGAGATGTTATTACTAGGCGATAGCCCATTGTTTTTAGGTCTTTTCAGTAGAAAGTGCTGGAAAATTTTGTTGCTTGCTGATTTTTGAGATTAAGTACATAATGAATTCATGAAAATATTTCCCATTTGAGGGCACCTAGGTCGCTCAGTTGGTTAAGTGGTCAACTTTAGATCTTAGCTCAGGTCTTAATCTCAGTGTCCTTGAATTCAACTCCTGTATTGAGCTTCATGCTGGAATGGAGTCTAATTAAAATAAGCAAATAGGGGCACCTGGGTGGCTCAGTTGGTTAAGCGACTGCCTTCGGCTCAGGTCATGATCCTGGAGACCTGGGATCGAGTCCCACATCGGGCTCCCTGCTCGGCGGGAAGCCTGCTTCTCCCTCTCTCACTCCCCCTGCTTGTGTTCCCTCTCTGGCTGTGTTTCTCTCTGTCAAATAAATAAAAATATTTTAAAAAAATAAAATAAAATAAGCAAATAAATGAATGAATGAATAAATAAATGCCAAATTATAGGAATTTTACTTAATGTGCTTTACTTTATATTTGTATCTCCTCTTCCTTTGATGTGAAAGTCATTTTCCTAAGATATCAGGAGTGACAGAATTAAAAAATTATATAATTACTTAATTTATATACTTTACAACACATACAATGATCTCAGAATGGAAATACCAACACCACATTAGGCAATATAAGTTTTGAAAAATACTAATATTTTCACAATAGTTATTTTGGTTCTACTACAAATTTTAGTCAAGTTATTGTGTTTTAAATTAATTTGGTATAATGTCCACCTGTGTGGACATGACCAACTTTGTTTATGTGCATTTGTTACATTTTAGTTTCATTTGTATTATTTTGGATTTGTAATTTAATTTTGTTTAATAATTATATGAAATATTTGCATAGTTCCAAAGTAAAATTTGCAAAACAAAGTGTAGTTAAAGAAGCCTAATGTTTGCAGAAATTCTTTTTATTTCTTTCATTATAGGTAACCCTTATATTTAATTTTACTGTATATTTTTTCATACTTTGCTTATTATAAGCAGATATTTTTGTAGACCCCATCTTTCTTAGGTGAACTGAACCATCCAATGAATCACTTCATAATATATAAACTTAAAATGTTTGGACTTTGTTTAAAATTCAGAAATATTTTAACCAAAAAAACTTTTGGCATAGGATGAAAGAGTATGAAACTACTTTTCATATTTTGTATTGTCTACTGTGTACTTTCTGAAGTAAGAACTTCACATATATCCAAAAAGATTAAAAAAAAACTTTATTCTCTTCTTATGAAAGGAAGGTTACATGATTTGTATATGTTCTAGACTTTTTATTGTGATATGTATTTGAACCCAGGAGAATCTTTCAGAGAAGGGGTCAAAGATGTGTTAGAGTTGCTTATCACTTAGAGATGGGAAAAAATGGCCATTGTATCTTTTCATTTTATAAATTAGAATATGCTTTCCAAAAACCTCTCATTTCCTTTGAATTTGAGAATATACTTTTTCCAGCAGGCAGTAAAATGTGCTCTCTATAAGCATCTTGTATTCAATTAAGCTTTGCTTTTTAAAATAACATTTATTAATATGTCTCATTTAATGGATGATAGATCCAAGTGAGAAAATTTTGCTTTAAGTAATGTAAACTAATTCAGAATTACCATTAAGTTGTGAATTTGAATTGCACCAGTTATGGCTAATTACCAAAAAAAAATAGTTTTAAGATTTTTTTTCAATTCATCTCCTCTCTTAAATTTACAAAAGAGAAAAGATGTTGATGGCTGAGTTAAAATGTCATTTGCTCCAATCAGAGAATTTTGTCAGGTGTTTATATGTATCTTCTCCAAAGAAAATTTACATGTCCAAAATTCCTGGAAACAAACCTACTAGAAATCATGATCGTCATACTGCATGTCTGGGAATCTTAAATGTGTTTGTTTTAACCCAAGATTATATTACACACACTGAGAGAGAGTTAGAATTCTTGTAATTACTCATTATGAGAAGGTCAGAAATAGATTGATCCTTTGCATATATATAATATATTTGAGTTTAAAAATCAAATTCCCTGTCAACTAGACTACATATTTTAAAAATAAACAGCTAGGAAATCAGTTCTCTCTCAACTGGATATTCTTATTTATATTTTAGTGCTCAGGAATATGAACAAGGACTTATCAGTTAAAAATAAAGGAAAACTCCCATCAATCACTTAGAATGTTGCTCAGTTGTGATAAGAGCATGTGTGAGCAAAGGTCACTATAGTTTGAGAGAGTAAAATGTTTGATGGAAAGATTGAAGGCACAAAAAATGCAACTATTCTCTAAAGATAGATAATATTGGCCTCTATTGAATATTACATTCTCTAGTTACAGAGATATACAAATCATTTAGTAAGCCATCCTCACAAAGCATTAGTGTATTGAGAGGGACCAAAGATGGCATAGATAATGATTAATCATGTTTTGCATAATCCCATGAGTTTATACTTCTTTTGGGATAAGCTGCTTTTCCAACTTCTTGATTTTTGGGAATCCAACCAAAGGAATGAAGTTCAAGTTGTTAGATACAGAAGCAGAGCAATGATTAGCTGAAAGTATATGCATGGGGTAGGCAACTAAATGTTGAACAGTCTCTATAGTTAACTGTATTGCAAAAAAAAATATTTACCAATTTCCTCCATGTTATAATTGTTAAATTATATGTGACTCTTCCATTATTATGGATAATTAAGAGCTGAATCTAATTCATTTCATTTTTATATGCACAAGCAAATGATTAAAGATTTTATGATATAGAAGGAAAAAGTACCTTGAGGCTTAAAGATAATCATAACAAAAGAGATCCACTGAAATTGAGGGAAAAATGCATGAGTCAAATATTGTATTCCTTTCCATTCCCTGTTACACATTATCCTTCTGGCAATTATGCTCCTTTTCATTTAGCTGTCCCAGATATCAAATTCTAAATATTGAAGAAACCACATTTCATTGAAAAACTCACCACTTTCATTTTGAGATAAAAGATTAAGTCTATAAGAGATGAAACTTTAATCTGGATTTTCCTTTTAAGGGTATTGAATTCTATTATATGGAAGCCCTACAGATATAAATGGGGGATGATAGATTATTTTTTTACAAACTCAGGATATTTAGAAATCTTTTCAAAAATGTTAATTTACTTTTTAGATATGGAGATTTGAAAGTTGAAAATTATTTATCAGTCAACAGAATGTTCCATTCCTCATCTTTAAATGAGTCATCTCCTTCTTTCTTAGCCATTATTTCCAGATATGTGGTAGGTGGCCAAATTTCTATTTATATGAACTTTACTATGCCTCACCCAAGAAACACAAAGATGTTGATTATATCATCTTCACTGCTTCAGATTCTAGTCTTGTCTACTAAAATATCAAGGAAATGCACTGAGTTCACTGATGACCCAATGCACCCAATCAATACTGGCTTAAAAGTAGAAAATGTAGTTTGCAGTCAAATCACTCCATAAAATCTATATTTATATAACCCTGAATTAAGAACTTACATAAACTGCAGCCTTAATTTTCAAATCACTGTTAGTACAAAAGTGTTATTATTTACACTTCACAAATAAGGAAACTCAAGTCTAAGAAGAGTTATAAATCATGGTCAATAAGAAGCAGCTGGATAGAATGAAGAAAAGATTTAGCCTACAATCTCTAGCTACAAATTCAAGTTCCCGTGTACCACAATCTCCTTGTACATGTGTGAACCAGACTTAATAAAAAAAAAGTGTATGCCTTGAAAGATATATAAACACTTAATTTCTTATTCCCTTTTTACCTCCTAGTGTCCAGCATTTCAGGATTACCTTTAGTCCATTTTGTCCATGCTTATTTATATTCATTCCTCAGGCATTTCACCCTACCCCCACCACCATGATATCAACAATGGCCTTTAAACTCATGGAATAAAGAAATCACTCCTTCAATCCTGTCTTCTCACCTGTTTTTGTTTTTTAATTTTAAAAATTTTTTTAAAGAGTTTATTTATTTATTTGATAGACAGAGAAAGAGAGATCACAGGTAGGCAGAGAGGCAAATAGAGAGGGGGGAAGCAGGCTCCCTGCCAAGCAGAGAGCCCAATGTGGGGCTCCATCCCAGGACCCTGAAATCATGGCCTGAGCCAACAGCAGAGGATTAATTCACTGAGCCACCCAGGTGCCCCTGTTTTTTGTTTTTTGTTATTTGTTTTGTTTTAATCTTCTTTCCAACTCTCTCAGCTATCTCTTTATAGATGTCCCACTAATGTCTCAAGTGTAAATTCTCAGTTTTTGCTTTTCTTCTTAATTTCTCTGCACCTAGTAGTTTCCTATTGCCATTACACCTTTGTGATTGTCCTTTAGCCTCAAAATCCCCAATATGCTAATTTCTTTGGTTAAAGCCATTATTAATCTCTTACTATTGCTGTCCTATGTTAACCCTTGTGGAAAAGTGAATATGACATAGAGACATTTTCCATGGAATGATAAAAATGTACACATTAAAAGTAACTTTAAAAAATGCCTTCAGCATTTCCTTGCAAAATCTACACCAAAAAATGTCAAGGAAAAACTTGTCTTCTGCTACAAAATTAAAAGAAAAAAATCTGTGATGGTTCAGTTGAACATATTGCTGAAGCAATTGAGCTTATTAAGAGGTCTCTTACTCTTTAAGATATCATCCCTAGATCTTCCAGATTATTCACTCAGATGGCTCAGTCACATATAGTTCACCTTCAGAAGCAGATTGAACACCAACATTTGTTTGTAAAACAGCTCTTCTTTTAAACAAAGACCAAGGAGGAAAAAAGAATTTTAGTTACATATTGCATTTCTGGTAACATCACAATTCTCATATCTCATTTTGTAGATTTTCCACTTTAATTATAATCATTATTTATCACCATCACAGTCATCTTCCAGTTTATGTAGTCAATCCTTCAAAATCTATGTTGGTCACCACACACACTGATCCTTCCACGCAGCTCTCTGTTTTATCTAATTTCCTGAGTGTTCTTATGTTAGAGTATATCCTCAGGTTATGCTGTATATATTCTTCTACTTTCCTTAGGTCATTATTATTTTCTTGATATGCTTTCAAGTTGTCTTTTCTTCTTCACCATATGTTAATTCTCTTAGCCATCTCTTCTTGCTTCCATGATTGGCAAATGAATGGCGACTCCTTCCACTAGAGGCTAAAAAGATTGTAAATCTCCTTTATAAATCTTTCTATCACTTATAATGGAAGGTCAGACAGAAACCTGATTGAGGAGATTATTTCTCCTTAAGTGTTGTTGCCAAGAATCCATTTTGCTAAGACATTGATACTGAGCACACTTCTGTTTTCTATTGCTTTATTTTTCAGTAGGACAATGTCATGTGGTAAACCAATTGGACTTGGAGCCATAAAAATTTTGTGTTACTCTTAGTCCTACCACTAAATAAATTTGTGTCTACTTCAGGTGAAGTCATTGAAACACTTTAGGCTTTAGTTTTCTCAATTGTGAGATAATAGAGTTACTAATATTTATTTTTTCTTCCAGTTTTAAAACATATTAAAATATTTTCATATATTATATGATAACAGGTCTAGAGTAAACCTCTCAAAATTATATTCTTCTCTCCCTTGTTCATGTGTAGTGCATGAGATAAGATAAAACTTCCCATGCTCAATAAATATTTAATAATTCAAAAATTAAGGAAAACATTTCTTGCTATTTGGTAAAGTTTATTTAGCTATTTAATTTTTTTTCAAAATTTGAATAATGTGCAGAAAGACATGTCACTAGATTCAATTTGACCTAAGCAGATTAATGCTTGAACTAATTATGAGTATTAAAGTACTGGAAATAATATAGTTTCTAGAAATTAAAGAAATATTTTTAGTAACATTCATTTTCAGTACGTCTAGTACTTAGCTCCTAGCCTATGTTCATTACATAATTAATTGTATATGTAAAGAAAATATGATATTTTGCCATTACACAGATTTTCTTTATCTTTGTTTTTCCAGAATATGTAGTTCTTGCATAAGCAATATAAATAAACTTTGTCCAACCTGGCAAAAATGTTTGATCAAATATCAGAATTACCAAATTCAGAATATCAGAATTTTAAAGATTTCTTTTTATAAGTAATTTCTAGAGATGATGACATTTGTCCATGTGGGTTTTTTTGTGTGTTTGTTCATTTCTCAAATGTTCAAAACATTTGTTGTATTATATGTAAATTTAAACTATCTGTGTGCTACTGAGTGAAAAAATAAATCTGTAGTTTTCCTCATTCTATATTTATGTATTTGCTTGTTCTACTACCAATTTTTGAAAATACGTTCAGCTTTGAATACATTATACTGCTTTTAACCAATCCTATCCCAAAGATGTTATTTAGTAAATTCAAACAGAAATTAAGACTTCTGGGGTTGAGTTTTGTGAAGACAGTATTTATTTCATTTCCTGAAAAACTGAACCTTATAGTAAACCTGAATTTCGGAAGAAAATATATTTTCCTGGTATGCTACCAGAGACCCAGGCATTCTTGTTAAATGTCAAGTTTTAATTTCTTTATGGGCCCAAACTAAGGTTGTATTGTGAATGTGTATTCTAAGATCTTCCCCACTCACATAAAATATAAAATTCAGTTAATCTGCTGTCAAAGTAAATTTTCAAAAAGTTAAAAATGTGACTATCATCCAGGTACAGATTTAACCATATCAGAAATTTATAAACTCATATATGTGGATGCCAGTAGATGTAAAGCTGCTTCTAAGAGCGCTTGAGGAACTGATTATGCATAGACCAAAAAAAGAAAAAAAAAAGCTAATAATGCTAGTTTAGATGCAAAATTATTTAATGTGTGTCTTAGTTGGCAATTAAACTATACCTTTTGAATTGCTTTTTCTTACAGACAGAAGTATATAACTTAGCATGTAATCCTCTATTAAATAGTAACATTTAACTAGTTAGAGTCTCCTACAGCTAGAGTCTGATGTTTTTCTCAGTAATCCTTTATGATATAAAAAAATTATTGAAAGCATACAAAAAAGAAAAATTCATGACATTAATGAGTTTTGTTTTTGTAAGTTCTATATACTGAAATTTACCATATTAGAAATTAAACCTAACAATTCTTTTTTTTTTTTTAATATTTTATTTAGTTATTTGACAGAGAGAGATAACACAAGGAGGCAGAGAGGCAGGCAGAGAGAGAGGAGGAAGCAGGCTCCCTGCAGAGCAGAGACCCCGATGTGGGCCTTGATCCTAGGATTCTGGGATCATGACCTGAGCCGAAGGCAGAGGCTTCAACCCACTGAGCCACCCAGGCGCCCTAAACCTAACAATTCTTTAAAAGGTTTATTATTTCATTTAAAAATAAACCATTGAATATTAACATAAATAACATACATTATTCTGAAAAATAAGTATATTTCCATAACATAAAGTGGAAAATGTAACATTATTTTATAGTTATTTGCAAATATTTTAATATTAGAAGTAAAAGTACAGGATTTTTATTTCTGCTTCTGCATTAAATATGATGCAATATATTATTTGATTTGAAGTATATGAAGAAAATTTGGCTTCACTCACTATATAGTAGGAAAAAAATTAAGGTCTCATAAATATTTAAAAGAATTTTGGGGACTTCTCAGGATCCCCAGACCATACTTTGAGAATCAAATAATTCTTTGATGGGCCTGTTAAAACATGCCCAGTTAGAGGCTCCTGAGTGGCTCACAGTCAGTTGAGCATCTGACTTTAGATTTAGACTCAGGTCATGATCTCAGGGTACTGAGATCAAGCCCCATGTTTATCAGGCTCCTGGATCACTTGGGAGTCTGCTGGAGATTCTTTCTCTCCTTCTCTCTTTGCCCTTCTCCCTTTAAAATAAATAAATAAATCTAAATAACCGCATGCCCAAATTTAACTCTAGGAGAACATTACAGTGAATATTCAATTTTGCCTTATTTCCTAATTTTAGATAATTTTTCTCAACACTATATTCTCTTGACAAATCATTTTATTATGCCATCTTCAATTGGTGTCTTTTATTTTGTAGACATGTTTTATTATACCATTAGTCACATATGGAGAAAAAAAGGAAGGTAGGAAGAGAATAAAGGAAGAAAACTCATAATCTCTAACAGCATAAAGCTATTAAGAAACAAAACTAGTACGTTCAAGAGATATTTCTTCTCACTCTTAAACAGGAAAATGGTGGTGATTCCAATTTCTACCAAGCCTTATACCCAGTGTAAAGGGTCCTAAAAGAATATAAGAAGTGGGAAAAAAACTGTATTTGATTTGATCTGATTTTCAAGTGGTCTCTCTACAAAATCTGTGGACTAGAATAAAAAAGAAAATGCTCCAAGGACAATGAAGATGAAGAAATGCCTTACTCAAACTGAGCTTCCAAAGGTCTATAGAGTAATATTCAAATGAATGGGTTCAGTACCACACTTAGTCTCAGGAAAACTGGAGTAGAAAGAAAATGACCTTGTGTACCCTCTTTCATACCGTTCATAAGACCCGCATTACTCAATCAAGAAAGCATGGTAATAACCACTGAGTGAGTCAGGAGAAGCCAGTACTAACAAGTAGCACAGTGGATTATGCAGCATTATGACCAGTGATGAAACCAGCATTAAATAAATTATGTCAAGAAATTGTGATGAAAGATTTACATAGTTTGGTTCTTTTTAGATTTATATAGTTTTAATACAAACAGATTCTGAAGAGCCATGGCATGATGTCTTTTCCAATGTTGGTAACAAGATATTAGTCAATGACTCTACATTTGATGATAACACACACACATACACACCCACATATACACACAGTCAGGAATCCCTATACCAACATAGAAAGAGATGTGCCTGAATACTGGAAAAATCTTCACAGGCACTTATTGAATAATAAACAAATATCTTCTCTATGCATCTTCTCTACTCATTATTTTAAAACTTCACTGATAAGTTACTATATTTCACATAAGCCATATATAGATAGGGCCCAGCAAATATTTGCCTGTTCCTATGTATTCTCTATGTGACTTTAACCTAGCCACAGGTCTGGTCTTCTACTCTTACAGCCAGTTGGCTCCATAAGGTCACCTATTAAGATAACAGGTTCAAGAGGAAACTCATCTATAGACACAAAGCTCACTGTTTACACACTACCTTGAATTTACTAATTAAAAAAACACATCAGGGGCACCTAGGTGACTCAGATGGTTAAGCAGCTGCCTTCAGCCATGATTCAGGGGTCGTGAGGTCAAGCCCTGCCTGCATCAGGGTCCCTGCTCAGTAGGGAGTCTGCTTCTCCCTCTCCCTCTGTCCATTGCCCTTCTCATGCTCTCTCTCTCTCTCTCTCTCTCTCTCTCAAATAAATAAATAAAATCTTAAAACAAACAAACAAACAAAAACTATGTCAGATTGATTTTACTATTCCAGGGCATTTCTCAACCAGAAAGATGAGGTTGCAAATAACATTATTGTTTATTTAAGTAGCTTCCGATATATCTCTTTATCCAAACACTAGTCAAGGTAAAATTCCTCTTCTCTGAGCAACTGATTGTTGTATTTTAAAAAGATATTTCAAAACTCTTGATTCATTCTGAGCACTATACTTAAACTATTACATCATAAATCCTGATTGGGTGTCTAATTTTAAAAATCTAATTTACGTTAATCCAAAATTTTTATAAATATCATGACTTTGACCCCTCCTCACTGTAAGCTATCAAGATTTTAATAGTAATAATATTTCCTACTGTAGTAAGCAATAAATTTCAGGTGATTTTATTATTTAAAAAATATTTTATTTATTTTTTTGAAAGAGAGAGTGCACACAGAAGATGGAAAGAAACCCAAGTGGAGTCTCAGGAGGGACTCAGTCTCACAATCCTGAGATCATGACCTCAGCCAACACCAAAAGCCAAACATTTAACTGGCTGAGCCACTAAGGTGACCCAAATTTGATTGTAGTGTTATCTTTTGGAAGTTGGCTACTGACATATACTCACAGTTGAAGTTTTTAAATAAATATGTGAATGAATAAATCAGGACATAATCATCTTCTCTGAAATAAGACAATTTTAATAAATATAACAATTGTAATTTTAACCTGTATTTTATAATATTTTATTAGAGACTGACTACCATGAATGAGCTAATTAAGGGTCTTTGGATTTTAAGGACAGCATTTATAAGAGACAAGTGCCCTACATGCATTCTAGTTCCATAACCTGTATGTAAATAAATAATACTGTTTTAAGGCAAAAAGGACTCTAAAAAATTTACTTCCAAATGACAGAAAACAGTTTCAGACAAAATGTGTAAAGTTTATTTAAAACTCTTTATTGCATAGTAAGAAAAAAATAAGTCCTTTATCATGCATACCAAATAATTTCCAATACTGATCTCTCTTCTTTGATGCTATTTTAAGAATTGATTACTAAAGTTCATCTTACCATTTTAATATCATGCTAATCAACATCTTAAAATGTAAAGTATTCAAAATATCACTTCTTCAATACTAATTTTTCCTCCAGGAGACTTTCTAATTTAAAAAAAGTTTTAGTATTCCTATCTCATAGATTGACATGGTTTAGTCTGTCAAATAAAAATATGTGAAATGTCAAGTCTCCCTTTTGCTTATAGAAAACTCTGTAGCATCCATGATTTTTAGCTTCAGGTTTGGAAAACCAATAATGATGGAAGGATGAATGAGACTTATTCTGTACCCTAAAGTAATTTATACTCAAATGAAATTCCAGAAAAGTATACAGGAAGCTATAATACAATTTTCTAAGCATAAAAATTAAAGTGAATATTTGGAACTACATGAGGAACACCTAACAAGCCTTGGAGATATAGGGTAGAATCCTCAGTAAAAACTACTAGAAAACTCGATGTGATTTGAATATATTGTATCACATGCCAATATTTTTGACTGTCTAGCAATGAGGGAAAACTGCCCATTCATAATCAACAGAATCTTATGATATCTGTAACTAAAGCATCAAATTATATCTTTAACACTTTTTACTTCTTTCGTGTCATATTTTTTATTTTTTTTCTCTTATTTACAGAATGACCATGACTCACTTTGTTTTCAAATATCCACTTAAATCTCTCATAAGTATGTTTTCTTTTTCCTGAAATTTTCCTTTTAAGAAAATGATGATTTAAATATTTATTCAGGTATAAATTAACCATGTTGCACTAGTCGTCTCCCATTCAAAAATGTATAGTTAAATCATTTTCCAAAAATATTTATTATTAAGCATTGATTTTGAGTGCAAGAACTTTTCTTTCCCTTCTAATCTCAAAATTAACAATCAAAAGTGTCAGAAAATTTTGAATTGCACTCATAATATTTAAGTGTTATAACTGATGTGATATCTCTTGTTTTGGGAAGGTGTTCAACCCCTCTTATTGCTTCCCACAGAAGATTCTCATTAAACAACAAAATACATGCTTCAGGACATGTGCTTCTATTTCTTTAAAGCCTGTGTTTTTATTTCTTTAAATCCTGGCTATACTGGGGGAATTTTCAGACTCCTAAATCCCATTAACTCAAGATTGATCTCAAAAGCCTGAAAGTATCAGCCTCTATTGGGAGTCAAGATTCAGATATATTCATTGGTTTACCAATCAGATACGCTCAAGAAAGACTTCAGTTTGGAAGGGACTACAGTTGACTCTTGAACAACATGGATTTGAACTTCGTGGTTCTACTTACATGTGAAATTTTTTGATAGATACAGTATAGTACTATAAATCTATTTTCTCTTCCTTGGGATTTTAATAAAAATTCTCCTTCTCTAGCTTACTTTATTATAAGAATATAGTATATAATATACATAAGATACCAAATATGTGTTAAGTGACTTTTACTGGTAAGGCTTTCAGTCTATAGTAGGCTGTTGGAAATTAAATTTGGAGGGAGCCAAAAGTTGTATATATGAACTTTCAATTGCATAGGAGTCAGTGCTCCTATAATCTACATGGTTCCAGGGTCAACTATAGTTGGAAAAAGAAGCCCATATCCTACTCTCAGAGGTGGTAGTGATTGTAAGTTTAAGTCTTTTCCCATATCTGTGTCTGTGGCTATGTATTCTAGAGCTTAGTGGGGCCTCAAGAGCTTGAGAGTGGTATCCTCAATAGCCTGGTATGTGTTTAAGAAAGCTTTGCTCGGGGCACCTGGGTGGCTCAGTTGGTTGAGCGACTGCCTTCGGCTCAGGTCATGATCCCGGAGACCCGGGATTGAGCCCCACATCGGGCTCCCTGCTCAGCAGGAAGCCTGCTTCTCCCTCTCTCACTCCCCCTGCTTGTGTTCCCTCTCTCGCTGTGTTTCTCTCTGTCAAATAAATAAATAAAATCTTTAAAAAAAAAAAAAAAAAAAAGAAAGCTTTGCCTTTGCTCAAGCCTGACTCTCTGGACTCCTCCCTGAGCTCTTCTACAGACTATTAAAGCAAAAATAAAAACCTCTCGCTCGACTTAATGTTTAATCAGTAACAGTTATATCTGCTACCAAAAAAAAAAAAAATTTATGGCTTCTGAATGGGTAAATCATAAAACCTTTGTGACACATAAACCTATTTTTAAAATCATCCTTGCTCTTAAAGAATAAAATTGAAAGATATCAAAAAGTAACTACAAAATAAAGAAGTTCTAATTGTTATCTTAGAACATATACATTAGTTTTCAATGGCTAAATGATACCTTACCCCCAAATTTTGCAATTAACACAACACATACTTATAATAGTCAGTTTCTGTGGGTGGGCTGAGCCTTCTGTTTTTCCTAGGAGGCTATATTCAAGGTCCAGGACCAGGGTACCTGGTCTCACCTGAATTCTCAATTCAGGAAGAAACCATTTACAAGTTCATTTAGTGTTTCTTGTTCAGTTATTTGTGAGATGTTGAACTGAGGACCACAATTCCTTGTGGGCTGTTCACCTGAGGTGGCTTGAAGTTCCTCACTGGCCCCCTCTCACATGGCAGTTTGCCTCATCAAAGAACAAACTGAGAAGGTAATTGAAGAGTGTGTTAGCAACAGAAGTTATAGTTTTCTGTAACAAAACCTGGGAAGTGACGTCTCCTCAAATTTACTGTGTACTCTTGGTCAGAAGCAAATGACTAAGAGGAGATTTAATTCAAGACTAAATATCAGGAACAGTGATGAATCTTGGCTCTCTTGAAGTCTACCAAAACACAATTAGACTTAAATCCATCTACAGATGGCCCTTCTTATGCTTAGTCAAAAAATATCTTAAAAATAAGTGTTTATGGGTGTCTGGGTGGCTCAGTGGGCTAAAGTCTCTGTCTTCAGCTTAGGTCATGATCTCAGGGTCCTGGGATGGAGGCCTGCATAGAGCTCTCTGCTCAGCAGGGAGCCTGTTTCCTCCTCTCTCTCTGCCTGCCTCTCTGCCTACTTGTCATCTCTCTCTGTGTCAAATAAATAAATAAAATCTTAAAAAAAAAATAAGTGTTTATGGGGGTGCCTGAGTGGCTCAGTTGTTTAAGGGTCTATCTTCAGCTCCAGTCATGATCCCTGGGTCTTGGGATCAAGTCCCACTTACCGGTCCCTTCTCTATGGACAGCCTACTTCTCCCTCATACTTGCTGCTTTTCCTGATTTTACACGCATACACTCTGTCTCTGAAAAATAGATACAATCTTTAAAGTTAAAAAAAATAAATAAGTTTAAAAAATAAATAAGTTTTTATGTTAAAAGCCATGGAAGGTATTGACAGACATATAAAATAATTGCATTTGTTAAGTCATTAACACAGCATTCATCTGGGGGAAGAACTGAATGTCAACCATTTGTAGATTGTACAATTAGAAATTAATAACATGAAATTAAAAAAAATAAATCTATGTCATATAAAGGGAAAAATATAGTGTATAAAATGAGATCTGGAAACCCAGACGTTCACAAAAAAACCCTCTTTAAATACTGTTTCAAAACAGATAAAGACATTCCTATTTAATCATGGATATTGTGAATAATATTTAGCTAAAAATAGATTTCTTTGCAAATGAAACCAAAAGAAGAAAAAAATAGACAGTAAAAAGGAAAACACTATAATCTGGGAAGGATTTGATCACAACTAGGAAAAATTTTAGTTTAAGACTGCTTATTATTTGACTAAAAAAGGTTTTTTTTGTTGTTGTGGTTTTCATATTTACACATTTTCCCCCACATTTACACTTTTGACTCCCCAGAAGATCATCAGAATAGCTTGTTTATCTATGAAAACTGAGTTTACAATCTGCTGTATTAAGTTTAAGTATCAATTTGACAGAGTATAGTACTGACCGGGAAAGGGGAAAATAGGGACAAATAGTAGTGTGATCACTAAACATACTTTTACCAAGGATAAAAATGTGCAAATCTTATTAAATAATTAAAGGATTGTTGAAAAGCATTTCTTATTCCTGGGGTGGGGCAGGGGGGTACCTCAGAATTTGAGAAATAGATGACAGGAAATTGAACAGCAGTGGTAAAAGGGCTCAATTCTATCTTGCTAGGACTTCTATGACTGTTGGCTATTGATCTCCAGAATATGACCAGAGTTGATCATGTAAAGTTGAGTTTGTTGTCTGTGACTACAAGGCATCAGTCTGATGCATTTTAGTTTTGCAGCCATGGGGGAAATATCAATAGGTGTTCAGGGTCTGGGATTGGAGAGTTTAAGGTAGACATTTCGATGTGGACATCTGATTGAAATGAGTTAGTTTTATGAAATGTTTTAAGTTTAATGGACTCTGTGATAGTCTTGCAAGTAAGTATGAACAAGCAATGGCTTGTTCCAAAGTTGAATGGCTTGTTTATTTGAACAAGTTATTTTCCTGGAAAGGGGGCTTTTGGCCCAGACAAGCATATTGCTGCCCTGAGAAGGGAATTATTTGACCAGGTTAGTCTTCAAGTAAATTGATTTCTGAGAAGTTCCAGAAACAAACAATGAAATTATTTACCAATTTACAGACTTGTCTTCCAGGGAAAGAGTTTCCTGGAACAAATAGTAAAATGTAGGCAGCTTTAATTGTTGGTCCTAATAAGCATGCTGTATCTGTAGGCAGTATTAGTTCTCAGTATTGTTATTCTCCACACTTCTAGACAGGGAAAATTAAGCTTTTAGGACGGTTTAGTAAGTTTCTATCAAGTATTCTAGAATAAGACCAAAGGAAAGAAAAGTGGGGGGGAGAAAGTTTTAATTACTGCTAACAGGAAGAATTCTGAAAGTAAGACTGCTTCAAGTTTCCGACCATGAGTAGACATTATACATATATATATATTATATACATTTAGATTGGTCATGTGGAAAGGAATAAAAAAAAAAGCAAGAATTTGAGTTGTTGGGGAATGGGTATAAGGCAAAAATAAATGAATTACCTCCAGTTCTGAGAAGCACATGAAAGGTAAATAAATTAGGAATAAATACATTTTAAAGATTAGGTTTATCAATAAAATGGGTGGTTTAGTCCCCATGACTGTAAACTTTAACAATATGAGCTTTGCAAAAAACATCTAAACTATTTCATGGTTATACAAATACAAAGTTATACAATTAGAAAATGGCAAAATCTGGGCACCTGGGTGATTTAGAGGATTAAGAATCTTCCTTAAGCTCAGTCATGGTCCCGGAGTCCTGGGACTCAGTCCTGCATCGGGCTCTCTGCTCAGTGTGGAGTCTGCTTATCCCTCTCCCTCTGCCTCCCCCCACCCCACCGTACTCTCTCTCACATAAATAAGTAAAATCTTTTTTAAAAAATTTAAAAAGAGGAAACATTTATATGAGCATTTAGGTCTCCCTTATTAAAAAATTATGCTTTCAAATAGGGATCATGTGCTCTTATAGATTGTCATATCACACACACATAATAAATGCTTGATGTACATAATTGATACATGCTTGGTGAGTAAATAAATATGCTATGATGTTTTCAGCTTTGTACATTAATGATTTTTCACTATTTTAGTTGTATGTATTTATTATTTATATGTGCATACATATGTGGAAGAGGTAAATATATGGCAGCTTATTTTGTATCTTATGAAACTTAGAGAAGGCAATGTTATAATGGAATATATGATGATCATATAAAATTATTTTCTATTTGTTTTCCTAATAATGAAATATACAAGAATTTATTGTTGGGTTTTTTTTTGAAGATTTTATTTATTTATTTGAAGTGAGACATCATGAATAAGCAGAGAGACAGGCAGAGAAAGAGGAGGAAGCAGGTTCTGCTGAGCAGACAGCCCCTATGTGAGGCTTGATCCCAGAAACCTGAGGTCATGACCCAAGCAAAGGCAGAGGCTTAACTCTTTGAGACACCCAGGCACCCCAAGAATTTATAATTTCTTAAGGAAAAATGTGCACTGAACACCTGTTTTAGTTATTCTTTATCCAATTTTATTTATTTTTGAAATATTTTATATTTATTTATTTATTTATTTATTTATTTATTTATTTATTTATATAGGAGAGAAAGAGAGTGAGAGAACACAAGCAGAGGGAGGGGCAGAAGGAGAGGGAGAAGGAGACTTTTGGCTGAGCCAGAAGCTCGATGCAGGGCTCAGACCCAAAACCCTGGGACCATGACTTGTAAGGTCCAGTTTTGGAATCCAAGCCACCATCCTGTTTACTCATTAAAAACAGCTCCAGGTGTTATGGATAAAGAGCCCCTCAAAAACAGGCAAGCCAGGTTGGGGGGAGACACCCAACCAGTTAAACCCCTTAATCTCCCATCCAGGGAGGGTTCTGGGGAGGTTTTTAGATGCAAACTAAGAATGGGAGGTTGACTTGTGAACTGTGTGACTCATGCTTGCTGTTTGAAATGCATATATACCCTTAGACCCTTGCCTTGGGGTCCTTGCTGGAACCCGCTATGCCTGGCAGATGCTTAGACCCCAGCTAGCTGAAAATAAACCTTGCTGTGTGATTTGCCTTATCCTGAGCATCCTCATTTTCTCTTTGGGGAGTCGGTTGACACAGGGAATTTAACAGACTGACCTGACATAAAGCCAGATGCTTAACCGACTAAGCTACCCAAGTGCCCTAGCCATTTTTTTAAAAATATTACTACTTATATACTTTGATTGAAAACTTATATGGCCATAACCAAAAATGAAGTTTTATAGGGGTGTAGGAACCAAGACCTGTAATACGTTTGTCTATTTTTAATATATTTAATATAATATTTATTAATGATATTTATGTTCAGATGCTATTGAAAAAGTTTAATTTTAGAACGCCTATATTGGCTTAATATCAATAATATATTGTTACATAAACAAAGTTGAAGGACAATCATATATATGATTTTATATATATGAAACATATACAGATATGTACATTATATACGTACATACAAATGAACACTTAAATATATAACCTGTATTCCATTAATAAGACTGGAAAATACCTTCTACCTCAGAGCACTAACATTTGAAAAATGGGAGAAATTATTTAGCTTACTATTCATTCTTAACTGCGAATATTTGTATTTTTACTTTTACAATAAGGATATTATTTTAAATAAAAATAAAGTTAAATATTATTATTGAGCAAAGTTATTATTTAGCAAGAAAATTCTTTTAGAAAGAATTCAAAATAACACTAAAATTAGTGTCAGTACTAGGTCTTAATACTACAACAAGTATCACATATAACTAATTTTTTATTTAAATGATCTTAAATATGTCATTACTTTTAAAGTAAAAGTCATTATTTTCCAAACAGGGTCTTCATCTATAAAATGAGGCAATTATTTATTTAAGTATAAAGCAATATAAAGTCCAATATAAAGTTCTAATATCCTCCGATTCTGCATAATCATCAAATCAGAATCCAATAAAAAAGTAGGAGAAATGCAAAATAAAGTGATAGCATTGTGCTCACTGAAGTTTACATATAAAAAAGGCTTCTCTGAAGCTTTCTCAACTAAAACAGCCGCCCTTTGATCTAAGAGATGTATGCATTGTCCCTTAGGCTATGTTTAAATGCACTCCTCCTGGAACAGGCTGATTAGCATATCCCATCTTTCCTGTAAACAGATCCTCCCAGTTTCAGTAAGACCTCTTGTCATATGCCTCGCATTTGAGAAACCATGATAAGGAATTGTGATTATCCTGAAGGACCAATAATAGTGGGAGCAAAGAAGAGCAAAGGGTCTTCCTCTCTGAGCATTGAACCTCTTGTCTTCTCTTTCACAGCAAAGTTTGGAGTAATCTTTCATCTGTCCGTACAGAGATTCTTGGCCATTGCTGCAATGGCTCTAAGTTACAAGAATTTGAATTGACAACGTTAGAAAGAATATAGCAATAATATCTCCAGAATGAAGTTAACTAGAAATTTCTGGGATAATAGAGAAGCAGATTTTAGACAATGGTAGCCCATCAGTGGCCATTCAGTGTGTTTAGGCAGTTCAATAGAATCAAAAAGTTTCACAAGTTACGATTGTAAGGTCCAGTTTTGGAATCCAGGCTGTCATCTTGTTTACTCAGAAAAATGGGCAAAGCGCCCCTGGAAAAAAAAGGAGAGCCAGGTTGGGGGAGACGCCCAATCACATAACCCCCTTAACCTCCTGTCCTGGGAGGTATGGAGAAGCAAATTAAGAATGGGCAGCCAGTTTCCGGTACTTAGGACTAGGTGGGAACACCCAATCACCTCTTAACCTCCAGGACTCTGACCAATGGAGATCCCTTGGTAAACCACTCTGTGGGGATTAAATGTATTCATCATCACAGCAGTGTGATTGTATTAACTCAAGCAAGCTGCGTGAGTTGGGTCTGGTCGGGGTGTGGTTTTTCCCCTATAAAACCGCTATACCTTTTAACTTTGGGGTCCAAGTCCTGGCTCCACTGTGTCGGGTATACTTGGGCCCAAGCTTGAGCTTGCAAATAAACCCTCGTGTGTCTGCATCAGTACCGGCTCATCGGTGGTCTCTTGGATTCGAAATCATGGGCATTACACAATCACTTCCATATCAGCTAATACAAAGTACTCAAACACAGGGCAAGTATTCAATTTTCTCAGCATTGACGGTGAAGGGAAATATGGTTGCCGCAATACATTTAAAGGGAGGATGTCAAGGAAAAAGTGGATATTCCCAACTGCTCTACATTGAGCCCAATTAAGGGATGATTTACTATCCCCTCATGCAGAAATGACAGGAGTACAAATGTAAGACAAAACCTTTTGTGTGGCTTTTGCTCACCAGCCCACTTAAAGCAAACTATTTCAAAGGATTTCATGTCAATAAACTTAGCCAACAATTTTAAGAGATACAAGTGATTTAGAGAATGGTATATTTGAGGAGGAAATGAGAAGAATATTTATACTGGATTCATTCACTGAAGCAAAACATTTACAGTGTATTTTTGATAGGGTCATTTTGTCATTTGCTCCACAAATGCTCTAAATGCCATTTAAAGTAGCGACCATTGTAAGGTCCAGTTTTGGAATTCAAGCCACCATCTTGTTTACTCACTAAAAACAGTTCCAGGTGTTATGGACAAATGACCCCTGGAAAACAAAGGTGAGCCAGGTTGGAGGAGATGCCCAATCAGTTAAACTCCTTAAGGTCCCATTCAGGGAGGGTCCCAGGGAGGTATGTAGATGCAAACTAAGAATGGGCGGCCCATCTGGAACTCAGAGTTGGATGGGATGCCCAGTTGCCCCCACCTCCGGGGTCCAGGGCCCATGGAGGTGCAAATTAATTCAGGCAAGCCACGTGAGTGGGTCAGCTCCAGTGGGGATGCAACACTACTCAGCTTGTGATTTGGAGGGATGCCTATAAAAGCTGGCCTGAGAAGTCAGGTGTGGTCCTTTTCTCCCTGGAGAGAAGAGACCCTGGCATGGCGCCAGTAAGATTATGTTGCTTGGCGTGAAATAAAGCTCTGCTTGACCTTTACTTTTGTAGCAGCCTCATTTCTTTGACCAAAGACCCTATTAACCATAACTTTATCAAAGTCACAGACAAACTTGAAAATATGATGAAGATTTTGAACTTCTTGCAAGCAAAGGGAATATATATAGAGAATTTTCATATGTTTCAGAATCTCTTGGAATCTCCTTCTTAATACTGAATTTTTAGTTTAGAGGATGTTTCTGTGAAATCAGTGTAATAAAGTAACAAATATAAATTGATCTTATTAAAGATTTGGCTTTTCAAAATTGGAAAGTAAGAGGTGCTTTATGATTTTTTTAACTGTCAATCACACCATAGCATTAGGTAGGTTGTTCTACGTATTAGTCATTTAATTTTATCTGTCAAAAGGGAAAATATGTGGGTAGTCACTTGAAAGTTCAAGCAAATTTAAATGAATTAAAGGTTCAAATAAGTAATTACTGTCATTGGATAAAAGGTTACTTAGGATTAAATCTGACCACTCCATCTATTTTATAGTCTCTAGTCAGTTAGGTGGCTGTATATCATTGCCACTCTTTTTTAAAAAGCTGACATAGGCATTAGTATGCTGACATTGAAACTAATTTTACAAGATATTTTGAATGTAACTAAGCATGAGACCTGAGCTCTAAAGATATCCTGTTCCTCTTTAATTCTAAGGACAAATCCCTGACAGGTTAAGTGCTGTAAATCTCCTACAGATGCTGTCATGACTGTCTTCAGATGCCACTCAATGTCCCCAAAATGCTGTCAAGAAAGAAGATCAATTATGGGTAAACATAAAGGGAAGGTAACAAGAAAATCAATTTTTTTAAAGAATTCTAATGCTGATTTGAATTTCATAAATAGTAAGTCAAAATCCTTGAAGACAGAATTAATGATAGTTAAGGTCAATTATAAGCTCTAAAGCTTTGACAGCAGAATTTATAAAGTGAGAAAAATATAAATTTAAGGAAACTTATCAATTACATTAACCCTGAATAATGACATATAGTGAATAAATTAAGTTTCTTGGGACGCCTGGGTGGCTCAGTTGGTTAGGCAACTGCCTTCAGCTCAGGTCATGATCCCGGAGACCCGGGATCGAGCCCCACATCGGGCTCCCTGCTCGGCGGGAAGCCTGCTTCTCCCTCTCTCACTCCCCCTGCTTGTGTTCCCTCTCTCGCTGTGTTTCTCGCTGTCAAATAAATAAAATCTTTTTAAAAAAAAATAATTAATTAATTAATTAATTAATTAAGTTTCTTGAGCATCTACTGCATGCTGAGTATATTTTATTCACAAAGTTTAATCATCCTATATAAGCACACCATTGCCTTATATACATTGGGACTAATCTTCTCTTATGCCTATGAACATGAATTTTGCATTTGTAGAAAATAATTGAGCATAATCAATTTCTCTATAAGCATATCATCTTCAAAATTTTCCTGAAATTCTTTGCACCAGTAAATATTAATGTGCAGTAAAGTTATCACTTACAGACCTTAAGTGTAATGATAAAAGTGTTTCATATTCCTAGATTAAAAATCAACTTTGATTTTTATTGCCCATAACTTTCATTTCCTACACATTTGTAAGTGACACCAGTGCATTAATGTATTCCTTTTAAAGGCTTAGTACTATCAGCATGTTTGAATCTGTTTTCTTTACAATATTGACTGCTTAATACCCATGATATAGATTTTTACTTTTCCCAATATATAAACAGGAACACTAGGCTCATAATATTTCTATGATGACTGATTTTGAATGTTTTCATAATGATTATGAATTATTCTAAGTGAAATAAGGAACTAAAATTTTCCCTCAATTAACTCTGAATAAAAATATTTTCTGAAAGTATAAAACAAAGTTTAAAAGACCTACCTTGTGAAAAAGAAGACCCACCTTATGTATGTATGTATGTATGTATGTATGTGTGTGTGTGTATGTCTGTATTCATCTATTCGTTATTCTATTTCTTACATTAAATGTATAGATAATGTGTTTCAATTCCTCTTTCACTTAGTATTTGCCTGGGAAGCTTCAGAATAATAAAAAAAATCATTAAACAAATTGCTAGAAGAACATATATATTTGAATGAAGAAGGGTCACCATGATGCTATCATAAATAGTAAAATAAATAATTCTAGTGTTTTTCCAATATGCTATGTGGATCTAAATTAAAAAAAAATTTAGAATTTGCCTTTATTACCTTTTTCTTATACATCCTTTTATTTGTATCTCAACCCTATCAGATAACTTTTATTCCTAGATGTTCACTATTTAGATTAAATATGCTAACTGTGACTCAACTTCAGACTCTTTGCTGCTCTATTTAAGGAACTACCTCTGGCTTATTCTTTTACTACCCTCACCAGAGCCAATGGCAGTTTTCAAACATGGCTCCAAATTCTTCAATACTCAGTCTATTAAGAGTGGTACCTCTATCTCCTTCGCTAAAATCTGCACAGGCTTGGGCCAGCTTCAGCCAAGAAAGTATGGAGGATATGGCACTTCTGAGGCTCATTTTTAACAGGTCATGGAACTACCACCTGGTTATCTTGTTTCACTTGCTCTGTGGATGGTCCCTCTTGAGATGTATCTTCTCATAATCCAAGTTCCATTCTAGGAGAAGTTCAAGCCTTGAAGGAGACATCTGCAGGTACTTTGGTCTGTCTTCCTTGCTGACCTCAGCCTTGGAGCCATTCCCACTCAGGCATTAGACATGTGAGTAACAGAGCCTCCATATATTCAATTTTCCCCTGTCACTGGAGTCTTTCTTTCCATTAGAAACAAGCCATTCCGTCCGTCTGGTTCTAATTCAGGATGTAAAAAATAAATAGTCATCAGGAAATAGAGGTTATTGAAGCCATTAGGTTCTAGGTGGTTTGTTATACCTCAGTAGATAATGTGAGGACTTAATAGGTACCTCTAACCCTTAGCGAACTACTGATTGAAACCTATCTGTTCTTCTATAATCAAGATGCATTTATACGAGCAATTCAAAGTTTTGGATTATCATTGACTATTTCGTCATGAAAAGAAAAAATAGATACTGGTAATCCATCAAGGAAAAACATCTACAACATTGGTAGATCCCTTAAAACACTCCACTTAACATGGTCCCCATGGCTGACCTAGAAAGTTCTAGCTAGCTTGTCAGGGATGAATTGGCTGCACCAGTGCATCTGATAGAGACAACTACACACCATTGCAGTAAGAGGAGCCAGGCAAAACTTAAACTAATATCATAGTAACTATAACATAGTAAAAATAATCAGTTATTTAATGTAAAAAGAGAGAAGGAAGACAAGAATTACTGCAACACCAATAGATACAGCAGAAGCTGACAAGATTTAATTGGCAAACAAATCCTAACTTTCACATTAGAAACTATTTTGTGATTCTATAAATTCAACTTATATTTATAACAATAAGCACATTTATAGGATAATCCAAGTTGTTCATAGTTCTTAAAACACAAATTAATTTTTCAAATAATCATTAAATTAATTCATAAGTTAAAAAAAGATATGTGATTAAATTTTATTCATTATGACACCTTTTACAAAAAAACTTTGGCTGTAATGTCTATGGTTGGGTTTTCACAGGCAAAAGCAAATTATACACTAATGGATTGTAAATATATTGATTTTAATAAGTTTTACCTAGAATGTTACCTAAACTGGGGATTCCTTATCAATTTTATTAATAATGCATTTCAGTAACATTTATTTGCTTATAATCCATGTCTATTTATATTTATTAAATATATGTTATATATAATACAACTCTATGTGTGTAACCATTGATATAATTATGCATGATCAACACTAAAGTATATCTTATAATCAATATGTTATTAAAGAGTGTTACATTAAATGCATAACATTCTTAATTTCACATTTATAATTAAAAAGGCTTTTTCATTTGCCTACATTCTTTGATGGTTAATGTAAAAGAACAACTAGAATTGCAGCAATATTTGTTTAAAAATGAGTCAGCAATGAAGATAATATTTATTTATGAAAATAACTATATAAAATCCAGAGAACTTTGCCATTGTCATTTTTTACATTATTCACTAAGATTGCAATTATTTTATTTCATTTACATGTTCAGTTCATTACATTAAAAATTATGTCGGTAAGGCTGGATTGAAAGATCATTCACGCAATATTCCTCATGTTGCACTCAAAAATCCTCCATCTGCCTTCATAAGCTGTCTCTATCCTAATACTCACTCTAATACTTTCTCCTAGGGTTGGGATAGAGAAAGAGAAGAGATTCCTTCCAAATTCAATATACTGCCCAGGGTATTAAAGAAGGTCCTTAGTGTCCATGTCTTTCTGAGAGTCTAGCCCTTAAGAGTTGACATTCTCAACAAATCTCGTCACATGTTTCCCAAGAGCTTAGTCATTCTCTCAAGCACATTGATGGTTTTAATGGCCCCAAACCTATGCAGACATGTGTGAAATCACAGTTTCTACAAACTGAGCTTCTTCTGGGACTCTCGTTATGTAAGCCACCCTTAGAAAATATACTTAGGGTTATTAAAGTATTTTAGATACAGACTTCCATAATTTTGTATTTATTTATATTGTGCATATTATATAAGCAGCCTAAAATACCTTTTGAGGACAAGTTCCTGCCAAATGTCAAAGGTGAATAGGGCAGCATTTTTGTTGTGATATGCAATGCATGCAGATTTTGAATGATATCAAGAGAATAGCTAGTTAATTAAGTAAGTGACACTTGGCACTTACTGCAACTAAGTTCTTGAGTTCAATTCTCATATGGATCAATTAGCATTACTCTATCCTGTCCTCCAACTGCAACATTAATGTCAACACACATTTTAAGAATAAGTGTTTGTTGCTTCTTGACATCTAGGCCAAGATAATATGAACAATTTCATGACAACCATCAACTTCCAGGGGCAAAATTCAAAGCCTGTGCTCTACTAACAGAGGGTATGATACCATGGTTCACATGTAAACTCATGGTAGAGACACCAGCCTGCAGACACTATAGATACCTGATTTACAAAGAAGCTTAATTTGTATTTCACATGGCAGTTCAGAGCAAGAAAATATTTATTATGACAAAGTGATTTGATCAAAATTACTCTTTAAATGTTAAAATTATATTAAATATATTGAGTTTAGAGTCACACACACACACACACACACACACAAAGAGTTTATCTATCTGGGTATACTTCAGCATTCTGCAAGATTAGATGGATGACCAAAATTGATCTTTAGTTCAGTAGTGCAATTAAGTCACATCTAGATTACCTGATTTAGTCCTTATTATGTATAAGAATAGGAAGAAAAATCAGATATCTTGAAAAGTATATCTCTTCCCATTTGAAGAAACTACCAACATAAATGAAATGAGGTAAGTATATTAAAATTTGTATGTATGTCAATAACATCAAAACCCCTCTGGACCTTGGAAAATATGCTCACTAGTCACATCACTGAGGAATGAACATCAGGCATTCATTGGGAAAATTAAAATTAACCTTACTCTGTTACATTTCTAAGAATAAAGTAGTTTTCTGTAGCTACAGAAATGCCAAAAGTTAATCAAATTTGCAAAGCTGCAAATGGCAATACAATTATAATATTATAGAAACATTTGCTTCCTATTATATAATGGAATCTTAATTTTCAAACCTGTATAGCATATATGAGGATAAATTATCTATTTTAGATTCACAGGGAAACTAACAATGTTGTTGAATGAATGAGGATTGGGGGAAAGGGAACAATATATGTAACAATACTAGTTAATACCTCCAAATGCTGTCTTATTGTATATGCTGTCTTTTCAGAAGTGACTTGCAGTTATAAATTACACTTTAAAATACTTTTCACTCCACCAGTGATATAAGCCAAAAGATAATAGTATACATTTAAAATAGTTGAAAATCAATACTTAGAGTATTCATTAAATATAAATTTTTCTTTTAAAGTCACGTGTATTATACAAGGGAGAAGAGGAGACAGAATGAGTGTCTCATTAGCACAGACACTTGTAGGACTGTGATATAGTGTTCTTTATAGTGTGCTTATGTTCACATGGTTGAGCTAAAAGAGTATGTGTCATCAACTGATGAATGGATAAAGATGTGGTATATACATATGATGGAATATTAGTTAGCCATCAAAAATAATGAAATATTGCCATTTGCAATGATGTGGATGGAACTGGAGTGTATTATGCTATGCAAAATAAGTCAGTCAGAAAAAGGAAAATATCATATGATTTCACTTATATGTGGAATTTAATAAACAACAAGATGAACACAGGGAAAAGAAGGAAAATAATGTAAGGTAAAAACAGAGGGGGAGGCAAACCATAAGAGACTCAACTATAGGGGCAAACTGAGGGCTGTTGGAAGGGAGATTGGTGGGGGGAATGGGGCAATTGGATGATGGGTATTAAGGAGGGTACTTGAAGTAATAAGCATTAGGTATTATATGCAACTGATGAATCTTTAAATTCTATCTCTGAAAATAATAATATACTATGTGTTAACTAACTTGAATTTAAATAAAGTCTAAATAAAATAGAATAAAACAAAATAAATAAAAGAGTATGGGTCCCAGGAGTGTAGGCTATTAAAATGAAACATGTGAGGTGGCAAACATAAGTCACTCATACCTAAAAGCCACATAAATGAATTTGAGATTCATGAGATTAATAATGAATTTATAATATTCTGGAGTTTGGGTGTGTTTGTGTTATTTGCACACAGTTCTCAGGCAAAAAGCCGCATATTATCAAATCACAGGTCTTTATTCCCCATATTCGGGAAATTTTCATCCATGATTTGTTCAACAATATCTTCTAGGCTTCTCTCTCAACTCCTTTGGGGATTCCAATAATTCTGATATTGGAGTGTTTCATGGCATCATTTATTTCCCTTATTCTGTTTTCATGGGATTTTAGCTGTTTGCTCCAAGACTTCTCTTGTACCTCCTTCTTAATCCATCTGTCTTCTAAATCACTGATACGATCTTCAGCTTCACTTACTCTAGCTGTTAGCATATTTAAATTAGATTGCCTTTCTAACCTCAGCTTTCACTTCTGTTATTATGGCTTCCATTTTGAGACTAATGTTCTTTTCCAAATCAGTCATTGCTTGGACAATTGCTGCCCTGAATTCCATTTCTGTCATATTGTTTATGTTCATTTCCAGTAATTCTGTGACCGGGGTTGCAGTCTCAGGGTTCTTCTTCTGTTGGATGTTTCTCCTCTGAGTCATTGTGGCGACCAGTGGTTGAGGGGGTGTATAGCTAAATATATCAGCCACTATCCAGGTGAATTGGTCGCTTGAAGCTTATAACTCTTTGCCGATGGTCCTTGTCCACCACGGTGATCCAGAAGTGCGAAATATCACATTTCAGGCTGATTTCATGGGTGCTCACAGTGTCCCTGTAGTGTTTTTTTGCAGGAATTGAGCTCACTTCAGGGTATTCCCCGAAATGCGGTCACTTGGCTTTCTGTCATCTTCCCAGAACCTCAAATCACAGGTCTTTAATGTAAAACATTAGAAAGCTTCATCTGACCATAAAATTTCACTTATTTTATTACTCACAAACTTTTATTAGTCATCTTCTTAACTCCAAAAGAAACTTGGCCATATTTGGTGGTCTGTGGTGGGGTGAAACATATTTACATTAAGGAGAAGATAGAAATTCTAGACATAGAGAGAGGAAACACACAACTTTGAAATAGTCTTCATTTATTCAAAATATATCTATCACAGCTCCACTCAGTGGCAGGCAAAATTCCAAGTGTTGAATATTATCAGTTAAGTCAAGTCTCAGCTCTCACGGAGCTCACATTCAAGACAACAAACACATGCTACATCTCTAAAAATTAGCTGGTGGTATTTTTGTAGAAAACAAAAATAAAATAACATAGAGGAAAGGGAATGCAGGAATAGAGAGTGGGTATGGTGAGTAAGCTCACAGATATATTAGTCTGGAGTTCAGGAGAAAGTTTAGGGCCAGGGTTAAGTATTTGGGAGCTCTCAATGATCAGGTGGTATTTAAAACTGGTGTACTCACCCTATGAGCAGGTGTGTGAATTTGATGTCAGAACATGTGGAAGTTCTCCAGTTTGCTCATATTTTCTTAGTGAAATAGGAAACAAGACCTTCTGTAAGTAAGATCTTCTGTGGTGGAGGAGCTTTGGAAAGTTTGAGAAGACAGGATGAAAACATCCAGGAACATGGATCAGAGAACAGAACAGAGAAATGGAGAATTCCCATATACTACTACAAACAAATGCATCTCCCTGAGGACGTATGTTATGTATTCACTTCCTTTGTGTGTCCATAATATTAATAGAGTATCCAGCGTGACTTTTACTAAGTTTTGTGGAATAAAATTGAATGAAAATGAATGTTGTATCATGAGACTTATCCCTGACCTAATAGATGATGTCTTAAGCTTCTCTAGGATTCTTTCACAGAAAAAAAAAAAAAAAAAAAATCTTTACATTTGATTTCCTGATTTCTCTTCACCACTAATGTTAGGACTTAGATAAAGAACCTTGGGGTCTAAAAGTGTTGCACTCCTTTGTACATGATTTTTGTCATATTTGTTGCTAATCATCCTTAGAGAGGATTTACAAGCTTAGAGTAATGGAGAACTGCCTTTGCTTACATTGTCCACGTGGAGTCAGCCAAGATGATTCTCAGCAACTTTAGAGGTTTTTTCCTATGATCACACTGCTGGTCATCTTTCAGGTGTGTTCTACTATTCCACTTTCTCTTCCCTCTTTAAAATGTGCTTCCTTTCCAAATATCCTGGAAAATGGAAATGTCCCTCTTCTGTAGACAATTTCAGCTGAGAGAAAGCAAAAATAATAAAGAGAAGCCTTTACCTTTCCTTTTTTTTCTGTTCCTCCCTTGAATCACCTCAAGTTCATTGTGTGGGACCAGAAACCTGAGAGTAGTGTGCCTAGGGGTGAAGGTATAGTAATTATCCTTTATATGCACCCCTGTTTGTTTGTTTGTTTTTCCTAAGCACCCCTGGAGATGCCAGTTCCTGACCATTGAATCAAATTGAACTGCGATTTTAAATGTCACACTGAACTTATTTAATGTGGTAATTAAAATGACTTACAGCTCAATCATTTTTCACTGTTCAATTTAGATGCCCTCCTTTGCTCTCCCTTTCACTGAATGCCTCAAACACTGTACTGTGCTTAGCAGAGAGGACAGTATTGAGATGTATCATACTAGATCCTTTTCCTCGGGACATTTACAATGTTAATAGACAAGAAATGAATGCTTAAGATTTTTAAAACCACTGTCAAATTTCTGTATAATAATGAAGCCTGGAGAATTACATTTTTGGTGTAGAAAAGTTTAGTTTAAATGGTGTCAGTTAAAAGGTGTCAGACGATGGAAATGCATTCAAGTGGAAAAGTCCCGCCGGCGGTTGAAAATGTAGGACAGATGCTCAGAGAATGATGAAAATGAGAGATAAAGATGAATTATTCTACTGCATAGAAGTGGGTGGGTTTCCCAAGATGCTTAACTATATAGAGAAAAAAGTAGTAAAGTGTTGAAGTGACTGGAGACGTTAGAGAACTTTAAGTCAAACCAGGGACTAGAACCTGACTCTCTGTCTCTGACTGCTGTGCTATGGTAGAAATCACTTACCTTCTTGGAGACTCCATGTCTTCTTTGAGTGGTAAAATAAAGCATTTCTACATTTGTAGTGTGCAAAATGGGTGCAGGTTGTCAAGCCATAAAACAAATATTGACTGCTGATAACATCAAAAAAGCAACAGAATAATCTGTTCATCAAGTAAAGTTTACCAGTCCTACTACAATAAGAGAGTCTTAAGAGTGTCTGCAGTGTCCCAGAAAGGAATTGTCAGAGGAGGACATTTATGGGTTGCTGGGGTCTGAGATAAATCTAAGTATTTCAGATTACTTTAGATTAACTCCCTTCTCCAAAGAGGAAAATTAATTGGGTTTGGGCAAAGATTGTGATGTAATAATTTAAGACTAATGGAAAGAGTGAGTTGAAGGTCTTGAAAGTATCCTAGTGTTTAACAAGCAAGGTGCATGGTCAGGTTACAACCTATTGTCTTAGGGGATAGTTTGTTGTCCAAGTGAACTAACTCTTTGCTTGAAAAAAAAAAAGCTTGTAAAAATTTCCTGAATAAAAGTAAAATTGTTTATTGATTTATTGCCTTATTTATCTGGGAAAAAAATTGTGGACAAAATAGATAGGCCACGCACCTTGCCTTTAGCTCAGTGAGACTGATTGTGGATGTCTGACCTCCAGAAATGTAAGATAATAAATTTGTGCTATTGGAAGACACTCTATTTGTAAAAACTTGTTACAGCGGCAATAGGAATATAATACAGCTTCTACACTCTTTATATGTCAGGGCTGAAACCAGAAGTCCCAGAGAGATATTTAAATTTCTCTCCATGAGTGGGTATACTCTGCTATTATAGAGGAATGGAAGTGTTTGAGATTAGATAAGATGGTAGGAGGGATGCATCGCTACCAATATTTTTCAACTCTGACTGCACTATAGAATTACTCAGAGAATCTAAAACAAAATGGAGGAGGCAGAATTCTAAAGATAATTCCTCAAAATTCCCATCCCCTGCTTATTCAATCCAACACCAGTCTAGGTACTGCTATGAAGGGATGTGACAGGGAAAAGTAAGGATATTAGCTTACCTTAAAATAAGGAGATGGTCTTGAATTATCCAGGTGGGTTTAGTGTACTCACACAGCACTTTTGATTAGAAGAGGAAGGACAAAAGTCAGATGGATGCAGAAGAACAGGCAGGAGAGATGAAGCAGAGGGCTGCTCAGAGAGATTTGATACATGCAAAAGACTCAGTCCAGGGATGGAGTTCAGTGTGTCATGAACCAGGGAATGTGAGAGGACTCTAGGCTCTGGTAATATAGTTCATAGTTTATAGCCATCAAGGACACAAGGAACTCAGTCTTACCTGTCCAGGGAGTTGAATTCTGCCAACAGTCTGAATGAGGAAGGAATTCATCCCCAAACCTTCCAGAAATGAGAACATGTCTGCTGAAACCTTGCTTTTGGTCTTTTGAAAGTCTAACCAGAGGGACCACCCAAGTCATGCTGTACCTGCCCATCTGACCTACAGAACTGGGAAGTAATAGATTTGCATTGTTTTATATCACTAATTTGTGGTCATCTATTATAACACTAGTAGAAAAGTATTAAACAAACAAAACAATACCTGAGACCCATCCCAAACCAATTTAAATAGAATCTGTTGGTAGGAGATTGGACATATATTTTTCTTGAAAAAATTCCGAGATAGTTTGTACAGTCAGAACCAAAACTAGGGTGATGCTCACTAGTCCTACTCTGACCATGGATTTTCCTAATTTGAGCACACCTCAGTCCTGAGAGAGACCTTAGTGTTGCACAACAGAGACATCTGGTTAATCAGAAGTCTTCCTAAATGAAGTAACAGCCATATGGAGTATATAAGAGATGTTTTTGGAATTGTATCTTTTAAACTCCCTGCAAATTCCTTGGAATAGTTTCTTTCAAAACCATTTCAAGAATTCATATCCCATCTTCCTAGAAAATGGTTCTCTGCATGTTGAACTTCTTTTTCTTCCAGCATTTTTGTGTAGGTGCCTGGAGCCAAACTAAAACTTTTTTTTTTTTTTCAAACTAAAACTTTTGCCAGATATACTTGGTGTCCTTTCTGACAGCTTAGTATTATCATTCACACACTTTTATCAGCCACTACAGGTTGAAAGTGTTATTGGAACTTTACTATGTTATAATTATACCATGCTGGACATTTCCATGTTGAATATCTCAATCATAAAATTATGTGAAGAACCAATAGCCTTTCACATTACAGCTATCCTGGTTCATACATTTGTGAATTGTTTTTACATGATTTCAAAGAAAATCAATATTCAGTCATAGTATACAAATGTATGGAACATCTGTACAATACCATATAAATGTATTATTATTTTTTAATTCTTGGTGACTAAACTCTTACTGTAGTTAATCTTGAATATAAATGCTTATTAATTTGTATTCAAATTGTCCTCAAAAAATTATTTTCTATAATGAACAATATAATATTATAAAAGCAGCTATTGCCAGCTATGCACACTGTAAATACTCCCCTCAATAGTATTATTCTTCACAGTTTATTCTTTTTAATTTTTAAAAATATTTTATTTACTTATTTGACAGAGAGAGACACATAAGAGAGGTAACAGAAACAAGGTGAATGGGAGAAGGAAAAATAGGTTTCCCACTGAGCAGGGAGCACAATGCAGGGCTCAATTCCAGGACCCTGGGATCATGACTTAAAACGAAGACAGATGCTTAAAGACTGAGCCACCCAGGAGACCCTCATTCTTCACATTTTAGATTATTTTTTTGTTAATTCATATTCAAAGAGACAAAACATTTACTTAGCTTTACTGCAGATTTTTCAAGAGGAAAAATACACACACACACACACACACACACACACACACACACTTTAAGGCAAAATTACTTGATATTTGCCTATCAAGTAATACTTGATAAATGTATCCTTAGCATAAAAATGATAAATATACTGATTTAAAAGTTTACATGTTGGGGCACCTGGGTGGCTCAGTTGTTAAGCATCTGCCTTTGGCTCGGGTCATGATCCCTGAGTCCGAGGACTAAGGCTGGTATCGGGCTCCCTGCTTGGTGGGAAGCCTGCTTCTCCCTCTCTCACTCCCCCTGCTTGTGTTCTCTCTCTCACTGTGTTTCTTTCTGTCATATAAATAAATAAAATCCTCAAACAATAAAAATAAAAAAATAAAAGTTTACATATTTACATACCAAAATAAAACCCAGCGGAAAAGTCATAAATTAAAATAATTAGTATGTCAAATTTCTGATCTTGAAGTGTATAATCTAAATAAAATAAAAATATTAAATTAAGCTCTACAAGGATGTACTGTTAGAATTTTTCCATTTAAAAATGACTATAGCTACGAAAATTAGGAAGTCAAGTTATTTTTGCTAAGGCCACCAAATAAAACTTTGATTTGAGGAACTATAGTTCCTCAAATTAATATATCAAGCTTCATTTTTCTTTAATTATACTTTATCCTGTCCCTGCTTTATCACATTTTCAGCTAGAATTCATAATAATTAAGTTTCTATTTTACACAAGTCCTTAAGGCAGATTATATGCCTCAAAAATTGTAATACTTCTTATTAAATATTAACTCTTTTCAAATTTGTGTTCCATTTGTATATTTTATGCTTACTCTGAAAAAGTAAAACATGAGGTTAGGGATTATATTTGTCTTTATGTCATATCCTTTTTCATGTATAAATAAACATGATCCTTTTGGCTAAATTGATTTTTAGCTCAGGGAAATATAAATATAGAATGGATATGAATATCCTGTATTATTTTAACCAAAATCTCTTTCTAGCCTCAAGTAAGATTGATTGAATCTTGTCTTTTTTCAAACTATTTCCAAAAATAACTCAAAATTTCTTTTTTTGAAGGACATTTATTCATTATATACTCAAATCAAAGATTTTCTGAACAATTCAAGGGGGCTTTTTTCCACCTTAGAGAGGAGCGTGAAAAGTTAATATCCTCAGATCAAGATAGTCCACACTTTTGAACACTCTAAATTTAGTATTTTATATTAAGTTGGATTCTCCATGCATGTTTCTACAATGATATGTTCAAATGACCTGAAAATATTTAATTTGGTCATTGTGATCAGCATGGTCAAATTGTAGGACTGAATCTAATATGAATAAATTGGACTTTGTTAACCCCATCCCCCAATATGGTTATTTTAAAAGTAGGGCTAGTGAGATGTTGAGACAAGGAATTATAAAGTAACTCATGATGGACATACACAGTGACCCCCTAAGTGTTACCCCCTTGAAAAATCCACTCACTTTGAGTGTGATGGAAACTCTGACTTGATTGTGCCAAGAGAATATAGCAAAAATAATGAGATAGGCACTCCTATGACTATGTCATGTTATATAAGACTCCATCTTAGCAGCGTAAAGCCAGAGAGTCTACTAGTCTTTAAGAAGTAAACTGCCATGATGAGACGAACTTGAGAAAGATTACATGGCAGAAAACTTTGGATGGTCTCTGGGAGCTAAGAGCAGCTCCCAATATACAAGCAGCAAGAAAAGCAATGACGTACACATACAATAGCAAGGAGATGAATTCTACTAATAATCACATGAGCTTGGGAAAAGACCCCAAACTCCAGAAAGGAGTTCAGCCTTATTGACACCTTGATTGTAGCCCTGTGAAATCCTGATCAGAGGACCTGTCTACTAAACTGTACACACACACTATGAAATAACATATCCTTACCAACTCTAGGTTTCAAACTTTATTATTTTGCTATCGATGATGTATAATATGGTTCCTTCCTATTTTAGTTTGTGTTTATCTATTTATAAGTGTATTTGGACATCTTTTATATACTTATAAGGCTTTTTTAAATGATTTCATTTATTTATTTGACAGAGAAAGATACAGAGAGAGAGGGAGTGGGAGAGGGAGAAGCAGGATTCCCCACTGAGGAAGGGAGCCTAATGTGGGGCTCCATCCCAGGACCCTGGATCATGACCTGAGCCAAAGGCAGATGCTTAACAACTGAGCCATCCAGCTGCCCCACACATACAAGGCATTTTAATAGAAGTTTTTATTGAGATAATTGTAGATTCAAATACAATTATTAGACCCATAATGTCCAATATGTATTAAGTTTTAAACCAGATATACTAAGCATATATTGTTATGATTTATATTTTATTAGTTAAATATACTAATTATAGTTTATTAGTTAAACATTAAAATACACATATATTTGGAGAGCAAATATACTGAAAAGGGAAAAAATTAAAAATATAATCACATGGGGCGCCTGGATGGCTCAGTCGTTAAGCGACTGCCTTTGGCTCAGGTCATGATCCTGGAGTCCTGGAATCAAGCCCTGCATCGGGTTCCCTGCTGGGATGAGGAGGGAAGCCTGCTTCTCCCTCTCTCACTCCCCCTGCTTGTGTTCCCTCTCTTGCTGTGTTTCTCTGTCAAATAAATAAATAAAATGTTAAAAAATATAATCACATGAATATGTTGTATTGAGGTTTCTTTTTATAATCACCAATATTTGGTGACCATGTTTCCTCAATAAATATATCTGCTTTATTTCAAGTTCTCTCGTAGCAAGCAACAGCAACCAATTGTGATATACTAAGCGAACAATCTCAAGTATATGGACTGGCTTGTAGAACTTACAGAAAAGCTAAAAAAAACATGTCATATTCAGGACAGATAACTAACAGCCACCAAGGGACAGTCAATCCTAGGTGCCTCTGTCAGGATGAGTCAGCTCTAAGTGCTGGGTGCCTGTGTCACTCCATTCAAGATCCAGGAAAGTGTAAGACATCTGGTCTTTTCTCATCAAGACCGCCCATTCTGTGTGTGGCAGGAAAGGCTAATTAGTATGAGTACCCAGAAAAAAGGTCAAATTGATGTGATTCCAGCAGCTACAACGTATATCTACTACATCTGTGATGTTATTTTAATGACTTATTAATATTCCACTTAATAGATTATTTAATCAATCACTTACTGCTGGACATTAACTGCTTTCTAATTTTGTCATTGTATTCAACATTGTGATTATTAAACTGGGGGCCAAGGCTTTCTAAAACATCTCCAATGTACTGATTCAATGCAATATAATTTTTTTTCAGTTAACTGTCCAGCAGACAGTTTATACCAATTTAAACTTAAACCCCTAGTTGAAGGGAGTATTTGTTTAAAGTTTTTATTCATTTGACAGAGAGAGAGAGATCACAAGTAGGCAGAAAGGCAGGCAGAGAGAGGAGGAAGCAGGCCCCCCGCTGAGCAGAGAGCCCAATGCAGGCTTCAATCTGGGGACACTGAGATCATGACCTGAGCCGAAGGCAGAGGCTTTAACCCACTGAGCCACCCAGGCGCCCTGAAGGGAGTGTTTTCTAAGTATGTGAAACATTTGATTTGTTGTTTTATTTCATTGTTATTTTATTTGTAGTTCTGGGCTACCAATTAGATTTTTAAAAAATTGGACTTATTCTTCCTACATTTTTTTTTTTTTTATGTGTTGTCTGGCCTAACCATAGCTCAGTTTTTTCATTAGAAAGTTTTATTATTTATTGATTTATAAGAGGTCTTTAAATGTTTTGTTTGTTAATGCTTTGTACCATACAATAGCATTAACAAAGCATACAGCAATTTTTTAAATTTTATTTATTTATTTGACAGAGAGAGCATAAGCCAGAGGAGCAGCAGGCAAAGGGAGAGGGAGAAGCAATGCAGGACTTGATCTCAGGACCCTGGGATCTTCTGAGATCATGAGCCAAGACAAACGCAAGAGGGTTAACTGACTGAACCACTCAGGTGTTTCTATACAGCAATTATTTTTAAGAATTTGTTGGTTGTATACCACTCCTTGTAGTATATTTTGTTATACAAAGGTTTTATATTTATATATGGGTAAACTATTAAGCTTTGTTTTTATAATGTCTGCCTTTTGTTGTTGTGACTTTAGTGTAGTTTCTGGGTGAAATGGAGTTTGTGGGATTTTTTTTTGTTTTTAATGATTAATTGCTTGTATCTGTATGATGTAGTGATTAATCTATTCTTACATTATTTAATTGGAATAATCTTTTCATCATTTTTTAAATGTGTGCTTAATGTTAGTAATGAAAATTATCATGTAGCTGAACATACATTGGATCCAGAATATTCACCGTGGAATTTCTTCTTCTGCCTAAATTCCTTAAAAAGAGGCCTTTCCCCCTAATTTGTGCATAACTGCCTTCCACAGTTCCTTCTTAATACCACATTGAGTTGGTAGGGGAAAGCTGGTTCTTTACCTCCTCCCTAGCGCCTTGCCTGAAATAGACAGACGAGGTGATCTGATAAGCATTTCAAACTCAAATGTCTGGAACAGGACCCTTGAACCAACTCTGTCCTCACAAAATTCCTCCACTCCTTTCAAAAATATTTTATCCAGTCAGAATGGCCAAAATTAACAAGACAGGAAACAACAAGTGTTGGAGAGTCTGCGGAGAAAGGGGAACCGTCTTACGCTGTTGGTGGGAATGCAAGTTGGTGTAGCCACTTTGGAAAACAGGGTGGAGATTCCTTAAAATATTAAAAATAAAGCTGGCCTATGATCCTGCAATTGCACTACTGGTATTTACCCCAAAGATAGAGATGTAGTGAAAAGAAGGGCCATATGTACCCCAATGTTCATCGCAGCAATGACCACAATCACCAAACTGTGGAAAGAGTGAAGGCGCCCTTCAACAGATGAATGAATAAAGAAGATGTGGTACATATATACAATGGAATACTATGACTCCATCAGAAAGGATGAATATTCAACGTTTGTAGCAACATGGACTGGATTGGAAGAGATTATGCTAAATGAAATAGGCCAAGTAGAGAAAGTCAAGTATCACATGGTTTCACTTATTGTGGTGCATGAAGGGTAATATAGAGGACAGTAGGAGAAGGAAAGGAAATGGGAAGTAGGGTAATTCAGGGAGAGAAATGAAACATGAGAGACTTTGGACACAGAAACAAACTGAGGGACTTGGAGGGAAGGGGGTGGGGTGTAGATTTTAACATAAAATCTACATCTTTTAATACTTACAGTATACATAAAATTGTAGGTTGACCAGGTGATCTTCACTCTTTTTACCAATTTTTAGTATAAAAATCAAAGGCAAAGTAGATGACAAATTTAGAATGGCCATCATAGATATTATTTTGCAATGATTTAGCACAATAAAACTAACTGTACTTTGCTGTTTTATCCCCATAAACTTTTTTTAATTCAATTAATCAACATATAGTTCATCGTTAGTTTTAGCTGTAGTGTCCAGAAATTATCAGTTGCATGTAACACCCAGTGCTCATGTCATCACCTGCCTTCCTTAATGCCCATCAGCCAGTTACCCCATCCCCCCCCACCTCCCCTTCAGCACCCATCAGGTTGATTCTTAGAGTGAAGTGTCTCTCATGCTTTTTCTCCCTCTCTCCCATAAATGCTTAATCTGAATACGGATATGCTACAAAAAGTTCTACAAACCGTGTATCTGTCTGCTGCAGGGGCAATACTGACAGAGAACTAGCAGCAAACCGCATTCGGGAACTGATTTATTTTATTTTATTTTATTTTTAATATTTTGCTTTTTAAAATTTTATTTATTTATTTGATGGAGAGAGAGAGAGATCACAAGTAGGCAGAGAGGTAGGCAGAGAGAGAAGAGGAGGAAGCAGGCTCCCTGCTGAGCAGAGAGCCAGATATGGGCCTGGATCCCAGGACCCTGAGATCATGACCTGAGCGGAAGGCAGAGACTTTATCCCACTGAGCCACTCAGGTGCCCCCAAATTGATTTATATGGAGATTTAAGGAGCTTCTGGGTGGCTCAGTTGGAAAAGTACTTGAAGCACAACAGTCACAGTCAAACCAACATATGAACTCTTTTGTTTTGTTTCTTTGTTTTTAAATATTTTATTATTTATTTATTTGACAGAGAAACGGAGCTAGAGAGGGAACAAAGCAGGGGGAGTGAGAGAGGGAGAAACAGGCTTCGTCTCCAGCAGAGAGCCTGATGTGTGGCTCCATCCCAGGACTCTGAGATCATGACCTGAGCTGAAGGCAGACACTTAATGACTGAGCCACCCAGGTGTCCCTGAACTCCTTGGAATGGTACTTACTTTAAAAAAATATGGAAGTCCTAATTTTCACTGTTGAAATAAAATAGAAACTCTGACATTTAAATGTTAATGGAAAGTTCTCAGATAAAATTGAGACACAACTTATGTAATACTAGGTATGACTGAATGAAATGTATTTTTAAGTCCTTTCTTTATATTGTAATATGGAAATAATAGGCAGTGTTTTTAAACATTTACTTCTGAAAGAGCACTTAAAAACAATAAGATCAAGAATTACTAACAAAATTCATTTCCACATGTTTTCACAAATAAGAGAAAATATATGAAACCACAGAGGTCAAAGCAAAATATATGTTTTTCCATACAGTTTTTCTGAATAAACACAAAGGTGTATTTTTTTTATCTCACAAGTATGCATTAGTAACAATACATTTTTTTTAAAGATTTTATTTATTTATTTGACAGAGAGAAACACAGCCAGAGAGGGAACACAAGCAGGGGGAGTGAGAGAGGGAGAAGCAGGGCTTCCTGCCGAGCAGGGAGCCCGATGTGGGACTCGATCCCAGGTCTCCGGGATCATGACCTGAGCTGAAGGCAGTTGCTTAACCAACTGAGCCACCCAGGTGCCCCAGTAACAATACATTTTTAAAAGGAAATAGTGTTTCATTTCTTTCTCTGGACTAATCTGATCTCTCCCTTGGATTTGGCCTTCATGATTTCTTATCATTGTAACAGCAGTGGTATTCCTTCAGGCTGCACTCAATTCTTGATAAAAAGCATGGAACCTGGCTTTTCTTTTCTTTTCTTTTTTAATCCTTGATCATTCTTTTCTTCCTTTACTCTCACAAAACACAAGAGCACTTGGTTCAGAGTGTGAACTATGAAGCAGTAAGTCAACTAGTTATGGAAGGTCTAGATTTATGCCCCAGCACTTTCTACTAAAGAAGTGACCTCTGGAGAAAGGAGTTTGGTACAGTGCATTGAGTAGGAGCTTTGGAAGCAGTAGAAATGCATTCAAAACCAGGTCATATCTCTTTACAGCTGCATAAACTTGGCAGGTTACTTAATCTCCTTGAACCTTGGTTATTTTTCTGTGAAACAGTGATTGATGTTTTATGCACATCGTTGCTCTGCATCTTAACCAGGAAAACTTTCTAAAAGATTGGACCCAGAAAAAAAATCTTGAAAAATTGTAGGTGTTGGCCACTTCCCTCACTCCCTGTGTTCCAATTGCTCATATGTATATAAACCTTCTCTCTGCTTATGCCACTGTACCCAACTGCCCCCCTTCTACCCCCTCAAGATTTTGTTCCTTTGAGCATAGGCAGTATCTCTTGAATTCTCCTTTTCTACAAAGGAGACATTTGTGTTTCCAGGTGTCCCCCTTACAACCCTCCCCTAATTGCATCTGTCATACATAGCTGGTGGTACTCTTATTTCTAACTCATTAACTTTGGAAAGGTTTATCCTCTGTACTAAAGCCATAGTTAAGTCTACTAGACGGTCCATGAAGTGATTCTGAAGAATGCATATCAACAGAAAACACTGCCTTTCCCTAACACTCTGAATATTCTTCAGAACTGAGCAGAGGGTTAGCAAGGATTTTACTTTTTACATTTTGGGTTTAATGTTAACTCCTGTACCACTCAGGGAGAAGGCTGATGACACCAAGTATAAGTTATAACTCTGCTTTTAATACCACATACAATGCTTTCAATTTATCCCCAAGACTTTTAGAGTGTCCAGCCATATATCCTTCCCATCAATGCCTCATTTTTACCAAGAAACACTACTCTCCAGAACCTTAGAATTAAATCAACTAGGGAGTTTTCTGCTGTTTCCCTGGTACTTGCTCTTTTTTCTCCTGTATTCATTATTCCCATTTTCTTTATAAAATGGTCATTCTTCATCTATTAACTTTTTTCTATCCTCACTGGATATGTTGTTTGGAGGAATATGGAAATGTAAATAAATAGTTATTTTTTCAGAGATCTTCGCTCCACTATCTTCTAGTTTCTTACAGATAAATTATCTGCTACCGATTTGACAGTTGTTAGTGTTTCCAGGTCTTTGGTTTTCTGTTTGGATACTCTGTGTCATCTTTTGGTCCTAAGAAGCTGGGTATCCCACAATGTTATATACTGTCTATGCATTGCCTCTTTTTGTTGTTGTCTCAGGAGTTGTTCTGAACAATCAATAGGCCGTTTTGGCCAGAGGCATAGATCTTTATTCACCACTAGGAAAAAAAAAAAAAGTAATAGTAATACTTGATATTTTTCTCTGCTCTACTTTGTTTCTCTGTTTTGGGAAATCTCTTAAATCTGGTATGGAATCTCCTTATAGGTTTGCTCTTTTCTTGCCTATTTCTCATTTCTTTTTGTTACTGGGGTTTTTCTTGAATTTCTCTTCCAACCCTACTGTTTTTGTTAATTTTAGTGAATTCAAAATGGTCTTTATTTGTTTCACAGATACGATGTCTCCTTTCAGTCTTTCCAAGGATAGACTCAAGCTCACCCCCCGCACCCCCCGCCCCCGGTTATATTTTGTTCCTCAATTCCTTCTAATAGCACCACAGTAAAAATAACTTTTTTTTTTTTTAGAGTTTCTCTTTCATGTTTTAAAAATAATCATGTCTTTTTCTTGCGAGCTGATATCTTGAAGGAAGGTCATGGCAGTTCTGTTTTGGTGGCAGGTTAAATCAGTGGATAGAGAGCCAGTAATTTTGGTGAGGGAGATTTATGCTTTTCTTCTGGAGGATTAAAGTGGGAAATAAAATAAAAGGAGATAAATACTCTATTTGCATTTTTACCTTTAATTTCTATGATTTGAGCCTCACTTCTCACTTTTCCATATATGGTATTTGCTTCTCCTTCATCCAGAACTTCTCTAAGATTTTATTGGTAGTTCTCTCTCCCTTTTCTCAACAGACCTCCCATAAACAAGTGTTTTCAAGCCATGTGTTCATGTTGGCTTTCATTTTCATTTTCAATCAACATTCATCTCTCCTCTCTTAATTCCATTGATTTATTGAAACTCTCTCATGTGCTAATCCCTGTGTCACAGAGAAACATTGTATTTTATGTATCTATTTTATATATTTCTTTGCTGTCATTTTAACAAACATTAAGAAGAGAAGGGGCGCCTGGGTGGCTCAGCTGGTTGAGCAACTGCCTTCGGCTCAGGTCATGATCCCGGAGACCCAGGATTGAGTCCCACATCGGGCTCCCTGCTTGGCGGGAAGCCTGCTTCTCCCTCTCTCACTCCCCCTGCTTGTGTTCCCTCTCTGGCTGTGTTTCTCTCTGTCAAATAAATAAAAATCTTAAAAAAAAATTATAAGAAGAGATGAACACATATTTTTTCCCCGATGTAGCATCCTAACCTAGCTATCTGGGGAATTAGAAATAAGTGAAAAGGAGGGGCACCTGGGTGGCTCAGTTGTTAAGCATCTGCCTTAGGCTCAGGTCATGATCCCAGGATCCTAGGGTTGAGCTCCACATTGGGCTTCCTGTTTGGAAAGAGGCCTGCTTCTATTTCTCTCTCTCCCACTCCCCCCTGCTTGTGTTCCCTCTCTTGCTGGGTCTCTCTCTGTCAAATAAATAAATGATAAAATAAAATGAAAAGAAATAAATGAAAAAAATTGGCTGATGTCTTTATTTGGACTCAGTATTCCACAATTTGATACTTTGTGGTGACACTTAGTGAAAGATGAGGTTGAATCATAGCCGCCTAGCTCCTCTTTGCTTTTACCATGCCCTCCAAGAGAGGGTTCACCATTAGTTCCAGGGAGAGAACTCTGAACAGAATTGAATTAAAACAAAATAAGATAAGACAATTCTTTTCCAGGAACCTGAAATAACATTCCTCAAAGTTGAAAATCACAGGGGCGCCTGGGTGGCTCAGTTGGTTGGGCAACTGCTTTCAGCTCAGGTCATGATCCTGGAGACCCAGGATTGAGCCCCACGTCGGGCTTCCTGCTTGGCGGGAGGCCTGCTTCTCCCTCTCTCACTCCCCCTGCTTGTGTTCCCTCTCTCGCTGTGTTTCTCTCTGCCAAATAAATAAATAAAATGTTTAAAAAAAAAAAAAAAGAAAAGAAAAAAGAAAATGGAAGTATCAAAGTTGAAAATCACTGAATATGGGCACCTGGGTGGCTCAGTTGGTTAAGTGTCTGATTTCAGTTCAGGTCATGATCATAGAGTCCTGCATCTGGCTCCCTGCTCAGCGGAGAGTTCGCTCCCTTTATCCTTCCCCCTGTTCATGATTGCTCTCTCTATCTCAAATAAATAAAATCTTAAAAGAAAAAAAAATCACTGAATACAAAGATTGTTTTTATCTTTTCTGTTGAATCTTATCTAAATGCATTTCATCTTGTCCTCCACTGTTTATTGGCACTTCTTCAGAGTTCTAATATCAAACCAAATGGAAAAGGCTATGTTGAGAGCTGGGTGTTTAGTATTTCTGCCGCCTCCTTTCCAGTGTGCCACAATCACAAACCTGTTGAGGAATGAGCCAATTTGCTGCTTCCACGTAAGAACCTCTGTGGCTGATCTGCTCACCATGCTTCCTTTGCTTCCATGTTAAGGTCTATAGCATTTCCCACTTGTTACTATGTAGAGACAGTAATCACTTTCAGGACAAATTTTAAAAGGAAGTCATTTAAAATAGACTCTTTCCTTGTATTTCTTAGCTGGTTTTGCTGTTAAGAAACTGTTTACAAACCACTCTTTAATTCCAGAAATTTTGCATAAAACCTCAGACCGAGCTAACTCTCTGATACAAAATGACTGAGAAAGAGCTTATAGCAATGTCATAGCAGTGGAAATTCACAAAAGACAGAAACAGCAGTGAGCTGCCCCCTTAACACTTTAGAAACACGACATACATATCCTTTCCAAACATAGAAACAGCAAAGTAAGGATTCTGGTTTCCTGCACCCTTGGTAAGTTGTAATGGCAAAACTTGAAAGAGCAGCATAAGGAGGCTGAAAGGTGAGGAGAGGTCAGATCCATGGTCAATGACTGGGAAGGTGTTAGTGTAGAATAGACCTTACTTTCTGCTCTCAGTATTTCAGGAGGTGAGTATTTGATGTCATGATCTAATCACAAGCTTATTATGAACTCTGAAACTTTGTTTCTGATGCTTTCTTTGTCCATTTACATCACAATTTTTATGAACTTATTCTTTATGTTTTATTATGTAGTCACTCTCAAGTATTTTGATACACATTTAAATACATGTCCCCTGAATGCCTATAATTCTTATTGAACTCTTAGCAAAAATTACTTGTTTCTATATATTTCATATTTTTAGACTCATATATGCTTATTCTTCTAAACTGAATTATAGATTCCTAAGAAGTCTCTTTCAAGGCGTTTATTTTTTGTTGTTGTTTTTTGTAGTTTATATATATATATATATAAAATATGGAATGCTAAATGTTGAAAACACAAATGCATCAAATCCAAGGCCTGTTTCTCTTCATATTGAGCATAATACCAGGTGCTGAATAAGCTATAGTTATTATAACAAGTGAAAATTTAACTTCAAAGACCTTCTGTTTATATTTCTGTATACCTCTTTAATGTTCTGGTTCTGTTTACATTCAGTGTCTAACTTTACCAAATGTTGAAATCTGTCACTTGATGCCCAGGGTAGACTGATTTAGAGAAACATGAAGAAGAATGTAGACTTTGGAAACTTGCATAGAGTAAGAAAAATGCATGGTGAGGCCTCAGTTAAGGTTCAATTCTTGGTGTTCTGCTCATTATATGCTCAGTGCAAGAACAATGCATGGTGAGGCCTCAGTTAAGGCTCAATTCTTGGTGTTCTGCTCATTTCTCTATATGCTCAGTGCAAGAAAAATGCATGGTGAGGCCTCAGATAAGGCTCGATTCTAGGTGTTCTGCTCATTTCTCTATATGCTCAGTTCAGGAGAGAACACAAACTTTTTGTCTTCAACTCTGACTTCTTGACCACCTACAGCCAATTCCTTATCTGTTTCACTCTTCCTCAAAAACCAGTTCCATATTCCCAGCTACTCCAAGTTGGATATATTATCTTAGAAACAAAAACATGTAAAATAAAATTTACTATCTCCACACATTAATTCCTTTCATCTTTTTAAGCTTATTTATTTGAAACAAGGCCATGAAACTAAAATTAAAGACATAGAACTTGAATAATATTTTTAGTTCTTTTTCTTGTACTTTTTAATTAAGATTTTTCATGTACTCTTTTATAAATTATCTGTACCTTCCAGAAATATTTAACCATATCCCCAAATGGAAAGACTAGCATAACTGATAGTACAATAAACTCCCCTTTTTGTCAGACTTCTCCCCCCTCCTCTTCTGGCCTGTGTGTTCTGTGAGTATATGATTTATGACTCTATATCCCAATTCTGGTTATCACTAGGTCTGGAGGGAGCCGTCACATCCACAAGCATCCCTAGTCTTTGTTTACCTAATTTTCCTATCAGTCAAAACCTACAGAGAGTATTGGAACTACAGGTCTAGCATATCCAATACTGACAAAGGGGGTTTGGGGATTTGCACACAACCAATTCAAACAAGGGTGCAGATGGACATACACTAAAATAAACCAGTAAGGGAAACTGAGCATGAAAGCAGAGCATTCATTACGTGCCTTCTATAGTCTCCTCATTTCCCACACCAGTCTTTCATCATTTCAACATTGCTTTCATCATTATCCATTCCTGTTCATTCTACACATCGCTGTCAAAATATTTCTACCTAGGTGTCAACACCTTGGGATTCCAACCTCCGCTTTCTTACAGAACATATATTTGCTAGCATCCAGGAAGCCTTTGTCAGACCAGAAATCTCTCCCTGACACATACACATAGGAAATGGCAAAGAGAATAGAGTGGTGGCTACAGATTTATCCTAAATTCCTTAGGAAAGTCTTGGAATCATTTAAGATGCATATAAAACATCTTTCTATGAGATATTTTATATGGTTATAACAATATCTGAGGAAAATTATTAGTGAGATTTTAATTTCAGCTTTATTGGACACCTAAAGCAAAAAAAAATGCATTGTAGAAAAAATGCATTGTAGAAAGCTGATATATATTTTAAAGATTTTTTTTTATTTATTTTAGAGAGAGAGAAAGAGAGAGAGAGTGCCTGAACATGCACATGCATTCGAGCAGGGGAAGAGCAGAGGGAGAGAATCTCAAGCAGACTCTGTGCTGAGCATCTCTGGCTCCATCCCAGGACCCTGAAATCATGGCCTGAGTAGAAACCAAGAGTCAGATGCTTAACCAACTGAGCTACCCAGGCACCCTAAGAGCTGATATTTTAGAACTACTTACTAACTGTTTGAGAGGGATTATCTTTTGACAAATTCCATATAATCACATTTTATATTTTTAATTCTTTTCACGTTTTATTTTTATGATCTTGACCAAAAAATATTTCCCTGAGTGTTCCAATATCTTTATTTTCTCTCATTTCTTTTTTGATCTAGTTATGCTTGCTATATCAGTAGTTACATCAATTGGGCAAAAATGCCAATTGTATAAATATATAAATACTGCCAAAAAGCCCATACTTTAATAAATCATTACTGAATAGTTAAATTTCTTAAGCAATTAGTAAATGTTTAATAACTCAAGTATGTTTGGATTTTTTTCAAGGAAAAAATCACACTATCATTAATCTAAATTATGTGAAGTTATAATGACATCATTTAAAAAATTCTGGAAAAAAATCAAGTTAAGGCTCTTCAAATACAATTATAAACCCACAGCATTTCTCTCTTGCTAGAGTGATCTGCAATTTCATAGCAACAATGTTCTGCTCTATAACTTTTCTCCTTTGAATCATTCATAGCAAAATTGGTACAGCAGAAGGGATTTTGTTTATCACTACAGTATTGTTCTATCTTGCTTCTGGTCATGTTTAATTTCTTCACACCAGTGTTTGAAAAATCATCTTCTGACTTCAAGGATAGAAGAACAACCCTGAAGGATTCTTTTTGTTTTACAGTTCTGTAAGACATGCTTAATCTTCAGATTTCTACAAGTTCAAGATGACAATGGAGTATGAAACAAGGATTTTAGGTCTTAATAAAGGTGTTGATATTATAAAATCCTTGTTTTTCTGAATAACAAAATATTTATTAAAATAAGTTTTTAATTTTTGTATTAGCCAGTGTGGTTTTACAAGAGAGAGTTTCCAGAGTAAATTTATCTTTTAGTTTATTCTCTTTTCCCTGAGGCAGCTCTGAAAAACTACTCTGCCCTTAGAAGTCAGCGTACATAATTGGAGACAGTGATGTAAATAATTTGCCCTACATAAGTAAAGCTAAAAGACAGCATGTTAAATCTTTTTAGTTCCAATTACTAGGTAACACTACTATTAAATTATTGAGCTCAAGGTTTCCAGCATAAATTTAGAATTTATACTTGGTATGCAATACTGTTTTTGAAATGTGAAATCTACATCATTATTCTGTCAAGATGTAGGTTTACTGATTAAACATGTATATGATCAATTTCTTGCTCTGTTTGAACTTCAACCTTATGAGAATTATGGTGTTGGCTTAGATTTCTCCTAGAAATATAGTGTGGGAATCTAGGCCAATTAACAATCATCCTAATTTTTAACTTCTCCACAGACCTATCTATCTCTTCTTGCATGAAACACCCTTTAACTTCAAGAGATTCTCAAAGTTCAGAAAAGGTATATGTGTGCACACACACACAAAAAGGATTATAATGGCACACAACATTAATGCAGCATCTGAATTAAAATATATTTTCTTTCTTTTCCTTTTCAATATTATTTTGATATATTCACGGTCATTTTTTAAAAAAATTGTAGGGTGGAATAAATGTATGAATGTAGATTTTATATAATGGTGAAACTATTGGGCATAGCAGTCAGGGAAGAGTAAACCTACACGAATGTATGTTTTTGTTTATCTGTATACAGAGAGAATACTTGCATAACAATATTTCCAATATCCCATATTTCTCTACAAGAGACGAGTTAATAAAACATTAAATTATAGGTCAGTGGGAGAGAATGGATTCTAAAGTCAAACCTATGTGTGATCACTGGATCCCTCAATGCTAGCATTTTATATAACTTCTTAGGAATCTTTGAACAACTGTTTAGGGTGGAGTTAAATGATAATTCCTCTATATTGTGGGCAGCAGAGAGGTTTTCAGTATAATTTTATGTTTCTTTCCTGCTAAACCCTCATTTGCTGAATAACAACTCTCAGTTACCAATAAAGCCACTTGGCTAATACATTTAAAAAACCAGTCCCAGAGTCTTACTGAGTCTGGTTTTGAATTACCTATGATTATGGTCTGATCTTGGATATCAGCAGTCCTTACTGTGTCCGGTTTTGAATTAAATATGAACTTGATTTGATCTTTGGCACCAAAGCTCACAATGAGACAGTTCTTAGTATTTTCTTATCAGATCATCTCTGAAATGGAGTAACATACAGAATGTAAGGTGCTTGGGGAAAGAAACATTGGATATATTTTCACTAGAAGGTTATCTCACCATTTGTATTAAATTTTTTTATTCAGAAAATGTTGTTTTAAATATTTTGAAAGACAGTAAAATAGCTGCGTGTAAAAGCTCTCTTTGTAAAAAGAGTAAATAGGTTACATACTTAGAAGGGCAGAGGCTGTGGTTATACTTTTGGTTTATGTGATACTCAGCAAGTGATTGTGAGTGATTGTGTAATTGACAGTCCCAAGTCAAGAACTAAAATGGAGCTAGGTGTTTTTGATGAGGAATGGGTTCTGGCATAGTGCTTTACTGATTGCCTTTTCGGTACTAATGAATTTCCAGAGTTTCTCTTTGTTAGTCTTGCTCATTATAGAAACAATAGCTGTGCTTGGTCTTGTAAGCTCTTCTCTGTGCTGAGAGCTTCCCTCAGATTAGTAGAGTCCCAACCTTGCTGCCCTCATGACTCTCCTGATCCATAAACTTTATCCCAACAAAGTAAGATCATGTCTCCATGAACAGAAAAGAAACTTCCCCAGATCCTAATCCAACTGAGTAGATAAATTTGACTGAACCTCCAAGAAAAATACCTAAAATAATTGTCACTGCTGTAAATAAACAAATCATGATGGGGGTGTGTGGAGTTTTCAGGGAAAAGGTAGAGTCAACATTTACTCTCTATTCTTAGTTTTGTTTTCAAAGATAATGTATTTTCTTCTTTCTCTTTCATCAGGGTTGATACAAACTTTCCAAAGTGTAACATCTTATTGAATCACCACAACACTGAATTTGTGATGGAGCAAATGCTACCCTGACCTCTTATGCCCTGCCACTAGAAATCAAGTTTGCAGCTCAGGAAGGATCTATTTCCCCACGAATAAATCATGGGAAGAAAACAAATAAGCATAGTCATTTTAATTACTTGTACTATTTACCTCTTCTCCTTTCTATTTAAATTCCTTTTTCCATGTTTTTTTAACTGAAGTCTACTTAACATACAACACTGTCGTAGATTCGGGTGTGCACTGTATTGATTCGACAGCCCTGTGCATCACTCCATGCTCATCATGGTAAGTGCAGTCACCATCTGTCACCAGACAACGGCTGGATTCCCCATGCTGTAATTTTCATCTCTGTGACATATTTATTTTATAACTGGAAGTTTGTATGTCTTAATCCCTGTAACTATTTCACCCTATTAATATTCCCTTTGGATAGTAGACCATATAAAAACAATAAAAATGTGTCTCCTTTTCAGAGAGGTAGCAAAGGCTTTTGAGCAAAGGTCTGAGTCATGTATGTTCAAGGTCTAAGTCCTGGATGTATCTGTATCTTGAGAACTTCAGTTTACACATTTGTCAAATGTCAATTTAAAAATGCATGCTTCATGGAGTTACTATGATTAAATGATATAACACAAATAAAATTATTAGCCTAGAGCCCAGTATATAATAAATGCTTGGTTAATTCTAATTATTGTTCAGTATTATTCCACAATACACACGAAAATTAAAAGTTCAATTATTCAGATTGCCATGATTATGGGTATTTTCTTTATGATGTGATATTATGACTTGGATCTTTTCATGATAAATAATCAGGATTTTTTTTCTAATAGGGGGCCCTTGAAAGATATATGTTTTTTAAGATTTTATTTATTTTGAGAGAGAAAGAACACAAGCAGGAGGAGAGGGAGAGAGAGAATCTCAAGAAGACTCCCTGCTGAGTGCAGAGAACAACCCAGAGGCTGTATTTCATGACCCTGAGACCATGACTTGAGCTGAAACAAAAGGTGAGATTCTTAGCTGACTGAGCTACCCAGGCACTCTTAAATATATTAAGATTTTTAATCTACATATGATTGCTTAAAATTTTCCCTTGTAACCATAGTAAAAATTTCAACCCACTTAGACATTTATTATTTATTATTATTATTTAAAGATTTTATTTATTTGACAGAGAAAGAGGAAGAGAGTACAAGCAGGGGGAGCAGCAGGCAGATGGAGAGGGAGAAGCAGGCTCCCCACTGAGCAAGCAGCCCGATGTGGGGTTCCTTCCCAGGACCCTGGGATTATGACCTGAGTGGAAGTTAGACACTTAATGACTAACCCCCACCCAGACATTTAAAACATAACATTTGTGTAAAGTATCAGAATCTAGTTCCTCAAACCAGTGAGGTACTCTTTAAGTTTTATTTTTATTTATTTATTTTTAAATATATTTTTTTTATTTATTTGACACAGAGAGAGATCACAGGCAGGCAGAGAGGCAGGCAGAGAGGGAGGAGGAAGCAGGCTTCCTGCCTAGCAGAGAGCCTGATGCAGGGCTCGATCCCAGGACCCTGAGATCATGACCTGAGCTGAAGGCGGAGGCTTTAACCCACTGAGCCACCCAGGCACCCACATTTTATTTTTAGAGAAAATCTTGGACTGTGGTATTTCAATTACTACCTACCCTTTTTGATGGCTATCAAAACGAATGGAAACTAACCTTTTGATGGCTATGCAAAGGAATGAAAACTAATCTGTCTGGAGCACCTGGGTGGCTCAGTCCTTGAGCCCCTGCCTTCAGCTCACTTCAGGATCCCAGAGTCTGGGGATGGAGCCCCACCGTGGGCTCCCTATTCCGTGGGAGTCCTGCTTCTCCCTCTCTCACTCCCCTGCTTGTGCTCCCTCTCTGGCCGTGTTTCTCTGTCAAATAAATAAACAAAATTTTTAAAAAATTAAAGAAAAGAAAAAAGAAAAAAAAGAAAAGAAAAGAAAACTAATCTGTCCACAATTACAGTACAGGTTTAGGACAGGGAAACTATCTCTTTCTTTTAGAAACAAACCATGGATCTTTGCTTTTATCAGCTGTATGCAACTTTCACTTGATAAAGAATGCAGCTGATGTTTAAAAATTGCCCTAGATGAAAGGCGTTAGTGTGGGCAAGGTGAAAATCAAGAACTTGTGAATACATTAAAGGCTTAAAGAATTTTTGGAAACTATTTCCAAGTATGTATAACACACAATTTCTAAAATGAATAAAAGTTTGAAATAAGCTTTAAATAAGATGTTGAGAAGATGTAAGAAGTGTAGCTACTTTCATCTTAATCAATGCAACTTGTGATGAGGCAATCAGTCAGAACCCAATCTACCCAAATGAAATCTCAAACAACAACAGAGGTTATTTTTTTTTACTTTAGTTTGTGTTAAGATAAATGGGCAATGTAAGTGCTGTGCAGATTTAATGTGCTAATGAAATCAATTCATCAAGTCTTAAATTATGTAAGAAATTAAAATAAGAAACTGTTCTGTACACAAAAGAGACTATGCCCCAAGAGAATATCCAGCCTTGATAAAAAAAAAAAAAAAAAAAAAAAAAAAAAAAAAAAAAAAAAAAAAAAAAAAAAAAAAAAAAAAAAAAAAAAAAAAAAAAAAAAAAAAAAAAAAAAAAAAAAAAGTCCTAACAAATTTAGGTAAGATTTTAAAAAAAGAAAAAAAAAAGTTCTACATCAGCTGCTTAATTTTAAGACTTTTTTTTTTTTTTTTAATTTCCCTGTCAGTTTCCAGAAGTTCTACTTAGAAGGGAGCCTAGGAAAGGAAATCTGAAAGAGGCACCCAAAAAATCCTTTGTAAAGTTAAGTTTGTCTAAACAGTGCGGTGCTGTTCCTCAGATCAGTGGTCTACCACTTGGCTATGGGGTGCCTCTGAAGTATCTGGAGGCATTCAAGGGTATGTGGCTACAGATAGTTTAAGGGAATTAATTTTTAAATTAAAGAATTACATCTTTTATATTAAATCTTTCCAAGGACTCTTTAATGGAACTTTAGGTTCTACCACCATATACTAAAATTCTCCATCTTTAAAATTCAAATACCTCCTTCTCAACACTAAACTTATAATGCTAATTGTTCACAATATTAAAATTTATTATTGATTTTGAGAAAATAAAGAATTCTAATGACAACATAAAAATAAATTTGGCTGAGATGGCTGCATGGCTCAGTCAGTTAACCATCTGCCTTTGGCTCAGGTCAAGATCCCAGGGTCCTGGGATCCAGTCCCACATCAGGCTCCTTGCTCAGTGGGGAGCCTGCTTCTCCCTCTGCCTGCCACCACCCCACCTCCAGCTTGTGTACACACTATCTCTCTCTGACAAATAAATAAATATATATATTTTTTAATTTGGAAGGCCAGTGGTTTTCAACTAACTCTTTTAAACCAAATTGAAGGGATATTTACATGAATTGTAAGCTGATAGGTCATTTAAAAGGGATATTTGTTCAAGAATTAGAATAAGACTTTCGCATACATTCTAAGAGGAGTTCAAATAACTCAACAAGATTGCTAGAATAATACACTTTTTATAGAAATTTTTTCTTGGGGTGTCTGAGTGGCTCAATTGCTTAAGCGACTGCCTTCGATTCAGGTCATGTTCCCGGAGACCTGGAATCCAGCGGGAAGCCTGTTTTTCTCCCTCTCTCTCTTGCCCCGCTTGTGTTCCTTCTCTCGCTGTGTTTCTCTCTGTCAAATAAATAAATAAAATTTTAAAAAAATAAAATTTTCCTTTCTTTCCTTTTTTCTTTTTTGTTTTAATTCCAGTATAGTTAACATAGAGTGTTATGTTAATTTCAGGTGTACAATATAGTCATTCAACATTTCTGTATTAGTGCTCATCATGGTAAGGGTACTCTTATTCTTTCTACTTATTTATGTGAACAGGGATTTCAATACCTACATATATAAATATGTACCAAAAAATAAGAACAGAATTTATGGTAAATTCTGTCTCATTCTAATATTAAGTGATTCATTCACAGATATTAGATTTAATATAATAAAAAAGTCCAACATATTTTATAAAGTGATGGTTTACATAAAAAACCACACTAATATATAAAAGTTATTTATGAAAATATGAATATATTTATATTGTCTATATCAATTATATACTAACATTTACCATCATAATTTGTAAGCAGTAATAATTACTATAATAATAATACTCCTGAAAGAATTTTTCAATATTTAGAGAGGATTATGGCCACAAAAATAAATTAAATCAATAAAACTCTTCCTAGCATAAAATATATCACCTTATGATAAACGTTGAGTGTAGGAAGTTGGATGATACTGGTTTTAGAAGGGAAAAAATATAAAATGTCTGATGGTTAAACAAAACAATGTTGATATATTCCTGAAAATGGATAATAGTGGATGGTAAATCATTAGAATTCCATTGTAAATGTTTAAAGGAATGATGTAACAGCTTTATTTTAAAATCATCTTATGCTGGATATTAAACTCTTTGTAATCATTAAAAGCTAAGATATAAAGCATAGCTGTTTACACAAACTTGTATCTAGTGGATTTCATTTATATAAATTCTTATGTGAACTAAGGTCAGATTAAATATTGATCGGGATGAATCAGACATATGGGAATTTGAGCACTAGGAAGAGGTCAACACTGAAAACGCCCATTTATCCATTATGAACTAGAATTTCATTCGTTCAGTATACTTATTTACACTGTCTTTTGACAATCTTTAAAGAAGTTACAAATTTCATAGATTTTCATAGTATGCTACCTTTTAAAAATATTGAGTAACAAGTATTTTCCATAATTCATGGAAAATACATGAATTATTTCATGTAAGCTTTCAACATGACAGCATTATACTACTCTTCTCTGGTTTAGAGGTAGAGACATTACATTTATAATGTGGAAGGGAATTTTCTACGATCATGTACCTACACATCAAAGGGCTGAAATTCAAATCAGAGACTCTGACCATGAAGTATACATGTATTCTTTTCTTTTTTTTTTTTTTTTTTAGATTTTATTTATTTATTTAACTGAGAGAGAGGGGCAGAGACAGGCGGAATGGGAGAGGGAGAAGCAGGCTTTCTGCTTAGCAGGAGCCCGATGTGGGACTCAATCCCGGGACTCTGGAGTTATGACCTGAGCCAGAGGCAGACACTTAACTACTGAGTCACCCAGGTGTCCCTGAGTAGACATGGATTCTTATCCTTTGGTCTTTTATGTCTTGGCATTTCTCAGTTTCATGGTAAGAGAAGAAAAAAAACAACAAAAAAATCACAAAAAAACCTGTCCATCTTATTTGATCTGATTTCTATTTACCAGTAGTATATAATAGAATAGTTGTACAACTAAAAGCAGAGTTAGTCACATTTCCACTGTGATATAATAACTTACCCATATACTTAAGAAAAACTATGGTCTTATTGATTATTATGCTCAATTACTTTGTACCTTGATATATTGGAAAATAATTATTTTCTAAAGAAAAATAGTATTAATATGTTTCTATATGTGACTATAGATTACATATATCTCTAGCAAGTAGGAACAATATAAAAAATACTTAGAGTAAAAAACTAATGAAACTATATATATTAAATAAAATCTATTCTCTTTTTTACTGACATTTCTGTTAAGAATATTCAAAATAATTATTAGAATTAAGAAATTTTATTACTTCCTATAAAATATTTATTATATTGCAAAGATCTTCTTTTTCACAAAATTGTTTCATGAAGACAAACGTCAATACAATGAGGTATGTAAATTTAGTTGTTTAAATTTATCATTTACCCTGTTGATGAATGATGAACATTTGAAAGGAATTCACATGACTAACTAGTTGAAATATTACAAATTCTAACTGCAAAAGACTGAATGTGTCTCTTTCCCACCAAATTCATATGTTGAAATCTTAACCTTCATGGTGATTATATTAGGAGGTAGGACCCAGCAAAGGTGATTGGGTCATGAGGGTAGAGCTCTTACGAATGAGATTAATGCCATCATAATAAGGACACCCAGAGAGCTTTCTTACCCTCTTTCGACCATATGAGGATTCAAAAAGATGGCAATCTGCCATCTGGAAGAGGACCTTCTTGGGCGCCTGCGTGGCTCAGTGGGTTAAAGCTTCTGCCTGCCTTCGGCTCAGGTCATGATCTCAGGGTCCTGGGATGGAGGCCCACATCAGGCTCTCTGCTCAGCAGGGAGCTTGCTTCCTCCTCTCTCTCTGTCTACTTGTGATATCTCTCTCTCTCTCTCTGTCAAATTAATAAATAAAAAATCTTTTGGAAGAGGACCGTCTCCAGAACATGTATTCTGGGGAACCTGACCATGCTGGCATCCTGAGCTTGAACTTTCAGCATCCAGAATTATGAGAAATAAATTTCTATTATTTAAAAGTCATCTAGTCCATGATAGTTCATTAGAAGTAACTAAAAGAAGTAACTAAAACATTAACAATATAAAAAGAAAAGTAGCAGAAGCATCAAAGTCTGTACAACTTTCTATCTTTAGCTTAACAATTATTATGACATAGAACAAGTTTGTTTTCACTTTGCTTAATCAGTGCTAGATAACTGAACAGATTTTTACATATATATAAATGTGGATGTTCAGAGAACTAATTTGGGCCAAACAACTTACTAAGATGGTTTAGTGATTTTTGAGCCTAGAAAATAAATTAAACTCATAATTTTTGACTTACCATCTATAATTTCAGCTATTATCAGATATAAGAAGGTAGGAAGAAATGAATATATCTTGGTTAGGCTTAACAGTTCACATAGCCTGTGAAGGAAAATGACTTCTAGATAATGTTATTTGATCTGTTCAGAAATTATTGAACGATTTGTCTCTGATCCATATTCCCCACGTTTAATACATCATAGAAAGCACTAGATCACTGAAGAAAACCAAGAGAAACAAATGTTCTTGTCATAATCTAGATATTAGACATATGTATATATGTATTATGCACATGTATGTGCATGTATATATACATACATAGATGTCTGTAAATCCACATATACATGTGTGTATAATTTGAATATGTGTATATATGTATATACATTTGCATATACATGCATACATGTATATAGATACATGTGTATATATGCATACACACATGTACCTTTTCATACCCATATACTTACACACAAACACACACATACAGAAACAGTGGTAAATTGATACAAAGAGGATACTGTAATTTTCTTAGACATTGCTAAAGAATATTGCATTAAATCTAATCAGGATTTTTTTTTTTTTTAAGCAAAGGACAGCTGTTTTTTTTTATTTGCTCAGACTGCCAGGCCTCTTCCTCACCATTATCATTATTATCCTATTAACCATTATCCTATTAACCATTATCTTATTAACCACAAATACCATTCTGAAAAATATTTACTTATCTAACTCCCTTTCTTATTTGTATTACTATTTACTATCCTCAGTCCCTTAACATTAGCTCATTATGCCTCCAACCAGTCTTCCTTCAACCCAGATGCTTCACTAGTGGCAGATAACTTTCTAGCATAAATACAGTAACAACTTTACATCTTTTACTGACTGTCTATTGCTTTTGACATCATGTTGATTAATATTAATTACATATGTGGACAAAAAATTAATTTGGAGGAAGGAAACCAGTTACCAGGTTACTGCTATAATCTTTTAAGAAATGATAATAACATGAGCCCCAAAAGGTGTGAAACATTTAAAAGACAGTTAGTATATTATAAAGATATTTAATGAGTAAAATCAATAGAACTTGATAATCAATCAGGTAAGGAGAGTAAGAAATAAAACAGCTAGAAAAATCTAGCTGTCCTAAATTTGATCATTGGAAGACCAGAGAGGACACTTTAAATCTGGGCTACAAAAAATTGCAGATGGGCATCCATGGGTTCACTTTTGGGTTGGTTGAATTCAAGGTGTCTGGGAATAACATGGAGATTTGAAGTGAGTGTTTGAGCATAGGGGTATGGGTATTCAAGGAGCAGGCAGTGCTAGAAGCCATAGAGGTAGAACAAGTTAAAAAAGCAGTTACTGTGGGAAAATTGATCTGAAGGTAGTGCAGAATTAACAGATTAAAGTTGTAAAGTCCTGGTGGAAGATATGCTTAACACTGGGCAAGCTAAGGTGGAGAAGTGGGAAGAAAACCAGAAGAGAGATGTTGTCATAAAAGACAAGGGAAAAGGAGGATTTTAGTGAGACTCAAACATGGGACCCTATCTCTAACATTTGCTAACAACTAATAGTACCTTCTGCAACCTTAAAAAAAAAATGAGGAGATAAAGAAGATGGGAAAGACCAGGACATACATCAATATCAGGTGTAAAGAGCTGGTTGGGATGGGTAAGTGAGGACTCATGGTCACAACTGAAATAAAAGAAGTAATTAACAATCTTTGGGAAGTGGGTCAAATTTCACTTTTTCCACATTCACTTGTTTCTATTGCCCACTTTCTATTTTAGTTGAGTTTGTGGAATACATCTGCAAGTCCTTAAAATGTGTAGGTCACTTTCAGTCTTGTGTCTGAGAAAGAAAGACAATTTGAAAAGCATCACTGATTAAATGCAGATACCTTAACACAAATAGAATAAAGCAGAAACACAAGGATTGGACATTTTGCCTCATTTTAATAGAATTTTTGTTGAATAGAGTTAACACAGGTAAATAACTAAGGTTATTTGCTTATGTTAACCACTAGTTGTTACTCTCACCCATTAATTACACAAGTGCACACCCACACACACATATGCCTGCCTGCTTCTACAGCAATAAAATAGTAAAACAATGAAAATGATACATAAGCACATTGTGAAACAGGTTTCAGTAATGTCTGGCACTTATATTCAAACTTTTATTCTAAATGATTGGTATGTTCTTTACATAATATATGCATAGCAGGTGTTTCAACCTCCGAAACAGAAGCTCCACTGAGGTAGAAATAAAGTAATTTTTCTGCTTCAGCAACTGGGAAGATATTTTTTAGGAGGAAAAAAAAAAATTGCAACTAAAGCAGAAATGCAGAGGCAAGATAGGGTCAATCTTAACTTAATTATTGATAATAGACCTGACAAGCTAACTTTCAAAGGCTTGTGTCATTGGCTAGGGTCATTTAATCAAATATTTGCATGTAGACGTACAAAAAAGAGACTCTGATTTGAATGTATCCAAGTACATAAATATTCAAAGTAACATAAAAAAAATCCACATGACTGTATAAATCACTAACTTATTATCTATATATTAGGCTGTAGTTCATTTTGCTGCCTCTATAATTTCTAATGTGGGAAAAAATCAGAACATAGCAAAATAATTTGAAACATTCATTTTTAGCCCATTTTATTTTAATTGAAATGATCACTTGGATAATGCAGATGAATTATGATAGTTAAATCCACTTAGTTTTATGAAGCATTAGCGTCAATTAATAATGTATTTTACATTCAATATGTGATTCCATAGAGCTTAAAACTGAGATTTTAGAATTTTTCAAGAAAAGGACAGAAAAATTATAAGGGTTATTTGTTTTTACCAGGTAACTCAGAACCTCTCAGTATTTTGGGTTTAGGTTCATATATTGCTCTAATTACAAGTAGCAAGAAACAAAAAACTTAAATTTGAAAGTAAATTAATATAAAAGACAATTTAAGATTAAGTACATGTTAATGCCATATATAAAAGAAAAAAAAAGCTGTCAAGATACTTGAGTCTTTCTTTTTCTTTTTTTCTTTTCCTATGGTCCATGGGACTGTTGAAATAACTTTCTAGGCCCAAGATGGAGATGCTCCTGAACAGAAACTCAGATAATGTTTATGTCCCTATGGTACTTACCTGGTGAGAAATGTAGTACTATTACCCAGTCAGCCAGGTCCCAAACACAAAGCCAACTCTGGGATCCATACTTACTTCCTGGCTCCTTCTCACCCCAAACGAGGCTGACTATGGGGCTCCAGGCAGTCAAATATTTTCTATTTGTATCTTCCTTGTTCATTATTCTTTATCTTATAAAAGCTTCCTGCCTTCCTACCCTTTTGTAGTTCTCTTACCTTTTTGCAGAACGAAGACTACAGTTTCATGAATTACTAAATTTTGTTTATATCACCCATTACTTTGTTTAATCATTTTTGAAACAAAAGCTAACAAAGGCAAATGAAAATAGAACTATTAACTTTGTTATCTTGAGTCTTGGTATAATAGTAAAAACTAGCCAAGGCCAACCTATTTTATCCATCCTTGACTTAAAGTCTGCATGATAGCTTTTACCTTTTTCCAATTAGAATATGCATCCATAGGGTTAATAAGTAAATATAGTCTGTCCTCATTATTCTTGATAATTATGTTTTACAAAATCTCTGTGAACACTGATGTAGCAAGTATGGAACCATTGTTCTAGGGAAAATACAGAGTTAGGTACTGTGAGACCCTGGTCACAACATATGCTTCAACTTTATATGTATGTTTATTTAATGTGTGTTTCTGTTTAAAGACACTTTATTTAATAGGGTGTCGGGGACGGTGCGTGATCCGCCCCTCCCACCATGCCACGGAGCCACCTGCATGGTCATTTAGGCAATGTCTCTCTGCAAGGCACGGAACACCGGCCCTCCCACAAAGTGTGAGGAGTTTGCCTGGGGCAGCGGTCTCTCCACCCTGCTTATTTGCCATTCTTTGTATGGGATGCTTGTCATTTAAAAACCATGTCTGGTATATAGCAAAATGCTTAACCTTAGATATCCTGCAGCTCTGTGGAGGAGATTGTCAGGGTTTTTAAGTGGTTAAATAAAGGAATTAATATTAGAAATGAAACTATGCTAGCAAGGACATTGCCACGCACACAAAGGATCCATAAATGAAGAGTTCTAAATCCAGTCTTGGAAAACAGGCTTGAGCAAATGCTTTTACCTTTGCAAAAGAAGTTGTTTTTCTCCTTGATGCTAAACAGACTAACTTTTGGTCATTGTATTAATTATGTAGCTAAAACTTTGTACATAACTCATCTAAGCCTTTCAATTGCCTTCTTGTTTGTAAGACCTGCTTAAAATACACCATATCATTAGTCTACCCTTTATCATCTAGGCACCAAATGTAAGAAATTGTAAAAAACCTTACTGAACAACACGTCCTTGGTTTGGTTTAGGGAGTTAACTCTGAACTGTTGATAGGTGCACCTGCAAAAACACATTTCACTGATCAAAGCACTGTTTCTCTAACAAAGACACTGTGCAATCAAAAATCACTCTCGGTAAGAAAAATTTTCCTTCATGAAAATCTTTAACTTGTTGCCTATAAATAAAGACACTGAGATCCAGCAAGGCGGAGATGCCTGACAGGTGATCAGAAAAGAATCATCGGGGCTCTCTCATTTCGTATCGCCGACTCTGTCACCACCTTCAGGGAACCCTGACAGACCATTGCCAGAGCCGGCTCCGGCAATAGGGGAACCTGGGTGGCTCAGTTGGTTAAGTGACTGCCTTTGGCTCAGGTCATGATCCCGGAGTTCCGGGATCGAGCCCCGTATGGGGCTCTCTGCTTGGCGGAAAACTTGCTTCTCCCTCTCTCATTCCTCCTGCTTGTATTCCCTCTCTGGCTGTGTTTCTCTCTGTCAAATAAATAAATAAAATCTTTAAAAAAAAGACACTTTATTTAATATATAGTGCTGATAGATTAACACTGAACTCAGGGCCAATGACAATATACCTCATGCCTGAATGAAATTTATCTAACATGTATTTTATCATATATATTATAATCTTAATCTATCATAATCTTAGCCTATCATCGCCTATCATACTCTTCTTGCCTTTAGGAAATTCAGACCACACTTTAACACCAGCTAGGGGGCCATTTTAAACAGCTAAATCATCATCAACAACAAAAACAAAAATGCAGAAAACATAGCCCTAAATAGGCTACAAAAAGGATGCTCATTTAGGGTGCAAGAGCTAACGCTGGAAGCCAGAGTGGGCTTGGTCCATGTCCTCTATGGAGGTGCTCTGGGGGCAAATCACATTTTTTTGCTGCTCTGGGCATGTCTGTGAATGACCTTGAAAGTGCTGGGAATACTGATTTGGGGGGCTTTATATAAATTTTAGCAAGGAGGCAAATTTGCAAATATGAACTCTAAGAATAATGAGAATTGACTCAATCTCTCTCTTTCTGCTACCAGTTCTGCTGTCCCTGATAAATGGTTCCAATGGGCAAGGGCAGCTAGAATTTAGATAATTGTCAAAAGCATTTGAAAGACTTCAAAACGTTAAAAAACATGAAACACAAACAGGTTAAGAGGAATTTACTCAGAGCTATTATCATTGAATAAAGACAAACAAGACCATGGTTAGGAGCTAAAAATAAGCTGTACATCTATCAACTTTTTCTCTAAATTAGATGTAAGGTTTTTTGGTCTTTGTTTTGTTTTTGATTTTGCCTTCTTTGGGAAGAAAAGATGTATAGAAGGATTGATGTAAAATTTTCATTTCTAGAAAAAAAATAATGAAATTTGCTTTTCTGGCCCATACCAGGTCTGTGGGCGAAATCAATACCTATTGTATTGAATTAGGTTTGTCATCTCCAGTTGATTGATAGTGAACCTATATGGCATGTAGGGCCATGAGGGAGACTGCAAAAAAGCTTTGGAACTGATTATTACTCAAGTTTTCAAGTTTCAAACTGCCAACAACCTAAGTTATAATATACCACAATCTTCTAGGGTGACTGTTTTCTAAGGACAAATGCCTATTAACTTATTAAGATACCTGTGTATATTTGCAGGCCACTGATTTTAAGGAGTTTCTTAAAGTATAGGCATTATTCTATAATCAGTTTTCAAAGTGATTGATGTACCCTTATATGTGACTATAAAGCAAGTCAGGGACGTTACTAAAATCTATTAGCAGAAGCATGGGGACCTGAAAATCACTTTTGAGTTATTTATAATTCTTCATAAAAAGTGAAATGTGGAGACTCTGGGGGAAAATAAGTGGTGAATTTAAGGGACAAAAAATAGTGCATTTGGGGATAACACTAAATACCAAAAAGTGATTTTTTTAAGAGATAAAAGAATCTTTAAAAATTTTTTCAAAGATTCTTTGAGGGAAAAAAAAAAAAACTTTCCAAATTCCAAAGAGAATACAGAATATAAAATTCAAAGATATGGAGGCAGGAGCAAAAGAGAGTAAAGTGAATGTTGCAATTTCTAGAAAATCAGGGTAGTTTGACCCTATGGAGTTATCTCCACTCCTATGAGAAACTAAAACATAGAAAAGAAGTTTCTGTGAAAAGTGAAAGTAAATATGTACAAATCTTAATGTGATTTCAAGATGTTTTTGTAAAAGTCAGCAGATAGAGATGCAGTAGCTGACTTAGCAGAGAAAGGGGAAGAACAATTCCAGAACAAAATGACCTTATCAAAGCCTAGAAAGTTCAGCACTTGGAGCCCTTAGATATCTTGAAAACAGGATTGACGACATGAAGCTTGAAATTGAGATTGAAAAGAGAAGAAGGAGAGCCCCAGAAAGATCCAGAAAGAAAATTGAAGTTGATAGGTTATCGTGATATATTTGAGCATTTGGAAAACAGTATTCCTAAAAATTATTTGACAGGTTTGATGGAGCAGAAAAATAAAACCTGTTTGATTAAAAAAGTGCATCATACTCATAGTGTTGTGTGGTTCAGTAAGGAACAGTATTGACATAGGCTACATATTTACATAGTCTAAATACATACTGACTCATAATGTGACCAAAAATCAAGATTCGATTTGAGGAGAAGTAGAAGTGGGTGTCAACTTGGCAGGAAGACAATAGATGATGTCTGGAATTGAAAATTTAAGATGGAACAGTATAAACATTATGTAGAAATATGAAGCTAATATATAAAGAAATGGAAAATTTGGAAGTATTTTTCTCTAGTGCTGAAGTTGGAGATGGAGAAAGGCAAACAAAAAACTGGCAGAAAAAAAGGCAGTTTGGGGGATGCCTGGGTGGCTCGCTTGGTTAAGCGACTGCCTTCGGCTCAGGTCATGATCCCGGAGACCCGGGATCAAGTCCCACATCAGGCTCCCTGCTAAGTGGGAAGCCTACTTCTCCCTCTCTCACTCCCCCTGCTTGTGTTCCCTCTCTGGCTGTGTTTCTCTCTGTCAAATAAATAAAATCTTAAAAAAAAAAAGGCAGTTTTTATTATAAACTTTGGTAACATTTATTTTTTACAAATTCACCTTAATGTGTTACTTTTGCTAAAATAAGTATGAAACAAAACAATAATTAAAGCTGTGGGGAGATTTTGGCAATTGCCTATAAATGATTTGAGGTATCATCACATGTACAATTTTACAGGGCCAGTAACAGGACAAAAATTCATATTCTTGATATATATATGCAGATATATATGATGATGATAGACAATAGATATAGATATATATATAGAGAGAGAGAGATCTGTATATAAAACATATTTTTTCTTTCTCTATTGGTTATTTAGATTCTTTTTTATAGGCTTCCTTCATAAATTTTAGTTCTGTGTACCATTGCTTAAATATGAGTGCCCCTAAAACCATCTACCAACTGCTACCTCTGCTAAATTGAGTCATTTCCCTTTTCATAAAACTTTGCATAAAAAACTTTCCATACATGAAGCCAGCCTATATTACACAAAATTAGACTTTAAACTTCCCACTATGGATTTTTGCCCTTTGTATTGTCCCTATCTAAAAGATCCATTTTCATCCTTTCCTCTCAACTGAGCCTTAAACAGCATTCAAGATTCTGTTCAAATCATTCCAAGAAGCCCCCTTGGGCCATTTCAGTACTTTTTCTTTTTTCTTTTCTTTCTTTTCTTTTCTTCTCTTTTCTTTTCTTCTCTTTTCTTTCCTTTTATTTTCCTTTCCTTTCTTTTCTTTTCTCTTTTCTTTTCTTTTCTTCTTCTTCTTTTTTTTTTAAGATTCTGTTTACTTATTTGGGAAAGAGAAAGTGAGAGAGGGCCATTTCAGTCTTCAAGTGATTATTCGTCTAATGTGAATCAGGACTCATTTAGTGTCTGGTTTTATGAATTCAGCTCAAAGTGATTTAAGAATAAGAATTTTTTGGCCAGCATCCCTGGAAAAGTCCAAGAGTAGAAGAAACTACAGGTGTAACTATATCCAGGAATACCCCTTTTTCTGCATCTCTCAATACTGCTTTCTTTGTCTTAAACTTTACTCCCAGAAGGCTCTTCTAATTTAGTGACAAAAATGGTCAGGACTCCTATGATTTAATCCTATTAGCCTATGACCTGCAGAGAAATAGTTCCATCAACATTGGTCCAGTAAATCAGGAAGCAGATTTTCATTGGTCCAGCTTGAGACAGTGTTGCTACCCAGAAGAATATGCTAATTAGCTACAGGAGTCATGTACATATCATTGGGGTTCCTTGTCCTCTTATTATATCACATGGTCTGAAGGAGAAGAGGTATAATCCTAAAGAAACTGAGTTGATAAAAACAGATTTCCACCAGAGATCCTTCCTCTGTCTTCTTATATTTCTGGTCTATAGCACCTGACATTTAGCATTTACTTTACGTTACAGTGTATCCATGCCAATATGTTTATGAATGCATGCGTGTTTTCTCATCAAGACCATGATAAGCCTTTATGGAAGGCTACATTTTATATTATTTTTTATACCCAGCAATCAGTCCAGTGATCTGTGCAAAATAGGAGTTCAATAAACATTTGCGGATAATGCAGAATTACAGGAAAGGATATCCAATAATTAATCAGCATATCCTATGTCAAATTGTGTGTGAAAGCCTATGATAGGGAGATGTTTCAATATTTATCACATAGCTCAGTATAAGGATCCTTTATGAAAAACTGCTGTATACAAAATATAACCTATTTGCTGTGGCTCTCTATTCTTCTAAAGACCAAAAAATTGATTTAGTTTGTCAAACTGCATATAAGCAGACAGAAAATAATTCTGACCTTATGCAACAATAGAGCTTGGTATTTGTGAAACCAAAAGTTTTAAAGAAACACATCATCTAATAAACTGGAAATGGTGGTGACATTTTATAGCTTAAATGTGAAATGAAAGGGCATTTCATTGACATTCATGATGTTTTAAAAACAAAGGAAATTACCTTGTATAAATTGCATTAAGTAACCAACCAGTGTTTCTCCACATTGTTGATTATTCATGAAGCCTCTGGATGGGTCTCAGCTGGCTCATACACTGCCCTGCCCTGTTCCACTCTATACCTCATTCTGTGGTCTCCTCTTATTTGGTTACATTAAAGCAGCTACTTCATCCTCCAGCTTGGCCTGGGCCACCTCTGTGGTTTCTGAAGCCCGCTCACAGTTCAGGTTTCTGTTTCTGTAGCTGAGACCAGAGCTGCTTCTTTTTTTTTTTTTAATATTTTATTTATTTGACAGAGAGAAACACAGCTAGAGAGGGAACACAAGCAGAGGGACTGAGAGAGGGAGAAGCAGGCTTCCTGCCGAGCAGGAAGCTCGATGTGGGGCTCTATTCTGGGTCTCCAGGATCATGACCTGAACCGAATGCAGTCACTTCACCAACTGAGCCACCCAGGTGCCCCCCAGAGCTGCTTCTTATCCCAGGCTCTGTTGTGCATGAATTGAGCTGAGAGTTTCATACAGGCAGAAATCTCTTAGATTCTAAGGCCTTCTCTCCCAAGGGAGTGTAACCTACAAGAAAGTTGTCAGTGGACATGAAGAGGACAGAGACTCAGAAGCTGAGTCAAATTAGTGAATAAGGATCAAGATGAAAGAGGATTTGCCAGATATGGAAAAGCCTCTCTAAAGAGCAAGGAGACTGTAGGTAGCTGAGGACAGGGCTAGACATGTATGAAGTAGTCTCACAACATACTGTATGTTGCAGTTATTCTTAAACTGTGCCTTGGGAACTGTTAGGTGTTCCAAGACTTTCTCATTGGCATCTAACCAGTCAAACTGACTTATTCTCATTTAAAAAAAAAATAAGATTTTACTTGTCTTTCACTCTTTTTCTCTCAGGAGCATACAGCATAATTTTATTATTGTTGTCATTAGTCTGAATAATAATGAATCTCATTCTTGTGTGTCTTGGATTTTTACACTTCTCAGTTTAAATATCTAATAAGGTAAACATCAAGAGAGACACAATACATAAACAAGTTCTTTGGGTTCCTCAATACAAGCATTCCTTGATTTTCATGGTTCTCATATGTATGAATTTTGTTAATACTGTCCTGTGAAGAGTTGTCTGTAATTTTAAGAGCATTAAGGTATCCTTAGACAAAGTATGTAATAGAAACAGGATTGTTCTAAGAGACAGAAGGCTTACTTTCAGTCTGACCTATGATACTATAGAATTTATTTGAATTCTTACCTTTTGTTTCCTGATATAAAGAAGGGCTAAGAATTTCTGTTTTGTCTACTTCATAGATTAAGTGTGGGTGGTTGCTGACTATTAAGACTATTAAGAAATGTATTTCTGTAGTGTTGGTTGTAATCTCTCCTCTTTCATTCATGATTTCATTTTGGGGAGTCCTTTCTCTTTTTGAAAAGTCTAGTGAGGGATTTATCAATTTTTAATTCATTCAAAGAACCAGTTCCTAGTTTCAATAATCTGTTTTGTTTCTTTTTTATTTCTATCATTTATATCTGCTATAATATTTATTATTTTCCTTCTCCTGCTAGATTTCAGCTTTATTTGCTGTTCTTTTTCCAGCTCCTTTAGGTGTATGTATGGGTCAGTATGGTTTAGAATTTTCTTGCTTCTTGAGGAAGGTCTGCATTGCTATATATTTCCCTCTTAGGATGGCCTTTGCAGCATCCCAAAGGTTTTGGACTGTATGACCAAATGGGATTTATTCCTGGGCTGCAGGGGAGGTTCAACATATGCAAATCTGACAACATGATACAACACATTAATAAAAGAAAGGATAAGAACCATGTGATCCTCTCAATAGATACAGAAAAAGCATATGACAAAATATAGCATCATTTCTTTTTTTTTTTACTTTAAATTTATTTTATTTTTTCAGTGTTCCAAGATTCATTGCCCATGCCTCACACCCAGTGCTCCATGCACTAGGTGCCCTCAGTACTCACCACCAGGCTCTCCCATCACCCTACCAGCTCCCTCTAAGTCCCTCAGTTTGTTTCTGTGTCCAAAGTCTCTCATGTTTTGTTTCTCTCCCTGAATTACCCTACTTCCCATTTCCTTTCCTTCTCCTACTGTCCTCTATATTACTTCTTATGCACCACAAGTAAGTGAAATCATGTGATACTTGACTTTTTCTACTTGGCTTATTTCACTCAGCATAATCTTTTCCAATCCAGTCCATGTTGCTACAAAAGTTGGATATTCATCCTTTCTGATGGAGGCATAGTACTCTATTGTATATATGTACCACATCTTCTTTATCCATTCATCTGTTGAAGGGCACCTTGGCTCTTTCCACAGTTTGGCAATTGTGGTCATTGCTGCTACAGCATCATTTCTTGATACAAACCCTCAAGAAAATAGAAGGAACACTTCACTTCAACATCATAAAGGCCATATATGAAAGACCCACAGCTAATATCATCCTGAATGGGGAAAAATCTGAGAATTTTCCTCTAAGGTAATGAACACAAAAGAGATGTCCACTGTCACCACTATTGTTCAACATAGTTCTGGAAATCCTAGCCTCAACAATAAGAAAACCCAGAAATAAGAAAATCAGAAAACAAAAATAAATAAAATGCATCCAAATCAGCAAAGAAGCCAAACTTTCACTCTTCACAGATGATATGGTACTTTATATAGAAAACCAGAAAGACTCAACCAAAAGAATTGCTAGAACTGATGTAAGAGTTCAGCAACGTCACAGGATAAAAAATCAATGCACAGAAGTCAGATGCATTTTTATACACTAATAAGCAGCAGAAAGAGAAACCGGGAAATCAATCTCATTTACATTTGCAACAAAAACAACAAAATACCTAGGAATAAACCTAACCAAAGAGGTAAAATATCTATACTATGAAAACTATTGAACACTTATGAAATAAACTGAGGAAAACAAATAAATGGAAAAACATCCTATGATCAAAGATTGGAAGAAAAATATTGTTAAAATGTCTATACTACCCAAAGTAATCTAGATATTCAGTGCAACTCCTATCAAGATAACACCAGCATTTTCCACAGAGTTGAAAAAAAAAAAAAGCTAGAGGCATCACAATTCTGGACTTCAAACTGTATTACAAAGCTGTAATCATTAAGAAAGTACAGTACAGGTATAAAAACAAACACATAAATTAATGAAACAGAATACAGAACACAGAAATGGACCCTGAACTATATGGTCAACTAATCTTCAACAAAGCAGGAAAGACTATCCAATGGAAAAAGACAGTCTCTTCAACAAATGCTGTTGGGAAAATTGGACAACAACATGTAGAAGAATGAAACTGGACCACTTTCTTACACCAAACACAAAAATTAATTCAAAATGGATGAAAGACTTAAATGTATGAAAGAAATCCATCAAAATCCTAGAGGAGAACATAGATAGTAGTTTCTTTGACCTCAGGTGCAGCAATCGCTTATTAGACAAATCGCCAGAGGGAAGAGAAACAGAAACAAAAAATTATGTTGGAACTTCATCAGATAAAAAGCTCCTGCACAGTGAAGAAAACAATCAACAAACTAAAAGGCAACCTATGGAAATGGAAGAAGATATTTGCCAATAACATATCTGATAAAGTGTTAGTATTAAAAATCTATAAAGTACTTTACAAAATCAACACCCCAAAAACAAAACAAAACAAAAAAACAAAAAAAAATCTAGTAAAGAAATGTGTAGAAGACATGAATAAACAATTCTCCAAAGAAGACATCCAGATGGCCAACAGACAGATGAAAAGATGCTCAACATTACTCATCATTAAGGAAATACAAATCAAAAATACAATGAGATATCACCTCACACCTGTCAGAATGGTTAAAATCAACAATATAAGAAACAGCAAGTGTTGGGTAGGATGTGGAGAAAAGGTAAAACTTACGCACCATTGGTAGGAATGCAAACTACTGCAGCCACTCTGGAAAACAGTGTAGAAGTTTCTCAAAAAGGTAAGACTAGAACTATTTCAGGACCCAGCAATTGCACTACTAGGCATTTATCTAAAGGATATAAGCGTAGTTATTTGAGGGGGGATATGTATCCCAATGTTTATAGCAGCAATGTCCACAATAGTCAAAATGTGGAAACAGCCTTGATGTCCATCAACTGATGAATAGATAAGATGTGGTATAAATATACAATGGAATATTACCCAGTCATCAAAAAGAATGGAATCTTGCCATTTGCAATAATGTGGATAGAACTAGAGTGTATTATGCTAAGTTAAATAAATTACTAAGAGAAAGACAAATGCCATATGATTTCACTCATTGGTGGAATTTAAGAAACAAAAACATAAAGGAAGGAAAAATATAATAAGATAAAGACAGAGAATGAGGCAAACCGTAATGGACACTTAAATATAGGTAACAAACTGAGCACTGCTGGAGGGTAGGTGGGTGGAGAGATGGCGTAATTGGGTGATGGACATTAAGAAGGGCACTTGATGTGATGAGCACTGGGTGGTATAGCCAAGTGATGAATCACTAAGTTCTACTCCTGAAACTAATGCCACACTCACTATATATCGACTAACTTGAAATTAAATAAATTTTTGAAAGAAAAAAATCATAGAAATGGAAAAGAAGAAATGGTAAATCTAAGAGATACACTGCCACTAGTAACAGCTAACACATGGGTAGTAAATGACAAGCACCATTCTAAGCAAATGCTATCTGCTGATTTAGCTTTATAACTATTGTATGAAATAGGTGTGATTACCTACATTCCACATTTGATAAAACTGAAGTTGAGAGAGATTACATACTTCTTTTAACTCATAGACTTAACTTGGAGAAGATGTATTCATAGAAAAATTGAGCATAAAATACAGAGAAATGTCATATACCCCTTGCCCCCACACATGCATAGCCTCACCCAATATCTACATCCTCCAGCACAGAGGTACATTTGTACAAAAATAAACCTACATTGACACATCATTATTACTTAAGGTTGATAGTTCACATTTGGGTTCATCCTTGGAGTTGTTCATTCTATGGGTTTTGACAAATGTATAAATACATTTTTTCACCATTACAGAATCATACAGAATAGTTTCACTGCATTAAAAATCATCCATGTTCTGCTTATCCATCCTCCCTCTCCCCTTGAAAACACTAATATTTTTACCTTCTTCACAGTTTTATCTTTTCCAAAATATCATATACTTGAAACCATAAAGCATATATAAAGCCATTTTAGATTGGTTTCTTTCACTTAGTGATGTGTTGTGTTCTGGTTTCTCACTCTATGCAAGAAATGGGAGGTAAAGGGCAATGTTTCATATCCAAGATTTATGTGTCACCCTAGGTTCTTAGTTTGGATCCCTGACACTTACATTTCCCCATGTCTTTTTATGGCTTAATATCTCTTTTCTTTTTAGCACTCAATAACAGCTCACTGTATGTACTACAGTTTATTTATTAACTCCCTTACTGAAGGATGTTTTGGATGCTTCCAAGTTTTGGCAATTATGAAAAAAGTTACTGTAGACATTTGATTGCAGGTTTTTGCATGGATATACCTTTTCAACTTCTTTAGGTAGTTGAATACCAAGAAGCATGATTGCTGGATCATACAGTAAGTGCATGTTTAGGTTTGTAAGAAATTGTCAATATATCTTCCAAAGTGGCTGTCATTTTGCATCCCCAGTAGTAATGGATGAGAGTTCTTACTGTTAAGTAACTTTTTAACTTGCCCAAAGTCACACAGCTAAATGGTGGTTGATGCAATATTTGAATCTAGTAGTAGATCAGCAAGCTTCAGAGTTCAAGATCCTTTAAAGGAAAAATAAAAAGAAAATAATAAAACAAAATAAAACAAAAAATAAAATAAAATAAAATAAATAAAATAAAGTGATTTATGTCTTTAGCTCTCCACCTCCAGTACACATACATTTATGTAAAATTGACACACTCAGCACTTCCTGGCTATTTTGAAGACACTTTGCTTAGTTTAAATAGCCTGGGGCACTTTTAAATTGTGTACCAGGAAAAGGATAAGAGAATATTGTCTACAAAAATGCCACTAAACTAATCCCTGAAATTTCAAATGTATTTGCAAATACCTAGGAAAGAAGATTACAGCTCCAAAATTTCCACTGATTGCATAAAATGAGGCTTTTCTTAAGATGATTTTTTCAGTAATCAAGAAGAACATAAAGTAACTTAAAGAAAGAACTTCAAATACCTAAGAGTGATTCATGGCTTTTATTCAACAATAGATTGGAAGGAATGAGATTGAGTGGAAACATTCAAACTGTCTTTCTTTGGTCTGCAAAGCAAAAACTATGTGTTTTGTAAAAATGTTAAAGTATTTTTAACAAATATACCATACATAAGTATTTTATAAAGACTTTTTACTCACCCTAATTTTTGCATTTTATACTTATATTTTTGACTTGTCAGGAATATATTACATGAAAATTGAGCAAGGTCTCCATCTTCTCCCCTTTTTTCTTCTCTTTCCCAACACAGGTACATAGATAGACTCTGCAAGAGGAAAATTAAACAAAAAACATATTCCTGTTACAATATTTGAGGAAACAAATAGTAAATTTTGAATGTAACCCTGTTGGCTCTACCCTCTTTCATTAATCATTCTGCACTAAGTTTGCATGACTCTTTGTCAACTGGCTTAGTACAATATGATTGTCTAATGGCTGTTTCTGGCTTATGCTACTTGCATTTTATGCTGGCTTCTCACTCTTTGCAAGAAATGGGAGGACAGTGTTTCATTCCTAAGATGTCCGTGTCAACCTACGTTCTTACTTTGGATCACTTTTGGGTTACACATTTTGCCCCAATATTTGTATTGGATTTTTCAGTTTTTAGTCAATCAGTTGTATTAAAATAAGGGGCATTATAATAAGGCAAAGAGATTTTGGTAGAACTTTACTTGCTTTCCAGTTCCTGCCTCCTTTAGTGATATTGAGGCACATGTATGGCGAACAGAGGTAACTGGTTAAATCTCACCTTGACCAATAATAACCCATCAAGAACACTTTTCTCAGAACTTTCTAATGATGCATACCTAAAGTCTCCTTTTAAAGGTGTCAAACAACATAATTGCTTACAATTTGTCTTTCAAAAATGTACCACATAGATTTAAATAGGCAAGGAATACTTTATTCAAAACTTCTGCAGTCGCAGAGAGAGAGTGAACCTAACTCCATGGAAACAAAATCAAATTTCTCCTCTCCAAGAAGGGTTAATAATATGCAATTCACAGAGCTCTTTTAAGTATTAAATAACAACAACAAAATATATGTCATGTAACCAACACAATGCTTAAAATCTGAAAGCCTTGGGCGCCTGGGTGGCTCAGAGGGTTATGCCTCTGCCTTCGGCTCAGGTCATGATCTCAGGGCCCTGGGATCCAGTCCCACATCGGGCTCAGCGGGGAGCCTGCTTCCCCCTTTTTCTCTTCCTGCCTCTCTGCCTATTTCTGATCTCTCTCTCTGTTAGATAAATAAATAAAATCTTAAAAAAAACCCAAACCCCAAAAAAACCCTGAAAGCCTTAAAATGATTTAGTTGTTTTCTCCAAGTCCATTTTATGAACATACCTTTTCAATCCTTCTTGGTTGATTTTTCTTCATTCAGGTGATAAAGGAACATTCAAAGTTTCTTTGAGGATATTATTTCAGAATTCCGTTTCCTTTTTTTTTTTTTAAAGATTGTATTTATTTATTTGACAGAGAGAGAGATCACAAGTAGGCAGAGAAGAAGGCAGAGAGGAGGAAGCAGGCTCCCTGCTGAGCAGAGCTGGATGAGGCCTTGATCCCAGGGATCATGACCAGAGCCTAAGGCAGAGGCTTTAACCCACTGATCAACCCAGGCAACTGAATTCCATTTCTTTTTAATAAGAATAACTTGACTTGCTCTGTGAAAGGCTAAAAGCAAAACAAAATGAAACAAAACAAACCTCTCTGATTGAAGACCTCAGTCAAAAGATCCACATTGACTTTGAAGTGTTGTGGAAACATTGAATTGGAAATCTTGAACTACACCTTTGCTATTTACCACAGAATCTATGCAGAAAGAGATGGAAGAGTGTGTTAAGTGCTGTGACTATCACACCTTAGTTTCTGTAGGCTAAACCCACAAGAATAAGAATGCTCTTCTGGCAACAGCCCCACCCCCACACACAAACATATTTCAAAAATTGTTTTGAAATTCAAAAAGGAGGGAAACGCTAAGTTGATTATATGAATTTGAAATGTGCTTTAAGTATATATTTTAAACAATGGGAAACATAATAGTAATTGAGGTTAAGTACACATTTGAACAAAAACTCCAATATGTATTTGAAAACAAAGAAAATTAGTACACACAGGAAGTTTAATCTGACAAGGGAATCAGATAAAATAAAAGCATAGGAAGCTATACTTTCTCAGATTCTAAAGAAATATAACTATTTTACTAATTCTAAAATTGATACTGAAATTTAAAGCCATCATAACAATATCAACATTTTAGCAGATTATTCAGATAATTTAATAAATATTTTAATATGAAAAATCTGCACAAAAAAGTATATGCAATAGTTTATAACATTAAATGTAGATGAATGTCTCAAGTGCCACCAAAATAATTTTATTGAAAAATTATACTTATTATTTACATGGAAGTTTCTATATATCAAGTACTATTATAAACTATTTAAAGATTAATTTATTTAGTCCTCATAGCAACCTAGGATTCAATTTCATATTACTCCTATATGGGGAAACCAAGATACATCAAAGGAAAGCAACTTGCCCAATATCTCCCAGCAAGAATGTGATATAGTCAACATTTGAACACAGACTAGGCCCAGAATCCAAGCTATTACTTACTTCACTAAATGTCATAGAAGAGAAGAAAACTAGAATCAAAATCCCAAATCAAATCTCCCAAAGTGAGAGGAAAAAAAATCAGTTGATAAAATTTTCCTCTAATTTTGATATACAGGGAATATTTTTTATTAAGAAGTCAGTAACAATAACCAAAATTTAGGAGCAATTATAAAGTACCAGTTTCTCTACCAGATATTTTAACTACATGATTTAATCTCCATCTTACTGTCTATGAAGGCGCTGCCATTCTCCTGTTCCAAAGGAGTAAAGTGATGCTCAACAACAGGATCAATGAAACTATATACCTCCAGCCTCCTGACTGAAAGCTGGGAGAAAAGCAGGGAGGGACAATGGACCCCACCCTAAGAGGAAACCACACTTGAGAGGATTTTACACCACTCTGGAAGGAGTCCACCATCCTTTCCCTTGTGAGAAAACCTTGACTGAATGACAGGCTCATAGAAGGTTAATCAGATTAAAACAGCCCCCCAACAAGCCCATAAAACCCTCTGGACTTAGAAACTCCAGAGTCAACCCTCATGGGTCCCCTCCTTTGAGAATGTTCTACTGCTTACTAAACTTTGCTTTGCTGCCCAGCACTCTTCATCTGGTCTACTTCTGCCTTCTTTGAAGCCGTGTGACCAAGAACCTCAGGCACTAAAGGAAAAGAAATCCCGTAACAAATAAATAGTAATTTGTTCATAACCTATGTGTAAATGGTAGGGTCATGACTTTAATCCAGGTTGTCCCTGCTCCACTGGGTGCTGCTTCTATATCATATTGTTCTCTTCCCTTCAGCATTTCCTTTAATACCAGACTCTACCTTCTGGTGGCCTTCATTCTGCTTGGAATGCGTCTGGAGAGATATCTACCTTTCTTGCTCACCTTTCGGGTATTCTAGCCTCTGCTACTGGCTCATCCTAACCACTTTCAGCCAATCAGACACACTGTCATTCCCAGTACTCATGCCTTTAAAGAAAAACGAAAAGGAAATGCTAAAGGAACTCTATTGTTAACATAATGCTGTAATGAATAGATTCCATCCTGTTAGAAGATAAAAGAAGATCAGAGAATTCTCAGAGCAAGATGAGAACCCTAACTATTTCATTGGTTATTTTTCTGTATGCTTCCATCGGGACCGACCAAGTTTTCTGGAGAAAATCGGTCAGTATTTCTCTCACCAACACCAAGGCCTTCAAAGTTACTGAAGATGGCTTTTAGGAAAACTGATGTCATCTGTATCATTTCTATCACTCAAAAAATCCATTCAGAAGGGCCCAGGTGTGACTGAGGCATAGGACATATCACCGCTTTAAAAGGGCAATGGGTCTTCTGGGAAACAGATTTGAGGGATCATCAAAATGTCATATCTCTAGTTAGTAAATCATCAACTGCAAAGTATGTCCTTGAATCCACTTTAGATTCTTTTAAAGATGTTTTTTCTACATAAAATGCATATTCAAACATTTATATTCAAGTACAAATTTAATGAACACAGGCAATGTTGATATATGACTTTGATAACCAGACTGATATGCATATTGGAAAAGGATCACTGTGTGTTGTGTTTCCCTAAAAACTGTGCATTTAGAATATTCATCAGTGATGGCATTGAAAAATTATTCCACTTCTCTCTTGAAACTATATACCTCCAGCCTCCTGACTGAAAGCAATGAGAGTTTCCAAAAGGTTTGTATTGTTCCTTCTCTATACCCTTGTCAGTTTAATAGTGCTTGACATGGTTTCAGCAAATAAAATTCACGCCTTGCACTTATATAATGAGATACTGGGTCTAAAGCTCAGTTTGGATGCTGAGCAATGTTTACCAATATTCTACGACCATTCATGATGGAATAGTTCGTTGAACTCCTGTTAATAGCATTGTGTCTGGGCCATTTCTAATTCCAATAGGGTGCAACATGTCTGGAGGATATACCCATTTCTAATCAAACAACTTTACACAACCATATATGAGGTCATAGCAATAACCTGAAAGCTAGTATTAAGAAATGTGTTATGTTTCCTTGATAAATGCAAAACCACCATAACAATATTTTAGAATTTGTACATAACATAATTATATGCTTTATAATCAGTTGTACTCTGTATTCAGATGTAAAGTTAAAAATCATCTGAGATTTAAGATTCTAAAACTTGGGACGCCTGGGTGGCTCAGTCAGTTAAGCATCTGTCTTTGGCTTAGGTCATGATCCCAGGGTTCTGGGATCAAATCCTACATCGGGCTCCTTGCTCAGTGTGGAGTCTGCTTCTCCCTCTGCCTGCTGCTCCCCTTGCTGTGCTCCCTCTCTCTCTCTCTCTCTCTCTCTCTCTCTTTGATAAATAATAATGTCTTAAAAAAATTTACTCTCAGTAGACTGTAACCTTCTGGAAAGCCTGCTCTACTTTATGTCAATCAGCCAAGCACAGAACCTTTTTTTTAAACCCCATCCAAATAAAATGTTTCTTTAGTTCTCTAAATAAAATGGTCTGGGTTCTGAATACTAACAGACTTTCACTTACCTGCAATTGTTCCAATAGCTTTGGCCTTTATTGATTTTTTATTTCTAAGCAGTGTTTTTTGCCTTATGTGTGGTCTCCTCAGTGTTGCCTCATCGTCTTCAAATTACCCTCCCCATCTCTATGCCCAGAGAAAAGTGGACCATCCTTTCTTTTCAACCCACACTTGAGCAAGGCTAGCTACGGTTTTAAATAATTTCAGAGGTCGTGCTTCTGTTTAATATCTCATTAGGAAAATGAAAAAAACAAAAGATGTGGAGTTTACTGTTAAAATAAAAGTTTGCCATACAATTTTCTAGATCACAGTACTTGAACTGCCAATTCAAGGAATCAGATAAAGAAATTTTACCTAATTGGTTTAGAACTGTCAGCCTCAGGAACCAAAACCTCTTAATTCATTCTAAACCATGATACCACAGGCATTTTAAAATGGAATAAAATGATATTACATGAGTGCTTTGTTCAAAAATAACCAAGAATTTCAAGACCATGATAACAGAACATGAAACCATGAACAAGGCCCTGTTGTGTGTAGGATTCCATGTAATTGCATGGGCTGCAAACTCATCAAGCCCACCCATCCTGAGCAGAGAAGAATATCCGTGTATTGGTATTTTAAATTGCAATTATTAGAAACTGCTTAAAATAGTCTTTTTTATACTTTGATGGACTATAAAAGAGATGGTCTTTGGTAAACAAATAAAATCATCCATTTAAGCACACTTCTTTACTGAGAGCTCATTCTGAAGCTCATGCAGAAAGACATGAACCACATCATGCATCTCGGAATGCCAACACAGCATGGTGTTGACAATAAACTTGAAGGAGAATGAGGTCATTTATCAGCCAGCTTTGGCAAAGTGTCTCTTTAAAATTCTTGGTTCCTTCACTGCAATAAATATCCATGTTTCCTATCCGTAGAACTATAAAAGAGAGTTGTAGCACACTGGGGGTGATTTCTTTGTTAAAAGTAAGGTAAACAGTGAGTGGATAACCCTATCAGGAATAAAATCCTAACTATGAAAATAAGTAGGATGGCCACTGCTTATCCTACAAGGATTACCACATGTTTTGGAAGCAATTGTGTCAATAGGAACTTTAATTAAACTAAAGTCATTTCTATTCCAATAGATGTCCAGCTGGGGAGATCATCACCACAGGAAGATTCTGAATATGTTTAATATCCAGAAAGAATGTAAGAAGGTTTTCCCCTGTTTATGCATAGGTGGGTTTTATACATTTATTTTTATTGTTCTTATAACTAACACAGCAGTAAAATAAATATATAAACATGTATTTATGTGAAATAAATAGAAAATACAATGTACATAAGTACAATAGTCTTTTTCTTAACTGTTATTTTTATTTTTTATTTTTTTAAAAGACTTTATTCATTTATTTGACTAGCTAGAGAGGGAACACAAGCAGAGGGAATGAGAGAGGGGGAAGCAGATTTCCTACCAAGCAGGGAGCCTGATGTGGGGCTCTATCCCTGGACTCTGGGATTATGACCTGAGCCTAAGGCAATTGCTTAACCAACTGAGCCATCCAGGTGCTCCTTAAGTGTTATTTTTAAACTAAACCACAGAATAGCTGTATGGGTAATACAAAATATAGCTATAACTAACCTGAATTTAGATTATGAAAGTTTTGGACTCCCAGGTCAGTTTCTTAGAGCAGTAAATTAATATTGTGAAGCAGTACATTCAATTAAATCAACAATTTTGAGCCTTTATTATGTTCAAGGCATTTTGCTATTTCCAAGGACAAACAAAACTGCTAAAGTTATGGTCTCTGACCTCAATGAGCTAACAATTTATTAGGTGTAAAGGGAATATTACTGACTATATGGGATTTATAGTCATGTATATAACCAGTTGTAATGCATGTTAATATTGATACATGTAATCACATTATAGATAAAGTGTTATAGGAGAGGAAGTGATGATGTATTAATTATGAATAAGAGAACCAAGATAAGTTTTACAGTGTTGGTAACCTATGAGTTGGGTATTGAGAGAAAAGAATTTATACATAGAATGAGAAAAGCCAATCTATACCAGAAAAGTCATTGAGCAAAGACACAGACATGGAAGCATTTGACATATGCAGAAATTAGACATGCAATTTCAAGGGATCTAGGCAGTTCTGCTTCAGGCATAGATGGGTTATTGCAAAATTCCTCCGCTAATACTCTTTTCTTAATTTCTCATAGTCATCATATGATTCATTCTGTATGGAAATTCATGAAGAAATCTATGGTGAGAAAAAAGAGGTAATCAGTTCATAAAATGAATGACTTTGGGATAAGCATGTGAATTTCTAATTCAATTCATATTGTTTAAAGCTGAACCTCTCTTTATCAGATGCCCAAGGGATAAAGGTCATTTAACATGGAGTAGTTAGCTACAATGACTTTTTAAATTATTCATTAATCAAGCCATTTAAGATGTTTTAAAATATGTTCCTTGGCAGTTATATGGTTTCATAAATGCTTTCACTCTTGTAAAATCTTATTGTTTCCATCTATTCATTCTCCAGTGCCATTTTAAAACAGTGTAATGAAACCTCAGGAAGAATGACTTAAGAATTGGTTCCAGAAGTTCAAACACATCGCTTCTGGATAGACAGATCTTTAATTTGTTTATAGTTATCCTAACATGTTCTAGAAGAATTTCTGAATAAGGGCTTCAAGATCTAAGATCTTTGAAGCACCTCATGAAACTTATGGACACCAGTTAACCTCTACTTATACAAGTATGGATTTTAGACTCAAATTTCACACATTTTTAGTAATATCTTCATGATTCAGATTGTTTGTACATTCGGGGTTCAAATTAATTTTAAAAACTCTTTGTTGTAAGTTAATCTTTTTTAATAAAACAAATTATTCCTATTTAAAAGAAAAGGAGATGATATGGAGACTTATATCAATATGGATTCAATCAATGTAAGAAGAGAAGAGGAATTTAGGATTTTAGGTTAAGTAACTCGTAAGGATATCAATAATAGTTATAAGGAAATTTGAAAAGGGAGTGCACTGGAAATAGGTAGAATAAAGCCCCAATGGAACACATCAAATTTAAGTTTCTTGGGGACATCAAACTGGAAATATGGCCTAGGGGATGCATTTGAAAAGGATGTCTTATGAATACTTAAAATATGAGTCCATAATATGAATAAATGTGAGAATGAATAATTACAGATTTAGATTATAGGAAAGACTTTATAAACTTCAGTAAGTAGATCACAATTAGGATAATGAGATTAGATCGTCAGGCAGATCATGGAAAGAGAGATGAGAAAAGTAACAAAATTAAGCCTGAAAAACATCAGTGAATTCTGGTGTGTGAGAGGAATAAGAGTCAGCAGTTTATACTGAGAAGAAGTGGTCAGGAAAAAAAAAAAAAAAAAAAAAAAAAAGAGAATCAAAGCAAACAATGGTTCAGAAAACAAGAGGGATCAAATAAAATGATAATGGAAAGACCATTGAGTTTTTTTTTTATTAGACATTTGAGTGACCTCAGCCTTAGAATATTAGAAATAAAAAACATTTTCTGCTGAGGTATATTTATCCATATTTATGTTGTGAAGTGAGCGAGGAAGGATATGCAATGTCATATTGTTACACTGAAGTTCCATTTAGATTTGATCTACTCATCTTTTGCCTTATTTTATCTATGGTTTCCCAAGCCACCCTAACCCACTATTCCAGCTGCCTGGGGTCCAGGTTCTGTTCCAAATCTGAGAGCTGATTTTACCTTGAAATGAGCAAAGACTTGGAGAAGTGCTTAACTTTGAGTTAATGACAATAGGAACATTAACTTTTAGTTCATGGCTATGGGAACTTTATTTTAAGCCACAGATCCACTAACAAACCATAAATACCATTGTTATTCATGTTTCCATAACTTATTAAAGCCCAGGAAGACCAAGAAGATTGTACAATTAATGGTTATGGCCCTTGAATATATCCTGGCAGCTGTCATGAGAAATTGGCAGAAAAGTTTTGACTAAACATCTGAGTGTATAAATTCAAACAGAAAAATCCAATTAAAGAAGCTGTTGGAAAATGTTCTGACAGGAAGAAATTACACAGCATGTGTTCGAGTTTTCAGTTCACCATTTAGGAGTTATGTAGATCATATTTTGTCCCTAAGCTTAAATTCCCTTATATGTGATACAATGATAATAGTATTTTCCTCACCTACCTCACACAGTTGTTGAAAACAAATGTGTGATATTATTTCCATATACTGGGAACTTCTCTGGTATATGAACAGTCTGTTAGATTTATATCTGTGCATCATGAATTACATAAAAGCATGATACGTTTTTTTAAATGTGAGGTAAGTTGTTTTCAATATCATAATATCGCAAGATTTTCATTTTTGGATCAAAAAATTTGCTGAGACAATTCCGGTTAAAAGTTTCTCTTGCAGAACAAAATAATGGACTATAAAGCTCCAAGCCCCTTTTTCCTCATAGAAACATCAAAAAACAACCAGAAACTAGCTTTACAAATCTTATAGGGCCTCGGAAAAATAATGAGAGAACCACAGCAATCAAGCAAATGCTTAATTAAGAATGAGTGACCTTCAAACCAGCAGGGAATTTTGTGGTTTTTGACTAACTCTTGCCCCCAGAGATATTTGAAAACTATTGTTTATAGAGCATTATTTACAGTAGCTAAAAAGGGGAAGCAACCCTAATCTCCATCTCCAGATGGATGGAAAACTAATGTGATACATATACATACAATAGAATATTTAGCCTTAAGAAGGAATGAAATTCTAACATATGCTACAACATGAATAAACCTTTTATTTTTACATTTTATATTTCATATTACCTTGGGTTGCTCAAAAAAAAAAAAGAAAAGAAATACTATTCTGTGTTCTCTCTCTGTCAAGTAAATAAATAGAATCTTAAAAAAAAAGAATAGTATTTCTTTTTTTTTAAGATTCTATTTATTTACTTGACAGAGAGAGAGAGAGAGAGAGAGAGAGAGAGAGAGATATCACAAGTAGGCAGAAAGGCAGGCAGAGAGAGGGGAGAAAGCTGACTCCCTACTGAGCAGAAAGCCCAATGCAGGCCTGGATCCCAGGACTCTGAGATCATGACCGGAGTCAAAGGTAGAGGCTTTAATTCACTGAGCCACTCAGGCGCCCAAGAAATACTATTCTATTTACACATATGGCACGTTTTAACTTTTTGCTTATTTCCAAATCTTGAATATGTTTTTTAACAATGGAAATTCAATTCTTAATATAACTGCAAATGCTAATTATATTAAACCAAAGCAAATGTTAATTGAAAAACAGTTCAAATATTTTCCTGTTATTTTTAAAAAGTATAACTATGTCCAAATAGGAAACATGGGCCTCAAATGATTAAATAAAACCCAAAAAAGTATATAAGTAATAACCTACAGAATTATTAGTGTTTTTACATTTCATATTACCTTGGGTTGCTCAAAATTTATTTAAACAAACTTTAATGATTACAACATTTATTTCAACAACTTTGTTTTAAAAAAATTGCTTAGAGCTGGAAATAATGTGTAAAATGCTATGAAAACATTGCCATAAAATGACATAAGTGACTAAAATACATTTTAAATTTTTAAATGATAAATTTGAATATATGAGACAAATGGCTTAAAAAGCTGGTGGAAAATTAAAGTACACAAATGCCATCTGTCCATTAAAATTTACCATTCCATGAAAGGGAACATATATAAGTATTCTGTTTTGACCAGTTCATTATTTTGATCAATTTGTTTTCAACCAAAATCCTTTCTACAAATTTAGTTTCCATCAGTTCTCCTAGAGCCGGTGGATGCATGAGAGACTAGATATTTTAGCAGCTAGTGGTGGTAAGATGGTTGGAGTTGAACTATTTCATAATGCAGTTTTCCTTCTAAATGAAATAGTCTCTAAAACCTAAACTATCAGCTGTGAGGACTAGGAGTGAGGAAAATGGCATTAAGGACACAAAAAAGATTTCAACTCACATTCATAGGAGTTAGGGCAAAAGAACAGAAGGGAGAGAAAATAGCAGGATTTATCCAACTGGGGTTTAAAATTACATACTTAACAACAGCAGCAGCACACTTATGTAATTTGCTGAACATTTTTCCGATTCTTATAACCTGAACCCATGACTCAAAGGACACAGGTTTTGACATTCTTCCTCTTCTCTTCCCACTGCAGATGTACCTGAGGCTGTGATTCTAAGTATAAACATGTAGCTATTCTGTGCCATGTCAAAAAAACTTTGTGGCTTTTCTGCTATTGAATTCCAGATTTTATTTCAAGTCCAAGTTGGCTCTCTTCCCTGCCTTCCCTGCTTCTTTTCTCTCCTGTTACTTCTTTCTGTTCTGCTCCTCCTCCTCTCCCTTCTTTTTTTCTGTCTTTCTGTTTCTCACTGTGCCTGTACAGCGCGGGTGTGTGTGTGTGTGTGTGTGCGCGCGCGCGCGCGCATGCACACACGTACGTGCGCGCGCGTGCGCGCGCACACACACACACACACACACACACACACACATTCTCCTGTACCTGACTCTTCCCACACCCCCTACCCAACCCCAGGACAACTAAAGATAGGAGCCCAAACTATTCATCTCTATATTTTGACTAGAAATAAAGGGTTTTATTTTGAATTGCTATTGCTAAATAGATTCAGCAGGATAAGATACAAACTTGTGGAAGTTATAGAGTCCAGAATTCTCAGAAGTTACAGGGTTATGGAAGGGCTCAAGCATAGACTGATGTAGACTTCATTCTGAGATGTAACTATTCTGGTTAATCTACTGTATTCTGTGCCTTTCCCTTAAGAGTGGGGTTTACTATATATATATTTTTTTTCTTTTGCTATTGTCACCACTCTCTACTTATACAGTTGAAATGTTTTCCCCATCGTACAAACCTCTTTTATTCATTTGCCATTCATGATGGAACAAGAGCTGCCTGTTTTTTAATGGTGCTTTGTATTGCTAAGGGTCTTTAGGTTTGCAATCCATGAGACCTAGGGTTCCTTCTACCATTTCTTTAAAAATTCTATTCGTTATGAGTACCTGAGGACTTGAGGATGTTTACTTCTGCATCTTTGAATTTTCCCATAGCATTCATGTCTTTATTTGCCCAACTCTTCATCAGGATGCAACTTAAGCCAAGTAATGCATGTCGTCAGTTAATGCTTGGTGTTTGAAATGCATTTCTTTATTTTCTATTAATTCTATCCACAGTTTTTGTATTATGTTATGGCTGCTGTCCTGTTGACTTATCCAGTCACTTCCAGTCCTTCTTAAGGCTTGAAAGGGCAGATGGTTAAAATTTGCCTTTTTAATTCCAGTTCAGTTTTTGAGAATGTTTGACTCCATTTAGTGTTATTCCTAAAAGAATTTTACTTTTTTTGTAAGTATGTTTATCTCAAAATTACTTTTTTATTTAAATTTAGGGACAGTATTTTGAGGTAAAAGTGATATCATGAACTAATATTTTGATTTTGTGCATTGAAATCTCTGTAGTGGGAGATTCTAGAATGACATCACAATTAGTTGTTTGCAGATTTGGGGGAATAAGAAAACATGAAGGTAATCAAGCCATAATTATTAAATCAAGAAAACCTCTCAGCCTTGGACACAGCTAGACGACTCTCAGGTAAAGTTTTCCACAACATGTAAATGACTAGATTACTGGGTTTCCTTTCACTGCAGTTCTAGACATTGTTGAGTGGTCTTTCAAGGGTTATTGGATTTTTTTCTGTGTTTTCACCTTTGATCACCCTTTTATTGAATAGATAATTTTATGACTGTAAAGGAAGTTAACTTGTAGAAAAGAATGGAAATAATTATTATCCATTGCAAAGTGTACATTTTTTTTTGTGTGTGGAAATACAATTGACTTCTGGTCTATAGAAAATATGACCCCAATGATCACATTTACATGTTATTTCCCTATACAATATGAACCAATTTTATAACTTTTAGTAAATTTGTTTTGGAACATATAGATATGGCTCTTCAAATTTTTCTTTGAACTAATTTTCACATCCTCCTACTTTCCACATGAATTAATGAGTTAAAACATTTAACATATGCTAATTTCGTATTTGTATGAAATCCATTCTTTACCTTCTTAAAATTATAGTTTAATAGCACTACTAAGTCACAAATGAGTCACAGATCATAGTTTTCTTGACCCTTCCCTCAGAGGCCTTGATCCACAAAAACATGTTCAGAAGGTGAGCATTTCTCAAAGGAAAGAAATCTATAGATTTCATTTATTTATTTGACAGAGAGAGGGAGAGAAGAAGAGAGAGAGTACAAGCAGGGGAAGCAACAGGCAGAGGGAGCAACAGGCAGAGGGAGAGAGAAAAGTAAGCTCCCCATTGAGTAGAGAGTCTGATTTGGGGCTCAATCCCAGGACTCTGGGATTATGACCTGACTCAAAGGCAGCCCCTTAACCTACTGAGTCACCCAGGTGCCCCAAAGGAAAGAATTCTAGAGCACGACTTCAAATGAACTGTGATGTCTCTGCATGAAGTTATTAAAATAGGAACAGCAGTAGAACTACTTCTGTCTCAGAAGCAGGATTGTTCACTGATCAGGAAAGGGCCTTTGATCAACTAAGAGTCTAGTGTCTATGTCATTTATTAACATCAAGTAGTATCTTATGAGTCTCAGTTGGTTATAATCAGGTATAATAAAGTATAAAATAGAGTTTTGTTATCTCTTAGACAAGTTCTATTCTTTTTTTTTATAAAGTTGTTTTTTTTTTAAAGATTTTATTTATTTATTTGACAGAGAGAAACACAGCTAGAGAGGGAACACAAGCAGAGGAACTGAGAGAGGGAGAAGCAGGCTTCCCACCGAGCAGGAAGTCCAATGTGGGGCTCGATCCAGGGTCTCCAGGATCATGACCTGAGCCGAAAGCAGTTGCTTAACCAACTGAGCCACCCAGGCGCCCTGACAAATTCTATTCTTAATGAAACATTAAGACATCTTTAGGGAAAATATCCATCTGAAGTCAAAATTCACATTGGAAATAAAATTTTTTAAATTTTTCATATAATTTTTTAAATTTTTTACAGATTTTATTTATTTATTTGACATAGAGAGAGAGATCAAAAGTAGGCAGAGAGGCAGGGAGAGAGACAGGAGGAAGCAGGCTCCCTGCTGAGCAGAGAGCCTGATGCGGGCCTGCATCCCAGGACCCTGAGATCATGACCTGAACTGAAAGCAGAGGCTTTAACCCACTGAGCCACCCAGGTGCCCTAATTTTTTTAAGTTTTAAAAAATATGCTATCCTTAGATTTCAATTATAATGTATTTGTCCATAAATCCTGTTTTGTACCTTTATCCTTTATTTATCAGAATTAAATGTCTTAATATATTTTTTTCTTTTGTTTATAGTTGCTATTCCTTATTATATCTGGACATATCTTTGAATTTCAAAAACTACAATTGTCATTTTTCAGTACTTGATATCTTGAGTGATTCATTTTCCATATAATTCATTTCCTGTGAAGATCAAATCTCTTCTAAACTAATATCATTTTTAACAGACTCCTAGAATATATTCATCTCTTTGAAATAGTATTTATGAAACAATATCAGGATAGCTACCTTATTAAAGCTCTTTATATTTTGAAGGAATCCAAAAATATTCTCCAACTTTTACCAAAAAGGAATACTAGTCAGCCTTTTCATTTATTAACAACTTTGAGGAAAATAGAAACATGAGAGTCAATATGCAATATTCACATTTTAATATCAAATTGGCTTTAAAACATTGTACATAGATAAAGTCCTAGAAATCTGTACAGCATATGCCAGTAGTTAATAAATTATATTCTCTACCTACATATTTGCTAAGAAGTTAGATTTACATGTTTCAAATCACAAAAAAAAATAAAATAAAGAGCAGAAGGAGCTTTTACAGGTGATAGATGTGTGTATAGCACTGATTATAATGATGGTTTCATAGATATATACTTATCCCCAAACTCATCAGGTTGTATACATTAAATATATACACTTTTTGGTTTTCAATCATAACTCAGCAAAGTGGTTTTAAAAAAAGCATTGTAAAAAAAAAAAAGCATTGTAAGGCACCTGGGTGGCTCAGTGGGTTAAAGCCTCTGCCTTCAGCTCAGGTCATGATCTCAGGGTCCTGGGATCCAGCTCCACATCAGGCTCTCTGCTCAGCGGGGAGCCTGCTTCCTCCTCTCTCTGCCTGCCTCTCTGCCTACTTGTGATCTCTCTCTCTGTCAAATAAATAAAATCTTTAAAAAAAGAAAAAAGCATTGTACATAGAAATGAATGCCTAAGAATTAGTATAGTTAGGCAAGCAGGGAAATATACAGTTTTAAATGTTCACCTGTTTGATGAAAGCCAACTTAATAATAAATACAAATCATGGACTGAAAAATTTTCTATTTGTTTCCATGGAAATTTTAGTTATGTAAAAATTTGGCATTTCGACCATATCAACAAAAATATTAAACAACCAAATTGAAAATTAAGAACAGAAAAACATGGGCATTCAAATACATGTAGATTGCTTAAATACTAAAGAAAATATTTTCAACCATCCAATATTAATAGATGGTTAAAAACATACCCACCATTCATTCATCTAGTCAACAAAATGTCATTATTAAGCCAATAAATGAGCCGTAGTAAGATGAGACTCATAATTTTCCATGTTAATTTTTAACCAAAAAATAATTATCATTTATGACACCTGAACATTCCCAAGTTTATATACTATCCCATTAAATGCCATTTCAAAATAATTCTATAGAATTTTAAATTTTCTAATGATATTATTAGTATTAATATTATATTATTAGTAATGACAATGCATTTTATAGCAGGATAGAATTTAAATCTAAAGAAGTTTTAAAATATGATTTTATAGACCATGAAATGTGAGCCTAGTAACTAGTTTCTTTGTTGGCATGCAAACACTGCAGATATAAATTAAGTTTGTAACATACGGTAAAATTATCAGATGGATTTGAACTGGGTAGTAATAAGTTTGTATTTTGAGCCTCTAGGAACCACAGAATTTTAGGTTTTTCTGCCAGTTCTACTTACCTTTCTGGACATATTGATGCTTTTGTGTCTTTCTTGAGCTAGAGATTATTTTATTTGTTTATTTACTTATTTATAAATATTTTATTTATTTATTCAACAGAGAGAGACAACGAGAGAGGGAACACTTATAGAGGAGAGTATTGGTATCATTTCTCAACTATTTCATCAATAGTTTGGAGTTTTCACTAAACATAACTATTTTTTAGTTTTATTTTCTTATCTTGGCTGGTCTAACAAGGTTTTAACCTTCACATCCAGTTCTATGGTTCTTTTAATTTTTCATACTTCTACAGTTTTCTGCTATGTTAACATATCAAGGACTTCATCTGTAGTTCTGAAATTCATGAAGCTCTGAAAACTAAATAATTTTAATAACTCATTTGGAAGCAAAACCTCACCTGACTGAAATGAACTTTATAGGTTTTATTTATTGTGACGATTTATTTGTTTGCTTCAGAATAATGTATTGTGACATATTGTCCTGGAACCTACTGATGAGTGTGACAAAATATACCATATAGTACATCCTAATAACTTTATAAGGTCTCCAAATTCAATATTCCTTATACATTTAGTCTTAACAGTTTGGATGAAAGTTTATGGAACTTTACTGTTTATTCCCTTTTTATCTCCATAATTATGTAACCTAAAATTCCTTATCTGTCTTCCCTCATAAGTCTATTTTTACTGATTACACTTTCTGTGTCCCCAATGGCTTCATCTCCTGCATCAGTTCTTCTGGTGTCTGCGTCCCTCCCGGTGTTTGTGGTCACTGCTGCTACATAGCCTACACAGAAATCATTTAAAACAGCAATCATTTAACATCATGCATATATATGCAGGTTGGCCATGCGCTCAGTGGACCTTCACTGGTCTCTGTTTCTCACTGGAGCTTTGCGAGCAGGCTGACGACGGATTGTGCCTTCAGTGAATGGAGCAACTCGGTTTCCAGGTCCTTCCAGGTCCTCTTCCTCCTGGAACCAGCAGGTTAACTTCCCATGTTCTTTTCATGGTGAGGCAGAGCTTCAAAAGAGCAAAGAATTACAGAAAAGCTAGAAGGGTGGAGGAAGTGAGAAAAGAGAGGAGAAGAAAGTAGAAATTACGGGAGGAAATGACTGGATCTGACAATTTTTTTAATGCTCGATTTCTGCTATTTTGTTCCCTCTATCTATCATTATATCCCTTTGACTGTAGAGGAGATCATACTATTATAAGGAGACCTCTTGTTATGGGATTATAAGCACTGAAAATTAAACATAAATAAAAACTGAAGAATAAGCTGTCCTATTATAACCAATCCCTACCTCTGGAAATAAAGAAATGATGATATTTTTACTACCTAACTAAATATTTGCCAGTATGAACATTATGAACATTACTCCCAAATTTACACACTGGAAATATATTTTTCTTTAAAATACTTCCAAGTGTTAAAAAAGTATTGACTGCTTTCTGAGAGTTAACTGCATATTGCATACAAATTTGATTTAAGAATGCAGCTATTGGGGCGCCTGGGTGGCTCAGTTGGTTGGGCGACTGCCTTCGGCTCAGGTCATGATCCCAGAGACCCGGGATCGAGTCCCACATCGGGCTCCCTGCTCAGCAGGAAGCCTGCTTCTCCCTCTCTTACTCCCCCTGCTTGTGTTCCCTCTCTGGCTATGTTTCTCTCTGTCAAATAAATAAAATCTTAAAAAAAGAAAAAAAAGAATGCAGCTATTGAACATATGAGGAAAAAGACCCTTGGGGTGCCTGGGTGGCTCAGTTGGGTAAGCCTCCAACTCTTGACTTCAGCTCAGGTCAGGTCATGACCTCAGTGTTGTGAGATTGAGACCCCAGTTGGGCTCTGTGCTGGACGTGAAGCCTGCTTGGGAATTTTTTCTCTCCCTCTTTCTCTGCCCTCTGCCCTACTAGCACTTCCACATGCCTATCCTCTATATCTCTTAGAAAAAAAAAAAATATATATATATATATATAAATAATATATATAAATATTCCTTTTGTTTTAAATGAATTTAAATATTTTATTTCATAAATGCTACTTGCCAATTAGAAATTTTTCACAGGTCTATGAAATTCAATTCTTGTGTTAGAATTGCAAAGTAATAAACATTTTCGATTAGAATTATTCAGAAACTGTAGATAACAAAGTTATTTGACATGAAAAAATTGTCATAGTTTCAAGTGATAGAAGAGTTACTCTTTGATGTTTTAAAAAATAAATCTTAAATTTATTTCACTGGATTTCAAAACTTGTATTTCTATAAATACAATTCTTTAAACATCAATTTGGGGTAATTGTTAAAAATGCAGATATCTGCCCCATCTGTTTTCCAATCCTACTGAAGACAGGATTTATTTATTTTTTTAAGATTTTATTTATTTATTTGACAGAGAGAAAAACAGCTAGAGAAGGAACACAAGCAGAGGGGGTGAGAGAGGAAGAAGCCAGCTTCCTACCTAGCAAGGAGCCCAATGAGGGCGCTATTCTGGGACCCTGGGATCATGACCTGAGCCGAAGCCAGTTGCTTAATAACTGAGCCACTCAGGTGCCCCTGAAGACAGGAATTCTAATGGTGGGGACCAGAAATCTTTGTATTCATGGGAATTTTGGAAATTCTTAATTACATTAATGTTAGAGGATTCTAAAATCCCTATAATACAAAGTATTTTTGCTTAATGAGAGTTAGTTGCTAGCTGAAGTAAATGCATCACTGGTATTTCAAAATAAAACAAATGCTGATTGAATCAAGGAAAGGGTGCATAATGATTTATCTTTATGAAAATTACCTTTCTCAAAATATATTTATAATTGTAATAGGAATAAAATGAAAATTAAGTAATCAATTTTACCATCATTATACACAGCAGCTGTGTCTACAAAAGTTGTCAGTCATTCAGAAGAAGTTTTGTTTTAAGTGAGAGCAGCTAGTCCATTTTTGGCCAACATATAAAGATGTTAAGGGGTTCCAGGTGGCTCAGTCAGTTAAGCACGTGAGTTATGATTTTGAGGTCATGACCTCAGGATCCTGACGTTGAGCCCTGAGTTAGGCTCCATACTGGGCTTAGGGTCTGTTTAAAATTCTCTCCCTCTCTGTCTCTTTCTGTCCTTCCCCACCCACTGCGATCTCTTTCTCTCTTAAAAAAAAAAAAAAAAAAAAAAAAAAAAAGAGAGACATTAAGGATTATGTAAGGTAAAGAATATTCTTTCTATATGAATATTTTTATATATATAAATAATGTTTCTCTATAGCAAAAAAAGGGAAGGAACACTGGCTGATTTTCCAATAATTAAATTGGCACTTTTACTAGTTTTTTTTGTAATGTAAATTATAGTATAAATTCAGAGGCATCAGTTGTTTGAGTCTCTGATTTGGAATAGTAGGTAAGATTTAAAATGCAGTTAGGTAGTTGTGCAGATATTTTTCATTTAGGAAACATGGATTAGTCATTTCCACAAAATGACAAAATAATTAAGATTAAAATAATTAAGATTAAAAACAATCATAAAAATGGACTTAACATACAGTATAGCTTTGGGGGAAATTATAAATAATAGGTCGACTGTTAGGTTAATCAAAGTGAAACATGACCATCAATTCTCGTTTTCACCATCTTTTCAGAAGAAAATCACGAGTAATCCTTTTTCTTAATAATTTCCCTTCTTATTTTCTTTTCCACTTGAGACAGTAAAAGTTGTCAGAAAACCTGTGATAATTGTCAAATTTGATATTAAAATTTTATGAATTTTTTTAGGTTTGCAAATGTTATCGCACCATAGATATTACATGTGCATGTTTAAATCATTTTCTATTATAAACACCAACTAAAATATTTGATTTTTTAATACAGATTTTTATTTATTTACTTGACAGAATGAGAGAACAGGAGAGCACAAGCAGCAGGAGCAGCAGAGGGAGAGGGAGAAGCAGGTCCCTCGCCAAGGAGAGCAGGAAGCCTGATGTGGAGCTCAATCCCAGGACCCAGAGATCATGACTTTAGTTAAAGGCAGTTCTTTAACCAACTGAACCACTCAGGTGCCCCTAAAAGATTTATGAATAGTAAAAAAGAAGAATGCCCATGTCAATCATTGTGGAACAATGTATATAAAATTAAAGGGGCTATTTTCTTTCTTTCTTTCTTTCTTTCTTTCTTTCTTTCTTTCTTTCTTTCTTTCTTTCTCTCTCTCTCTCTCTCTCTCTCTCTCTCTCTCTTTCTTTCTTTCTTTCTTTAAGATTTCATTTATTTATTTGACAGAGAGAAACACAGCTAGAGAGGGAACACAAGTAGGGGGAGTGAGAGAGTGAGAAGCAGGCTTCCAGCGGATCATGGAGCCCGAATTGGACCTGGATCCCGGGACTCCGGAATCATGACCTGAGCTGAAGGCAGACACTCAATGACTGAGTAACCCCAAAGGGGTATTTTCTAGAATGAATTATTATAAACCAATGGATATGTGAGTGAGTATTTACTATTACCTTTCCTCAGTAACTTCCTTTTCCCTTAACTGAAGGCCAGAGTCTACAAAAATCTGGAACAGACATGATTTCCAGGGAAATGAGGAAGCAAAGGCACAAGACCTCAAGAAATGTGTTTAAGGTTCCAGCACATCTCTGATCCCTCAGAAAGCCCTCCATGACCTGGAAATTTGGTTTTACTTATATTGTGCTTATTCTGCAGAAGCTAAAATGAGAAATAGTAAAGACAATTTGGGGGCACCTGGGTGGCTTAGTTGTTTAAATATCTGCATTCAGCTCAGGTCATGATCTCAAAGTCCTGCTGGGATCAAGTCCCCCATTGAGTCCCACATCAGATTCCCTGCTCAACTGGGAGTCTGTTTTTCTCTTTCCCTCTGCTCTTCCCCCAGGCTCCTGCACTCTTTCTCTCTCTCAAATAAATAAAACCTTAAAAAATTGAGATATAACTAAAAAACTTTATTAACTTTTCAAATATCTCTTTTTTCCTGTAATTTAATTTTTGAAAAGACATTATTATTTACTGTAGTGTTTTCTTATGGCTTCTAGGATATAAAAAAATGAAGAATACACTGGAAGTTAGCATTTGAGAGTTGATAACATCTTCACAAACTCACAGTGATGGGAGGAGGAGATACCTATCGGCACCAACTGTGCTGATTTGTCCTCCATGAGAAACTACCCTGAGTAAGTATGAGATAGAATATGGAAATTTTCCCTTCTCTCAGTTATTTATTTAGGCCTCATGACATGAAATATCTATTGAGTGCCACATAGTCTAGCAACTTGAGATCATTCCCTGCCTTGGGGAGCTTATTTTCTAGTGGAAGGAAATAAGTAAATAAATAAGTAAATTGTTACATTTAATTGATAAGTGCTATTGAGAATGGGGAAAGTGGAGTAGAATGAGAAGGGATGAGCAGCAAGGTAGTGTCATTAGAGAGCAAGTTAGGATATTCAATGAATTCTGTAAGTGGACTAGTTTGAGAAAGTGTGATCTGAAAAAAGACATGAAGGAGGTAAAGGGATTAGCTAAGCACATATCTTTGGAAATAGTCTTCCAAGCAGAACAGGTATCTAGAATAAATGCCCTAAGGTATTCTCCTGTATTTATGATCATAAAGTAGTAAGAGATACGCTGAGAGACTTAATATCTTATAGCCATTGGATCATATGTATTTGTTGTTCTGATTGGAATGGGAATTGATCACCAGCTTTTGAGGTGAAAAATTATCTGAATTGTGTATTTGCAGAACTAATGGCAATTTTCAAAATGGAATAGACTATATAAAGGAAAGGTAGGGAAGGAATCAGGGAGACCATTTGTCACGCAATTGCAACAACACAGACAATGAATTGTGGTGCCTCTGACCAGGTGGGTTAAAGATGGAATGGAGTTAAGCACAGCTCACTTTTTGTCTTCTATGTATTGGAAGGAAAAATGAGAGATCAGAGACTAAAACAGCAATCACCTATATGCAACCCATATTTTGTAATCATAAATATTTTTATGAGCTGAAAAGCTATAGAAAAAAATAAAATATTGGTGAGCTCTCCAATAAGATTAAACTATCCAGAATTAAATGAAGTCTGTATTCTCCTCCACAATGATAGCCCTTAACTGCTGTTCCTAGAAGTCACCATTTTTTTATTTAAAAAAGTATCCAAAGGCATAAATAGGCTTGATTTCCTTGTTTTTAGATTTTATATAAGTGGTATCCTACTATAAAGTAGCACGTATAAGTATATATACCTTTTCTTTTAAATCAGTATTTTAATTTTTAAGAATAATCAGGTTTATAATGTGCTCTAGTTCCTTTGTTATGATTACACTGTTTTACTCTATTGTATGGATAAAATTTATCTATTTCTGTGATCATAGAATTTTAGGAAATGCCACTTGTATTCAGGAAAATTAAAATTAAAACCACAATAAGATTGTTGGTATCACATTTTGTGGAATGTTTAAAAATTAAAATGTTTTAAAATGTAGCAATAATTAAAGTCTACCAATACTAAACATTGAATAGGGGTGCCTGGGCAGCTCAGTGGGTTAAGGCTCTGCCTTAAGCCCCCGCATCGGGCTCCCTGCTTGGTGGGAAGCCTGCTTCTCTCTCTCTCACTCCCCCTGTTTGTGTTCCCTCTCTGACTGTGTTTATCTCTGTCAAATAAATAAAATCTTTTTAAAAAATACTAAACATTGAATATTAAGGTATGGTAAGATCATTATTGTTGGATGGAATTCTAAATTGGTACAATTATTTATGACCAAATTCAGCATAATTTGTAAAATTACAAATTTGTATGCTATAGTTCCATATATAGAAAAAAAATTTGTAGTTTCAAGTTTTTATTTAAATACCAGTTAGCTAACATATGCTGTAGTATTAATTTCAGGAGTAGAGTTTAGTGATTCATCACTTCTATATAAAACCAAGGGCTCATCACAACAAGTGCCCTCCTAAATCCCCATCACCCATTTAACCCATCCCCTGCCCACCTCTTCTTCAGTAACTCTCAGTTTGTTCCCTGTAGTTGAGTCTGTTTCATATGGTATTTGTCTTTTTCTGACTGACTTACTTCACTTAGCATAATTCCCTCTATTTCCATCCATGTCATTGCAAATGGCAAGATTTCATTCTTTTTGGTAACTGAGTATTACTCAGCACACACACACACACACACACACACACACACACACACACACACCACACCACACATCACACTTTCTTTATCCATTAATCAGTCAAAGGACATGTGGGCTCTTTCCATAATTTGGCTGTTGTTGATAGTGCTACTATAAACATTGGGGTACCTGGAATCAGTATTTTTGTATTCTTTGGGTAAATACATAGTAATGTAATTGCTCAGTCTTAGGATAGTTCTATTTTCAGCTTTTTGAGGAACTTCCATACTGCTTTCCAGAACGGTTGCACAAGTTTACATTCCCACCAACAGTGTAAGAAGGTTCTCCTTTCTCTGCATCCTTGCCAACACCTGTTGTTTCCTGATTTGTTAATTTTAGCCATTCTCACTGGTGTGAGGTGGTATCTCACCGTAGTTTTGATTTGTATTTCCCTGATGATAAGTGATGTTGAGCATCTTCTCATATATCTGTTGTCCATCTGTATGTCTTCTTGGAAAAATATCTATTCATGTCTTCTGCTCATCTTTAATTGGATTATTCACTTTTTGGTGGTTTCATTTAAAAGTTTTTTTAATGTATTTTGCATACTAATCTTTTATCAGATACTCCATTTGCAAATATCTTCTCTTATTCTGAAGTTTGTCTTTTAGTTTTGTTGATTGGTTCCTCCACTTACAGAAGCTTTTTATCTTGGTGAAGTCCCAATAGTTCATTTTTGCTTTTGTTTCCTTTCCCTCCAAACATAAACATAAATACACATAGATATAGATATGGTTTGACACGGTACCAAAGTTATTAAGCTGAAATTATTTCACTGCCCTCAAACTGATAAATAACCCAAACAGTGGCCATGTGAGGATCAAAGGGCACTGACTTGAGATACATTCCCATCAAAAAAGCTTCTGGTCAGACAGGCACCTGGGTGGCTCAGTCGTTGAGCAACTGCCTTCAACTCAGGTCATGATTCCAGGGTCCTGGGATCAAGCCCCACATCAGACTCCCTGCTCGGTGGGAAGCCTGCTTCTCCGTCTCTCACTACCCCTGCTTGTGTTCCCTCTCTGGCTCTGTTTCTGTCAAATAAATAAATAAAACCTTAAAAAAAAAAAAGCTCCTGGCCAGATTTACATATCCAGCAGTCTCTCCTCTCTCTCTCTCTCTCTCTCTCTCTCTCTCTCTCTCTCTCTCTCTCTCTCTTTAACATACTTTATTTTCTTATTTTTATACATATTTTTAAATTTTAATTCCAGTATAGTCAACATACAGTATTATATTAGTTTTGGTGTACAATATAGTGATTCAACAATTCTATTCTTTACTCAGTGCTCATCACTGTAAGTATATTCTTAATCTCCTCCACCTACTTCACAAATGGTATTGGGAACACTGGATAGCTACATGCAAAAGAATGAAACTGGACCATTTTCTCAAATCATGCTCAAAAATAAATGTGGACTGAACTAAGGACTTAAATGTGAGATCAGAAACCATAAAAATCCTAGAATAGAGCATAGAGAGTAATTTCTCTGACATTGGTTTAGCAACATTTTTCTAGATATATTTCCTGAGGCAAGGAAAATGAAAGCAAAAATAAACTATTCAGAACACAGTGGTCTTCTTTTAAAACCTAATGAGCTGGGGAAAGGACTCTCATACTGGCCTTTCGCTCTTGAGTCCTAGTGATTGGTCAACTGTGGAGCCAGGCCGCATGGCCCCTGGCCAGGCCCAGCATCAGCTCCTGACCCCCAGAAGAGGTGGCTCATGTAGATCTCCCTTGAAAGAAAAGAGAAATTTGCAGGATTTCTGGCTTCAGTTCTTGCTACCTCCCAGTGGGATAGAATTCCATCAACAGCTCCCTGAACATACTACACACATAGTAGGTTTCACATGTCTGCACTGGATGGCATGCTTTCACTGGTGGCATGTAGCTCCAGTGAGAACACACAGAAAATAGCGGGGGAAAGGGAAATCCATCTCTATCTCCTAGCACAGAATGAATCTAGGGGCCCTGGGAAGCCAGACAGAGCTAGGCATATATTATATATATATGTGTGCATATTCCTAAGAAACCCTTGTATATACACACATGGAGACATAGACAAGAATATCCACTGCAGATTGCTTGTTACAGCAAAATATTAGAAGTCTCCTAAAAATCTATCAAAAGAGGATTCTATTTACAATGCTCTTAAAGAAGAAACTTAAGGAAATATGGGCAAAAGCTAACTGTCATAGAGAGAAGAAACAGAGTAATCAATACATAAAGCTAGGCATGTCTTATAAAGAATTCATTTCAGCTAGAGTATGGGATTTGTAGAGAATATGACATGTGATATATGCATAAAAGGCTGATTAACATCAAATTATGAAAGATTTTATATAACATAGCAAGAAATACATAATTTTGTCTACAGATAGTCTATAGTAAAAGCACTGAGTCTAAGGAAAAATCACAAACAATAAGAAGACATATAAGTGTATGTCCTAATGTGGTATCTGTGTGACTCAGTGGGGTGAGTATCAAACTCTTGGTTTTCACTCAGATCATGATCTCATGGTTGTGGTATTGAGCTGGACATTCATCAGGGAGTCTGCTTGAAAATTCTCTCCCTTATCCCTTCCCCACCTCAAAGAGATAAATAAATCTTAAAAAAAAACAAAAACAAAAACAAAACAAAACAAAACAAAACAAACCAACCCTGTATGCCTTAAAGCAAAAAGGCCCATAACAAGTAATGGTGAAGAAGCACTTTTGCAATGTAGTTATCACATTGAAGGCAGTAGTATAAAATGAAGGAGGGATTACTGTTAAGTAACAACTAAATCATATGGCAAGTTTTATGCAATATTCTATAAGGTAGAAGAAATGAAATTAATTTTAAAGGAGCAAATAGTTTATGGTTGATAAGTAATGGGTAACGTCCTGGGGCTGCTGACTGTAATTATCACATTGTTCCTGGTATGATGGACTTGTGTCTGATGCTCATTCATCCTCTGCTTAGAAAGAAATAAAATATCTCAAATTGGAGGCATCTGCTGAAATCGTGAATACCTTGTTTACCAAACTCAGTAATAGAAAAAAGCCTGCTGTAGCTCAGCTGTTATTGTTTTGCCATAATTAGAAAATAATATCTGAATTCATGGGAAATCAAGAAAACAAGGACAGCATGAAATATCAAAAGGGAAAGCTTCAATAAAGAGTGATTTCAAGCATAATTGTTCTAGTCCTCTCTCTTCTATTCAAATAGGTAACAAAAAGGTCATAATCAGAGAAGTGGATACACTTTTTATTTTCTTAAGAACAATGTAATTTAGATCTGAGTGAAAATATTATGCCAACAGTAAGATTCACCAAAAAACAATATTAAACATTGGGAAACATCTGCTAATGTATTTCCCAAAATGTTTTAAAATATTTTTTGACATTTAGCCAAATATGTCTTTCTCTTATTTGCTATTTTTTGCAAGCTACGTCAGAGCCCATATTCATATAATCAACAAATACCTCCCCATATGTTTTTCTTAAAGGGCTATGTTTCTTGGGTGGAATGTAATGTGAAGGCAATAATATTACACATGACTTATGAAGGTATGAACCACTATCACGACTATTGTTGAAAGTCATTTATTAAGTTCCCATGTGTGCAGCTGCTCTCCTGTACATTGCATAAAGTGAATTGGCATTCATATTTAACAACTGAAGACCAATACCCATAAAACAAACAGACAAACAAAAAAAAGAGGCAACTCTTTTTGGTAGAAATACATACAAAGGTAACAAGGTTAACCATTTTTGAAAGTCAATATTTTTATACATTCAATAACATTGAATCTTCACCATCTTCTAATGTGTGTGGTTTCACTGTCCTTTTTGTCAAGGTGGCGAAATAGCTTGTGCGACTGTTACAATACAGCCAATGTAGTTAGTGGAAGATTCAAAGTCAAACCTCTTTGACACAAAACTTTGGCATCAATGTCAAAGCATATCAGTCTAGAGATGCTTAGCACTATCTATACTTTTTAGTCTTTGGTCTTGGACACTGATCATTAGCTGTTCTGTCTTTTGGGACTTTGAACAGGGAGGTTTCCAGATCCATTTCCTTCCCTTACCCAACTTACATTCCTGGGATGTTGGTTACACATGCAGATTCCTGATGAAAGAGACAGAAATGTGCATACAGTATATATAGAACAGGACAAACAACCTGGCATGTTCAAGCACCAGCAGGTAACTCTAATGCAGGTGACCTATTAACCAGACTTTGTAAATACTGTTTTTTTCTCAGGAGCCTTCTCTGACCTCTCATGCCTAGCAGAGGTGTTCCTCTTATATTCTCACATATGCCTCTCTGTTTATTTATATTGCTTACCTCATTATTACTGTGATTACCGACTGACTTACCAGTTTTCTTGACTAGACTTAAATATGCTTTAGGCAAAGTAGTATGTTATTAGTCTTTGCATACCCTGCTACCAACTCCCTTCTTGGAATATTGTAAATGCTGAGTAAGTGAATGAATGTCTGAAAGCATGAATGATAAATGCCATTTACAAATACCGTTGATAAGCAACTAGCTGACTACTGAACAAATGCTCCTATCAATTTTATCAATCTGCTTCTTTGTTGTAAAGAATGGAATCAGTTTTCACTGGTTGAAACAAATGCAATTAATTAAAAGTATGGTAGGTGGCATATAAAATCATCATGAGACCTAGAAAACAGGATTGAAGCTCTGCTTCTAGGGGAAGAAAGTGAAGGAATGCAAATAAATAAATAAATAAATAAATAAATAAATAAAAAATAACCAGCCAAACAAAAAAACAATAAAAAACCAAAAATGTTCTGTGAAGACACTGTTGTTGTTACTGCTTTCACATAGCACTTAATGCAGGGAACTTTACCACTCTGCAAACACAACTGCCCCACATAGATGCTACTTCTGGATCAAGAACTAGATCTTGGGGGAGCCTCAGTGGCTCAGTGGGTTAAACCTCTGCCTTTGGCTCAGGTCATGATCTCAGGGTGCTGGGATCAAGCCCCACAATGTGCTCTCTGCTCAGCAGAAAGCTGGCTTCCCCCTCTCTCTGCCTGCCTCTCTGCCTACCTGTGATCTCTCTGTCAAATAAATAAATAAAATCTTATTTAAAAAAAAACTAGATCTTGAACCACTGCTGTCCCTCAACATCAGACGCTTCTACCATTGCTTGCTCCAATGAAAAGATAGCTTGAGGCAGATCTGTGCCTTCATATTGCTCACTTAAGGTCTCACATGGTAACATCTGATTGGGAAAACACAGGTTGCTGTAAGGAATCTGAGACTTTGACTTATTTCATTTCTTTGTTGAATAACATGGGAGCTTGTTTTCTTCACCTACCATGTGTAAGACATCGAGACAGACTGGGGGTGGGTAGAGACATCTTTTTTGCACTCAAAAAGTTTAGGATGCACTCAGTTTTATAATTATAATTGCTTTAACGCAGTCTTCATGGTGCTGAATTTTTAGAACACCTATATGTTACTGAATTGACACATTTGGATAATCATAAGAGAAAGTAAATCCTCCAAAATTTTGATTAACGTTAGGAAATAAATTTGAGTGGCACATGGGTATATAAGGGTAAAGCTCTTTCTTGTCTCCTGATAGTATTCATAAAAAGGTGAAAATAAAAACTTGAAAAGACTGACAATAAAATTTTATTGCCAGAATGAACTTATTGGTATGGAAATGAAAGTCAGGTGAAAGTTATTTAAAATGAGGAAAAGTGGAACACCGGATCTTAACAAGAACAAGACAATGCCTCAAACCTGACAAAGAGAGCATGCAAGGCATCCTCAGAGCATTGCTGAATAAAATTAAAAATGCAACCAAAGCAATGATACACAATTTCTTACATTATATTTTCATTCATATGAACATTGTTATATATTATACATTAAACTTATGTGGAATGCACTCTTAAATATTCATGTTTTTCATGAATTCATTCTAGCAAAAATGTTATTGATTTGCTGAGTTCAATATTTTTCTAATTTTTTATTGGAGTAAAATATATATAACATAAATTTACCACTTCAGTCATTTTTATGTGTAAAGTTAAGTATACATTAAGTACTTTCACATTGTTGCAAAGTATTGCCACTATCCAGCTCCAGAAACTTTTCATCTCCCGTACCTGAAATTCTGTGCTTTTGAATAGTAACTTCCCATCCCCTCCTTCCCTCTGGACCCTGGAAACCATCATTCCACTTTTTGTCTCTGAATTTGACTACTTTAGATATCTCATATAAATGGAATCATACAATAGTTGTCATTTTGTGACTGGCTTGTTTCACTTAGCCTAATTTCTTCATTTTCAGGTTTTTCCATGTCATAGCATGTTTCTTGAGTCAAATGCTCCCTGAGTATATCCCTTTCACTTTTCCTGGGAATCCTGGAAATACTCAAGATAGAAGTATACTTTCAACAAAGCTGCAGGTTATGCTTGACATATGTAAGTTTTCTGAACTCCCATATGCAACCAATCACATTGATTGATCACTATTGCATTATTTTACCCTCAAAATAATTAAAAACTATGTATACTTCATCACGTCTTCTTTGGTCCCACAGAAATTCTAGAAAACAAAATCTCTTGACTCTGGTACTCTGATAACATGTCTACCTTATTTCTCCATTTCTGTTCTTCTCAACCATCTCCCTATAGCAGCCATGGTAATATTAAAGACCATATTAGATCATAATATTCTTAACTTAATATCTGCCAAAAGGATTCTCAATTTTCTTAGAAAAGTTGATTTTGAAGGTTCTATATGACCTAGCTTCCCCACCTTCCCAAAATTTAGCTCTTGGCATCTCACTTCCTTCTAGCAGCCCCTCAGAGCTCCAAGCTCTCACCCATATCTCAAACTTCACTCTTCCATTTCCTTGGCATTCTCCTCCTGCAATTCTCTCTCAATCTATCCTTCTCTTTGTTTCTTTACAGAGCACCTGAATGTTCTTTTCACCAAAACATTGACTACAATTTCAAGTTTCATACTTAAGTGTCTATTTGTTAGAAATATGTGTCTCACACTGGAGTGTGACCTCCATGTGTCAAGCACCATGTTGGTTTTTGTATACTACCATAAAGTTAGGACTTGGCATGCTCCCTAGAACATAGTAGGCACTGCATGAAGTTTGATTAAATGGAAGAAAGAATGACAATATGTGATAAAGTTGAAGAATACTTTTTCTCTAACATGTACATCTGACATGAGTAGGTAAAATCACATACTGAGAATACCAGAGTCACCTCAGGCTGCAAATTCCTTTAACTTACTGATTTGAGAAACCAATAGATATATATTCTTCATGATCATCCTTAAAGTTATTTATAGTCACAGGCAGTGACTTCCTCCCTATGCAAAGTTGCTACCATTGGAAATCAGGTTTAGAAGCTTCCATAACTCTCTTTTGATGCCCTAAAGTAAAATTATGAGTCAAGTAAATAACCTGGTGCTCAATGGTAAAAACAAGAAGAAAGCAGGGGATAATACAAGAGTTCATATTTTTTTATTAAAAATCAGATAAAATCAAATTTGTTTTGTCCAAAAAAGGACAATTGTTTTGAAAAATTTCGTTCTTATCTTGACTCTTAACTACTTTGTGAAATTTAATACATTAATTCTTCACATTTTGCTGTCTTTAATATGAAATGGAAGTGGTCATTTTTTCTGAAGCTTCCTCCTTGGGTTGCTGACTTCATTAAAACAAAATGGCATTTTATGCACTTGAGAGGGTTTTAAAAACTTATTATGATAATGTGTTTGTGTTTATGTGGTTAAGTGCTGAATTCCTATACAATGATAATATATGTAACATATACATAAAGCAAATCATAATTGCTTTATGGCTAACAGGTAGGAAATGTAAAGAAAGAGATTTTTAAAAGAATAACATTGTCAAATAATGGAATTCTTACAAGTTTGTTAAAGAGATAAATCGGTCAATTCATTGATTTTGCTGTTGAATTATTCCAGAGAAAATAGCTGACAGCAATGGCCACATTGTGTTTGACATGCTCTACTTCACAATATAATTCCCAGTTTTCCACTTCTGCTGAGAGTTATATGAACTCTTTTTCATTAAAACCATGGCATATTTTGATTTTCCACTTCAGTTTTCCCAGGGAGAGAATGTCTCTGAGACCACTCATTTGTGCTGCACTCCCCTTGAGAAGTACCACTATTAATTGGAACAAAAATGTTTGGATAGCAAATGTCACCGAATCTCTCAGGATGTTTTAGCCTCTGCAGCTATGAGAAAGCATAAAGCAATTCATAGCTGCATTATCTGGATAAGCTAAGGAAATAAGAGGTATCTTAAATTTTGCAATGTGTTACAAATAGCCAGATGACTTTGACAGAATTCACCAGTTAATAGCATTTACAACATATCTTTTGTTTGTCAGCTATTTAACATAGTTTTAAGGTTACAAATATAAGCAAAAAAAAATAAAATAAAATAATGGCCCCTGTCTCTGTGGGATTTATGGTTCACAGAAGAAGAAATACAGTATCAAGTTAAAGAATAATGTGATAAGTGGGCTGATGAAAAAGTTCAATATACTGTTGACACACCAAAAGGAATAAATGCGCCTTAGGACATGTGGACCAGTTAGTTATTGCCATGAAACAAATCACTCTGATATTTAGTGACTTAAAGCAATTAGCATTTCTTTAGCTCTCAAATTTGAAAAACAGCTAGCAACTGACCTTTCTCTATGTTGCATATGCTGATCCTGACTTTGCTAACACATATCTGGGACTTCAGTTGAGAAATTGAGCTGACTCAGTTCTGGTCCATGGGCCACTCCATTTTCAGTGTATTAGTCTAGAATTGTTTATATGGCAGTCACTGGGGACAAAGACAGAATACAGAAGTGTGAAAGGAGTCTTGAAACCTACACATGGAACTGGCATTATGTCTTGTCTAAAATGTCCCATAAGTCAAAGAAAGTTGCAGGTCCAGCGGAGATTCAAGGGTAGGAAAAGGGATTCTATCTTGATAGAAAGAGTTGCAAAGACATGTGACAAAGGAGTGTAGATGCAGGGAAGGTGATAATAGTTGCCATTTTTGCAATCTACTGCGACAGACAGTAAAAAAGTGAAGTGATTTGACCTGTGTCTTGAAGCTTACATTAGGCAAGAGAAGGACATTCCTTGATAAGACTAAGGAAAAGGATGATTCTGAGTTAAATGTATTTTATACATTTTTTCATTTTATTCCCTTACCAATAGTATTATATAAAATTAAGATTTTATAGCTAAAAACATAAACTCAGAGCAAGAGAAAGTTACTCGAGAAGCTGTACAGATAAGAAACGGTGAGTAGTAACTGGACTCACATTGGTTTGACTCCAAAGGTGTTATCATTCCAGTTTTACTACACCATCTGTTTACAAACAATACAAGAAATCTTCCAAAATGTACTACAGTCCATGTAGTGTATTCTGAAACTTCCGAGCTTCTTTACTAAAAGTAAGATTCTTTACTTTTCTTTGTATTATTCATTTTTAATCACTTATTCATTTGTTACTCATATATTATTCATTAACTTGGTATATTTGTTTACTATTTGCACATGACATATGTTCGTTGTTTTGGCAATGTTGACAGTCTACATAGAATCTTTCTTTCTTTCATTCCTAAAGGAAATTAATTTGTTCATTTACTATCCCTGTGCCCCGTATGACTCAGGGCCTCCACCCTTAACTGCAGAGCTGTATCCTTTTTCTACTAAGCCAATCAATGCACGATATTCTGATGGTGACTCCCCTTAGTCCAAGCTCAGTCACATGACCTAAATTGAACATGTTTGGCTGAGGTCATGAACTTTGGAAAGTTGCCTGTTGAATAGGAACATTGAAACATATAGCTATGGTTATAATAAGCATTATTTAGTGACAAGAAAGGAAACCAGACATACATGATTGCTCTCCATTGCTCCCTCATAGGATGGGCAGATGACAAAAATAATCAGACACTTTATATCACTAAGCTATTGCTCTCACCTTCACTACACGTTGGATTTCCAATTATAATACATAATGCTTTTATAAAAATTGTGTAGAGCAGCTTTTCTTTGTTTTGTTTTTGCTGTTGCTATTTGCTATTACTCACAGCCAAGTAAAGGTCTGTTGACTTTGATCTTGTCATGTCCACAGTACGATCCCCTATTCTCCACTTCCACACTCACAGTCTCTTTCTGTTTAGATTCTTAAATTATCCTATGCAAAATCCGTGGTGCCTGTTTACTCAATTATTGATGCAAATTCACTTGGGATCCCTACTCTTTCTTTAATTTACTCAAGGCTTTGATAACTAACTTTAGCTCTTCCTAGAAATTCAACTTCTTACACAGCCTAGACTAGATTTCTCAAGACAAGACATGGAGCCCAATACTTATACCATTAACTTTGGAGGAATAGTAAGAAAGTTGCGATGGGACATTGAAAGAGGTTAGTTTGGTCAAGTAAATTCAGATTAATGTTAAAAGGTCTTGTTTAACATTCTAAGGAATTTCTACTTCTTTCTGAGAGTTTAACATTATTGCCATTAATATAAATACAAAAAAAATCTGACAATGGAATAAAATTTATGATCCCTGAGAATTCAGGGGAGAAAAAGCAATGTTAGAACATTGAAGAGCTTTCAGCTTGTTTTCAAAGTATAACTGGAGATGTTGATGTTTATCTTCTAGAATGTAGATAATATATGTCTGAGATAATATGATTAAGAAGTAAAATAGCATGGTAAAGATAGAAATAAGAGGGGGCGCCTGGGTGGCTCAGTCATTAAGCATCTGCCTTCAGCTCAGATCATGAAACCTGGGGTCCCAGGATTAAGCCACTGCATTGGGCTCCCTGCTCGATGTGAAGTGTGCTTCTCCTTCTCTCACTCCGCCTGCTTGTGTTCCCTCTCTAGCTGTGTTTCTGTCAAATAAATAAATAAAATCTTAAAAAAATAATAAAAACCATAAAGATGGAAATAAGGGAAGAGACTGAATAGTGTTTCTTATTAGTATCTTGTACAACACAACAATTGCATCTAAAAAAAACGCATATTGTTCACCTTAGCTCACATTACATATATCAATAGTTGTTAAGTCAAATCAAAACTTTCCAAATTATATTCCATTGGATATGTTAGGTCAAGTAAAAAATGAATAAAAAGTTTATAATATATGATTCACATCCTATAAAAAGTATTTATCATCACATAAATTTCTATTCAAATAAACATTCTTCCTAGTATGACAAAATGGTCTCATTTACTGCCTATGATTTTGTGTTTCACTTGTTTGTTTTCTACATCTCAGACTCAAACTGAACATCTAATTGCATCATCTTAACAAAGATATAATTTGACATTGTAATTCCCCACAAAAATCCTGTTTACTCTGCCTACTATAATGTTGAAATTTTATAATTACTCAATTTAAATTTGATAAATGAATAAAAATGATTCTTCCACTTGTGGCACAGAGCAGTCAATAAATGTTCTTATATACCAAACCTCAGATATTATACTGTATATTTTATAAACCTGGGAAATATTTGTTATCTAAAAAATGCAGAAAATCCGTTTTATTATCGCAAAAATGTAAGGCAACAGAGCTCATAATAATTTATATTCATGAAATAGATATAATATTATTAGAACTTAAATGGATAGTAGAATTACAAATTTTAACCTATATAGTTAAACTATCCTAGACATTTATGATTGATTTAGTTTACTATTATATCAATATATTAATTCAAACTAAGTTTTAAAAATAATCTGACTTGAAAGCAAAACAAAAAATAATAGAATCCTTGGTATCAAAGTTTACAGTGCATAATTTGTTTTTCATAGGTTCCAAATGTCACTATGTCTAACAAATTTGTTTTGACAAGAAAACTTCCCTAGAACTTCTCTACTTTAATTAAACTTACATACACAGATAAAACATATTCCAGCATAATACATCATTTTAAGAAATAAGACTTTTACTCTGGGGCAAAGAAAGTAATTAAAAACTTGAATAATTGATTACAAGTAACTTAAGAAAGTGAAGTTTATTTCTGTGGGAAGGGGAGAAATTAAATGAGAAGCATCATTACCATAAATCAGTATTTGAATGTATGAATATCTAGGAGGACATTTAGTTAGTCTCAAGAACTGAAAAGTGCCATCAGAATGCACAGTCAGCTAAGTCAATGATTTATTTAATAAATATTTCTTGAACATGTAGTATGTCGCAGTCCATGCCCTACTTCCCTGAGGTTTATTTCCTACTTAGAGAGGCAGATACATTTCACTGCTCTGAATAACAGTAATAATATAAACAATGATGAAATAGTAGTATTAAACAGCCCAGGTCAATGTAACAGACATACAAGAGCAGTAAGTGAAATATTTAAACATCAACTGGGAGATACCATAACTGACACAAATGAAAACAGTAAAACAGTTTGTTTTGCCAACACAATTAAATAATAGAATCAATTTATTATGAGAACAGAATATGATCCCCTATCAAGGATTTTTCAAGCTCAGCTAACACATAAACCTAGAAATGTGTTTTGTATATAAATTAGATATAGTCCTTAAAATATATTTGTATCTGATAAAAATATAGCATTTATAGAAAGGATTATGGAATTAGATATAAAAGCACATTTTAGTAGCTTAATTGTACCACATTTAAGGTAACTAGTTACTAAAGTTATTCTCAATCACCATTGCCCGCTTTAAAAATATAATTTTATTTATTTGTTTGTTTATTTGTTTATTTATTTATTTTAAAGATTGTATTTATTTATTTGACAGAGAGAAACACAGCAAGTGAGGGAACACAAGCAGGGGGAGTGAGAGAGGGAGAAGCAGGCTTTCTGCAGAGCAGGGAACCTGATATGGGGCTCAATCCAGGGACTCCAGATCATGACCTGAGCTGAAGGCAGACACTTAACAACTGAGCCACCCAGACACCCCTAAAATCACAATTTTAGATGTTAGCTTATCTCTTCCACTAGGCATTCACTTCAAGAAGATGGTTTCTTAGCTTTAAGTTGACAGTGAGATTATTATTCACTAATAGTCAATGAATGCTCTTGAATATATTCAGGAATGGATAAATGAATGAGTGAATAGGAAAATTATGATATTCTGTGCTCTGTGTCAAGGAGAGGCAAGGCATGCAACTTCTTTTTTTTTTTTTTTTTAAAGATTTTACTTATTTGACAGAGAGAAACACAGCCAGAGAGGGAACACAAGCAGGGGGAGTGAGAAAGAGAGAAGCAGGCTTTCTGCTGAGCAGGGAGCCCCGATGTGGGACTCGATCCCGTGTCCAGGATCATGACCTGAGGTGAAAGCAGTCACTTAACCAACTGAGCCATCCAGGCGCTCCAGCATGCAACATCTTGAAGCAGCACATCATTATTATACCTGACTGTTCTCCTACAATGATACTAGCCTGTTGTTTTTTTTTTCAATTTTATTTTTTCAGTGTTCCAAGATGCATTGTTTATGCCCCACATCCAGTGCTCCATGGAATACATGCCCTCAGTACCCACCACCAGGCTCTCCCATCCCCCTAACCCCTCCCCTCCAAGACCTTCAGTTTGTTTCTGATTCCAAAGTCTCTCATGTTTCATTTCCTTCACCAAATTACCCTACTTCCCATTTCCTTTCCTTCTCCTACTGTCCTCTATATTACCCCTTATGCACCACAAGTAAGTGAAACCATGTGATACTTGAGTTTCTCTACTTGGCCTATTTCACTCAGCATACTCTCTTCCAATCCAGTCCATGTTGCTACAAAAGTTGGATATTCATCCTTTCTGATTGAGGCGTAGTATTCCATTGTGTATATGTACCACAACTTCTTTATCCATTCATCTATTGAAGGGCACCTTGGCTCTTTCCACAGTTTGGTGATTGTGACCAATGCTGCAATAAACATTGGTGTACATATGGCCCTTCTTTTCACTACCTCTGTATCTTTGGGGTAAATATCCAGTAGTGATACTTGCCTGGTTTTTAAAAGTAAATTACTTCAGGGGCCCCTGTGTGGCTCAGTCAGTTAAGTGTCCATCTTTTGGTTTTGGTTCAGGTCATAATCTCAGAGTCATGAGATAGAGCCCAAAATCTGGCTCCTTGTTCAGTGGGGATTCTGCCTCTCCCTCTCTCTCCCTCTGCCCCTCTCCCCACTCATCTTCTCTCTCTCTCTCTCTCCAAAATAAATAAATAAATCTTTTATTATTTTATATTTTTTGGACTTTAAATTTATTTTATTTTTTCAGTGTTCCAAGATCCATTGCCCATGCCACAGACCCAGTTCTCCATGCAATAGGTGCCCTCAGTACCCACCACCAGGCTCTCCCATCTCCCCACCCCCTCCCTCCAAGTCTCTCAGTTTGTTTCTGTGTCCAAAGTCTCTCATGTTTCAATTCTCTCCCTGAATTACCCTACTTCCCATTTACTTTCCTTCTCCTACTGTTTTCTATATTACCCCTTATGCACCACAAGTAAGTGAAATCATGGGATACTTGACTTTTTCTACTTGGCTTATTTCACTCAACATAATCTCTTCCAATCCAGTCCATATTGCTACAAAAATTGGATATTCATCCTTTCTGATGGAGGGGTAGTATCCCATTGTATATATATGCCACAACTTCTTTTTCCATTCATCTGTTGAAGGGCACCTTGGCTCTTTCCACAGTTTGGTGACTGTGGCCATTGCTGCTATGAACATTAGGGTACATATGGCCCTTCTCTTCACTACATCTGTATCGTTGAGGTAAATTCCCAGTAGTGCAATTGCAGGGTCATAGGGTAGCTCTATCTTTAAATTTTTAAGGAATCTCCACACTGTTTTCCAAAGCGGCTGCACCAGTTTACATTCCCACCAACAGTGTAAGAGGGTTCTCCTTTCTCCGCAGCCTCTCCAACACTTGTTGTTTTCTGTCTTGTTAATTTTGGCCATTCTGACTGGTGTAAGGTGGTATCTTAGAGTGGTTTTGATTTGAATTTCCCTGATAGCTAGTGACG